>CM059795.1:2587006-3004506 GCA_030435695.1 Brachymystax lenok tsinlingensis | reverse complement strand
GATGAATGTTCTCTCTCTCTGTGTAGATGAATGTTCTCTCTCTGTGTAGATTAATGTTATTTTTTTCTCTCTGTGTAGATGAATGCTCTCTCTCTCTGAGTACATGAATTTTGTCTCTCTCTCTCTCTGTAGATTAATGTTCTATCTCTATCTGTGTAGATGAATGTTCTCTCTCTCTGTGTAAATGAATGTTCTCCCTCTCTCTGTAGATGAATGTTCTCTTGTTCTCTCTCTTTGCAGATGAATGTTCTGTCTTTCTCTGTGTAGATGAGTGTTCTCTCATTCTCTCTCTGTAGATGAATGTTCTCTCTCTGTGTGTAGATGAATGTTCTCTCATTCTCTCTCTCTGTAGATTAATGTTCTCTCTCTCTCTGTAGATGAATGATCTCTCTCTGTGTGTAGATGAATGTTCTCTCATTCTCTCTCTGTGTAGATGAATGTTCTCTCTTTCTCTCTGTGTAAATTAATGTTCTCTCTCTCTCTCTCTCTCTCTCTCTCTCTCTCTCTCTCTCTCTGTAGATGAATGTTCTCTCTATCTCTGTGTAGAAGAATGTTCTGCCTTTCTCTGTGTAGATGAATGTTCTCTCTCTCTCTCTGTAGATGAATGTTCTCTCTCTCTCTCTGTAGATGAATGTTCTCTCTCTCTGTGTAGATGAATGTCCCCTCTCTCTCTCTGTAGATTCATGTTCTCTCTCTCTCTCTGTGTAGATGAATGTCCCCTCTCTCTCTCTGTGTAGATGAATGTTCTCTTACTTTCTGTAGGTCTTCTATGGACCGCTCTGTCTTCTTCAGTCTCTCTCTGAGGATCTGTTCTTTAGCGGAGATCTGACTCTCCTCGCTCTCCAACAGACCAATCTCTGACTCCAACCTACAATGAAAGAACAAAAAAGAACACATGAAAAAGCTATGTTAATCTTCCTAAATGGATCAAATAAAGGCTTTTATAACTGCAACTATTTGGTGAGATTGGCTTGGCCTTGTCGGGTGGTCAAACTCAAACTTTGGACCTTTGAAGCAAGTTTCCACCATTTTGTGTCGTTGTTCCCCTCTAATCAGGGACTGATTTATACCAGCCAGTGGAGAGCGCTTTGTTCTCTTGGCTATTGCTTTCACACGTTGAAATGCATAGGCCCTATGTGGTCAATCTATGTTCCTTCTAATACCACAGTAATTGGTCAGGTTTCATCATTCAAAGTCAAAGTCACCACTATTAGTTAGTTGTACAACCGAATGCCTTCAACCAAAATGTGTCTTCCACATTTAACCCAACCCCTCTGAATCAGAGAGGTGCAGGGGGCTGCCTTAATCGACTTCCACGTCTTCGGCGCCCAGGGAACAGTGGGTTAACTGCCTTGTTCAGGGGAAGAACAACAGATTTTTTCCTTGTCAGCTCGGAGATTCAAACTTGCAACCCTCCGGTTACAAGTCCAACACTCTAACCACTAGGCTACCTTCCATCCACGTACTGTTTATTACAGCACGCAGACATTTCTGTTTCCTGTTTGGTCAGGCCTACAATACATTTCAATCGCCCTCTGAGGGACTGCGATGGTTATTGTTCACGTGGACGTTCGCAAGACTCGCGAGGTAGACGTTCTGCTCGTTTAATTCAGTGGCTGGTTTCCTTTGCTCATATTTCCCGTGTTTTGTGTCGGAGAGTTCCGTGTGTCTGATTCCCAATTGTCATTTCGGTTGTGCGTTAATTAGGAGCGCCTCAGTGGCCCGTAAAGGTACGCTACGCGGCCCGCGCTCAACGCCTTAGAGTCAAAAACGTTGTCACAGGAGGTTTGGCGGCGCCTTATTTGGGGAGGACAGTGGTAATGGCTGGAGCGGAATGAACGGAATGGTATCAAATACATCAAACATGTGGTTTCCCCTTAGCAGCCTCCACTGACCATGTCTGCAAGGAGTTGTCATTGGTAATCATGGCGTATTATTAAGACCAATGCACCGATGTGACAACGGATGTGGAAATGGCCTTTTACATTGTAGAGAACCAGTTTATTATATGTAATTGTATGGTCCTGGGGGCCAGGTGGGTAATATTATGGGTAGCCTAGTGGTTAGAGCGTTGGACTCGTAACCGAAAGGTTGCAAGTTCAAATCCCAGAGCTGACAAGGTAAAAACCTGTTGTTCTGCCCCTGAACAAGGCAGTTAACCCACTGTTCCCCGGTAGGTAAATAAAAGATGTAGGCCCTCTACCTGTCTGAGCTCCTGATTGGACAGATTGGATTTGGTTTCTCAAGAGGAGCCTGTACCAGTCTTAACCTCTACCTGTGTCCGTTCAGATAGGACAGATTCAGCACGGCAAGCGGTACCGGAGCGCCAAGTCTAAGTCTAAGAGGCAGTTGACAGTGCATGTCAGAGCAAAAAACAAAGCCATGAGGTCAAAGGAATTGTCCGTAGAGCTCCGTGACAGGATTGTGTCGAGGCACACATCTGGGGAAGGGTACCTAAAAATGTCTGCAGCATTGAAGGTCCTCAAGAACACAGTGGCCTCCATCATTCTTAAATGGAAGAAGTTTGGAACCACCAAGACTCTTCCTAGAGCTGGCCGCCCGGCCAAACTAAGCAATTTGGGGAGAAGGGCCTTGGTCAGGGAGGTGACCAAGAACCCGATTGTCACTCTGACAGAGCTCTAGAGTTCCTCTGTGAAGATGGGAGAAATTTCCAGAAGGACAACCATCTCTGCAGCACTCCACCAATCAGACCTTTGTGGTAGAGTGGCCAGATGGAAGCCACTCCTCAGTAAAAGGCACATGACAGCCCGCTTGGAGTTTGCCAAAAGGCACCTGAAGACTCTCAAACCTTGAGAAACAAGATTCTCTCATCGGATGAAATCAAGATCGAACTCCTTGGCCTGAATTTGAATCGTCACGTATGGAGAAAACCTGGCACCATCTCTACGGTGAAGCATGGTGGTGGCAGCATCATGCTGTGGGGATGTTTTTCAGCGGCAGGGACTGGGAGACTAGTCAGGATCAAGGGAAAGATGAATGGAGCAAAGTACAGAGAGATCCTTGATGAAAACCTGCTTCAGAGCACTCAGGACCTCAGACTGGGGCGAAGGTTCACCTTCCAACAGGACAACGACCCTAAGCACACAACCAAGACAATGCAGGAGTGGCTTCGGGACAAGTCTCTGAACGTCCTTGAGAGGCCCAGCTAGATTCCGGACTTGAACCTGATCAAACATCTCTGGAGAGATGTGAAAACTGTGTAGCGACGCTCCCCATCCAACCTGACAGAGCTTGAGATGATCTGCAGAAAAGAATGGGAGAAACTCCCCAAATACAGGTGTGCCAAGCTTGTAGTGTCATACCCAAGAAGACTCGAGGCTGTAATCACTGCCAAAGGTGCTTCAACAAAGTACTGAGTAAAGGGTCTGAATAATAATGTAAATGTGATATTTCATTTGCATTATTTTGTATTCATTTGAAAAAATGTGTAAAAATTTCTAAAAACCTGTTTTTGCTTTGTCATTATGTGGTATTGTGATGTCATTATGGGGTATTGTGATGTCATTATGGGATATTTCTTTGTCATTATGGGGTATTGTGATGTCGTTATGGGGTATTGTGATGTCGTTATGGGGTATTTCTTTGTCGTTATGGGGTATTGCTTTGTCGTTATGGGGTATTGTGATGTCATTATGGGGTATTGTGATGTCGTTACGGGGTACTGTGTGTAGATTGAGGGAGAAAACGAAGTAATTAATTTTAAAACAAGGCTGCAACGTAACAAAACGTGGATTAATCGGAATCTTCTCCAGCAGAAACATTGTTGTAGCATGCTACACACACACACACACACACACACACACACGCACACACACACACACACACACACACACACACACACACACACACACACACACACACACACACACACACACACACACACACACACACACACACACATTCCATACCTCCCAAAGGACCTGGGTATGGGTTATTATTTTTGCTGGCTAGCCAATCAGGAAGCAGCGTTCACCCCCTCCGCCTCCTCCCTGGTCATTTCCTGCCATTGTGTAGTACAAGAGATTTGTAGAATGCCTCAAAGGTTCCATGGTCAGTAATAACAAGGAGGCTTCCCAAGATACCAACACTTAGTCAACCCTATTCCCTATACAGTGCACAACTTTAGACCAGAGCCCTACCTACTAGCTTGGTTGTTCTTATCTACTAGCTTGGTTGTTCTTATCTACTAGCTTGGTTGTTCTTATCTACTACCTTGGTTGTTCTTACCTACTAGCTTGGTTGTTCTTCCCTACTAGCTTGGTTGTTCTTACCTACTAGCTTGGTTGTTCTTATCTACTAGCTTGGTTGTTCTTACCTACAAGCTTGGTTGTTCTTATCTACTAGCTTGTTTGTTCTTATCTACTAGCTTGGTTGTTCTTATCTACTAGCTTGGTTGTTCTTCCCTACTAGCTTGGATGTTCTTACCTACTAGCTTGGTTGTTCTTATCTACTAGCTTGGTTGTTCTTACCTATTAGCTTGGTTGTTCTTATCTACTAGCTTGGTTGTTCTTACCTACTAGCTTGGTTGTTCTTCCCTACTAGCTTGGATGTTCTTACCTACTAGCTTGGTTGTTCTTATCTACTAGCTTGGTTGTTCTTACCTATTAGCTTGGTTGTTCTTATCTACTAGCTTGGTTGTTCTTCCCTACTAGCTTGGTTGTTCTTCTCTACTAGCTTGGTTGTTCTTACCTATTAGCTTGGTTGTTCTTATCTACTAGCTTGGTTGTTCTTCCCTACTAGCTTGGTTGTTCTTACCTACTAGCTTGGTTGTTCTTACCTACTAGCTTGGTTGTTCTTCCCTACTAGCTTGGTTGTTCTTATCTACTTGCTTGGTTGTTCTTTCCTACTAGCTTGGTTGTTCTTATCTACTAGCTTGGTTGTTCTTCCCTACTAGCTTGGTTGTTCTTCCCTACTAGCTTGGTTGTTCTTACCTACTAGCTTGGTTGTTCTTACCTACTAGCTTGGTTGTTCTTCCCTACTAGCTTGGTTGTTCTTATCTACTTGCTTGGTTGTTCTTTCCTACTAGCTTGGGTGTTCTTCCCTACTAGCTTGGTTGTTCTTCCCTACTAGCTTGGTTGTTCTTATCTACTAGCTTGGTTGTTCTTATCTACTAGCTTGGTTGTTCTTATCTACTAGCTTGGTTGTTCTTATCTACTAGCTTGGTTGTTCTTATCTACTAGCTTGGTTGTTCTTCCCTTCTAGCTTGGTTGTTCTTCCCTACTAGCTTGGTTGTTCTTATCTACTAGCTTGGTTGTTCTTCCCTACTAGCTTGGTTGTTCTTCCCTACTAGCTTGGTTGTTCTTACCTACTAGCTTGGTTGTTCTTCCCTACTAGCTTGGTTGTTTTTATCTACAAGCTTGTTCTTATCTACTAGCTTGTTCTTACCTACTAGCTTGGTTGTTCTTCCCTACTAGCTTGGTTGTTTTTATCTACAAGCTTGTTCTTATCTACTAGCTTGGTTGTTCTTATCTACTAGCTTGGTTGTTTTTATCTACAAGCTTGGTTGTTCTTACCTACTAGCTTGGTTGTTCTTCCCTACTAGCTTGGTTGTTCTTATCTACTAGCTTGTTCTTATCTACTAGCTTGGTTGTTCTTCCCTACTAGCTTGGTTGTTTTTATCTACAAGCTTGGTTGTTCTTATCTACTAGCTTGGTTGTTCTTACCTACTAGCTTGGTTGTTCTTCCCTACTAGCTTGGTTGTTCTTACCTCCTAGCTTGGTTGTTCTTCCCTACTAGCTTGGTTGTTTTTATCTACTAGCTTGGTTGTTCTTCCCTACTAGCTTGGTTGTTCTTATCTACTAGCTTGGTTGTTCTTACCTACTAGCTTGGTTGTTCTTACCTACTAGCTTGGTTGTTCTTATCTACTAGCTTGGTTGTTCTTACCTACTAGCTTGGTTGTTCTTACCTACTCGCTTGGTTGTTCTTATCTACTAGCTTGGTTGTTCTTATCTACTAGCTTGGTTGTTCTTATCTACTAGCTTGGTTGTTCTTATCTACTAGCTTGGTTGTCCTTACCTACTAGCTTGGTTGTTCTTATCTACTAGCTTGGTTGTTCTTCCCTTCTTGCTTGGTTGTTCTTCCCACTAGCTTGGTTGTTCTTACCTACTAGCTTGGTTGTTCTTATCAACTAGCTTGGTTGTTCTTCCCTACTAGCTTGGTTGTTCTTCCCTACTAGCTTGGTTTTTCTTATCTACTAGCTTGGTTGTTCTTCCCTACTAGCTAGGTTGTTCTTATCTACTAGCTTTGTTGTTCTTCCATACTAGCTTGGTTCTTCTTACCTACTAGCTTGGTTTTTCTTATCTACTAGCTTGGTTGTTCTTCCCTACTAGCTTGGTTGTTCTTATCAACTAGCTTGGTTGTTCTTATCTACTAGCTTGGTTGCTCTTATCAACTAGCTTGGCTGTTCTTATCAACTAGCTTGGTTGCTCTTACCTACTAGCTTGTTCTTACCTACTAGCTTGGTTGTTCTTACCTACTAGCTTGGTTGTTCTTATCTACTAGCTTGGTTGTTCTTATCAACTAGCTTGGTTGTTCTTACCTACTAGTTTGTTCTTACCTACTAGCTTGGTTGTTCTTACCTACTAGTTTGTTCTTACCTTCTAGCTTGGTTGTTCTTACCTACTAGCTTGTTCTTACCTACTAGCTTGGTTGTTCTTACCTACTAGCTTGGTTGTTCTTACCTACTAGCTTGGTTGTTCTTATCTACTAGCTTGGTTTTTCTTCCCTACTAGCTTGGTTGTTCTTACCTACTAGCTTGGTTGTTCTTATCTACTAGCTTGGTTGTTCTTATCAACTAGCTTGGTTGTTCTTATCTACTAGCTTGGTTGTTCTTATCTACTAGCTTGGTTGTTCTTATCAACTAGCTTGGTTGTTCTTATCTACTAGCTTGGTTGCTCTTATCAACTAGCTTGGCTGTTCTTATCAACTAGCTTGGTTGCTCTTATCTACTAGCTTGGTTGTTCTTATCTACTAGCTTGTTCTTACCTACATTGAAATACTTAATAACAGCTTCTATCTCAAGGCCATCAAACTGTTAAATATTCATCACTAGCCGGCTACTACCCGGTTACTCAACCCTGTACCTTGGAGGCTGCTGCTCTATGTACAGTGAGGGAAAAAAGTATTTGATCCCTTGCTGATTTTGTACATTTGCCCACTGACAAAGAAATTATCAGTCTATAATTTTAATGGTAGGTTTATTTAATCAGTGAGAGACAGAATAACAATAAAAATGTGAATGCATGTGAAAAATGTTATCAATTGATTTGCATTTTAATGAGGGAAATAAGTATTTGACCCCTCTGCAAAACATGACTTAGTACTTGGTGGCAAAACCCTTGTTGGCAATCACAGAGGTCAGACGTTTCTTGTAGTTGGCCACCAGGTTTACACACATCTCAGGAGGGATTTTGTCCCACTCCTCTTTGCAGATCTTCTCCATTTCATTAAGGTTTCAAGGCTGACGTTTGGCAACACGAACCTTCAGCTCCCTCCACAGATTTTCTATGGGATTAAGGTCTGGAGACTGGTTAGGCCACTCCAGGACCTTAATGTGCTTCTTCTTGAGCCACTCCTTTGTTGCCTTGGCTGTGTGTTTTGGGTCATTGTCATGCTGAACTACCCATCCACGACCCATGTTCAATGCCCTGGCTGAGGGAAGGAGGTTCTCACCCAAGATTTGACGGTACATGGCCCCGTCCATCGTCCCTTTGATGCGGTGAAGTTGTCCTGTCCCCTGAAAAACACCCCCAAAGCATAATGTTTCCACCTCCATGTTTGACGGTGGGGATGGGGTTCTTGGAGTCATAGGCAGCATTCCTCCTCCTCCAAACACGGCGAGTTGAGTTGATGCCAAAGAGCTCCATTTTGGTCTCATCTGACCACAACACTTTCACCCAGTTGTCCTCTGAATCATTCAGATGTTCATTGGCAAACTTCAGACGGGCATGTATATGTGCTTTCTTGAACAGGGGGACCTTGCGGGCGCTGCAGGATTTCAGTCCTTCACGGCGTAGTGTGTTACCAATTGTTTTCTTGGTGACTATGGTCCCAGCTGCCTTGAGATCATTCACAAGATCCTCCCATGTAGTTCTGGGATGATTCCTCACCGGTCTCATGATCAGAGAGCTCTTTGGTCTTGGCCATGTTGGAGAGTTTGGAATCTGATTGATTGATTGCTTCTGTGGACAGGTGTATTTTATACAGGTAACAAACTGAGATTAGGAGCACTCCCTTTAAGAGTGTGCTCCTAATCTCAGCTCGTTACCTGTATAAAAGACACCTGGGAGCCAGAAATCTTTCTGATTGAGAGGGGGTCAAATACTTATTTCCCTCATTAAATTGCAAATCAATTTATAACATTTTTCACATGCGTTTTTCTGCATTTTTTTTGTTGTTATTCTGTCTCTCACTGTTCAAATAAACCTACCATTAAAATTATAGACTGATCATTTCTTTGTCAGTGGGCAAACGTACAAAATCAGCAGGGGATCAAATACTTTTTTGCCTCAGTGTACATAGACATGGAACCACTGGCCACTTTAATAATGGAACACTAGGTCACTTCCATAATGTTTACATACTGCTCTTCTCATCTCATATGTATATACTGTATTCTATTCTACTGTATTCTAGTCAATGCCACTCCGACATTGCTCATCCTAATATTTATATATTTCCTAATTCCATTATTTTACTTTTAGATTTGTGTTGAATGCAGTGCAGTAGATAGTAGATAGTAGATTGTAAATAGTATTCATTGTGTTGAATGCAGTGCAGTAGATAGTAGATAGTATTCATTGTGTTGAATGCAGTGCAGTAGATAGTATTCATTGTGTTGAATGCAGTAAAGTAGGTAGTAGATAGTAGATTGTAGATAGTATTCATTGTGTTGAATGCATTGCAGTAGATAGTAGATAGTATTCATTGTGTTGAATGCATTGCAGTAGATAGTAGATAGTATTCATTGTGTTGAATGCAGTGCAGTAGATAATAGATAGTAGATTGTAGATAGTATTCATTGTGTTGAATGCAGTGCAGTAGATAGTAGATTGTAAATAGTATTCATTGTGTTGAATGCAGTGCAGTAGATAGTAGATTGTAGATAGTATTCATTGTGTTGAATGCAGTGCAGTAGATAGTAGATTGTAAATAGTATTCATTGTGTTGAATGCAGTGCAGTAGATAGTAGATTGTAGATAGTATTCATTGTGTTGAATGCAGTGCAGTAGATAGTAGATAGTATTCATTGTGTTGAATGCAGTGCAGTAGATAGTAGATTGTAAATAGTTTTCATTGTGTTGAATGCAGTGCAGTAGATAGTAGATAGTAGATTGTAGATAGTATTCATTGTGTTGAATGCAGTGCAGTAGATAGTAGATTGTAGATAGTATTCATTGTGTTGAATGCAGTGCAGTAGATAGTAGATTGTAAATAGTATTCATTGTGTTGAATGCAGTGCAGTAGATTGTAGATAGTATATTGTAGATTGTAGATAGTATATTGTAGATTGTAGATAATAGATAGTAGTCATTGTCTTGAATGCAGCGCTGTAGGAAACAGTTTTTTAGATAAGCACAGATCTGGAAACAAACACATTTCATTAAAGGTCCCCAAGAACACAGTTTCTTGGGACAGAGACGGAGACGGAAACAAGGACAGAGAATGAATGGCGCCATCTCAGAGTCATGTAAAGTCATTGCATAGCACTGACCCTGTCCTACATTCACCCAGGCATCTCACTACACTGCCTCTGCTTTCCTCTAGTGGTGCAACTGAGCACTACAACTTCCAGAATGTCATCAAAACAAGTTATAATTGTCACATGCTTGGTAAACAACATGTGGAGACTAACAGTGTAATGCTTACTTACTGGCCCCTTCCCAACAATGCAAAATAAAATAAAAATAGGACTACAAATATAATACACAATGTGCATGGATCATATCACCTCCACCTGAGACCCACTTCAGTTTGCATACCGCCCCAATAGGTCCACACTGCCCTATCCCATCTGGACAAGAGAAACAACATCTCCACTTCGCTGTTCCTCAACACAGGGGACCCACAAGGGTGGGCGCCTGGTATGGAGGGTGGGCGCCTGGTTTGGAGGGTGGGCGCCTGGTATGAAGGGTGGGTGCCTGGTATGGAGGGTGGGCGCCTGGTTTGGAGGGTGGGCGCCTGGTATGGAGGGTGGGCGCCTGGTATGAAGGGTGGGCGCCTGGTATGGAGGGTGGGCGCCTGGTATGAAGGGTGGGCGCCTGGTATGAAGGGTGGGCGCCTGGTATGGAGGTCCTGGATGGCCGGGAGTTCAGGCCCAGTGATGCACTAAGGGCCGTACGCACCACCTTCTGTAACGCCGAGCAGTCGCCGTACCAGGCGGTGATGCAGCCAGTCTAGATGCTCTCAACGGTGCAGCTGTAACGCCGAGCAGTCGCCATACCAGGCGGTGATGCAGCCAGTCAAGATGCTCTCAACGGTGCAGCTGTAGAACGTTTCTGAGGCCCCCCCACGCTAAATCTATTGAAAGGGGGGAAGAGGCGTCACGGCCCTGAAGCGTTTACGGCCCTCCGTTTCCTATAGTCCACGATCAGCTCCTTCGTCAGACCGTAATACTACAGCACACTGTAGTAGGTATAGTACACTACAGACTGATGTGAGCGATCACCAGTCAGACGGGGAGAGGACCACGAAGCTGCCCTGTGAAAAGCCTGATTAGAAAGGCCTGCAGAGGGAACTGGAACACTGTGAGTGTACAGCTATAACAGCCATTCTGGATTTCTCTCAGCATGTGTCTGTCAGAGCAAACAGACGACCTCTATGTTTTGGACTCTTTAGTTTAAGGAACTGCGGACCAACGAACTCCCCTCGCCCCCTCTCGGCAGAGATGAGGAGAGAAAACACCCTCATCATAATGACTCACCCTGAATGTTTATACAGTTTCAATTGCAGGGCAGCGGAGAGAGAGAGAGAGAGAGAGAGAGAGAGAGAGAGAGAGAGAGAGAGAGAGAGAGAGAGAGAGAGAGAGAGAGAGAGAGAGAGAGAGAGAGAGAGAGAGAGAGAGGCGTTGGCAAAGGTAATGATGATGCCCTCTCACAGGCTCCCCTCCCAATCCTGACTTCCTGTTCTTCTTCTCTCTCTTCCTGTCTGGATCTCCCAGCCAAGCTGGTTGGTCTCAGAGGCCTCCGCTGTCTGTGTGTGTTTCTGTGTGTGTGTGTGTGTGTGTGTGTTTCTGTGTGTGTGTATGTGTCTGTATGTGTGTGTGCCAGTTTCCAAGGTTCACCCATCTAGTACCGGGTCGGATCCCACTTTGCCTCCGGAACAGCCTGTATTCTTCGGGGAATGGATTCTACAAGTAAGAAATGTTCAACAGGGATGCTGGTCCGTACGGATACAATGGCAGATTGGACAGCGGTCCACCACCGTCACCAGCCTGTAACATTGACACCGGGCAGGACGGGTCCACGGCTTCATGCTACTTACGCCAAAGCCTGACTGCCATCAGCATGACTCAACAGGAACTGAGATTAGTCGGACCAGACAACGTTTTTCCACTCCTTAATTGTCCAGTGTGGCCCGCCTGTTAGATCGCACAATTCTCGACATTCTCCTTCGACCTTTATCATCAACGAGCTTCTTGGTAAACGTTAGACACTGTTGTGCGTGAAAAGCCCAGGAGGACGTTTCTGAGATACTGGATCCGGTGGACCTGGCACCAATCATATCACGCTCAAAGTCACTAGTTTTGCCCGTTCAAACGTTCAATGGAACAGTAACTGAATGACTCAATGCATGTCTGCCCGCTTTAAGAGCGATCCATTTTTGTGAACGGGGTTGCGTACCTAATAAACTGTCCGGTGAGTGTATGAGTGTGTGGTGATGTAGTTCCCCCTCCCCTCCGACACACGCTCAATACTGTAAGTCCCAGTTCTGTGGTGGACATTTGAGGAGATGTTCTCTATAGGAGAGACAGAAACAGACAAGGTGGTGTAGGGATGTACATCAAGCATACACCATATCCTCTAACAGGAGACCTGAGGTATGTAGCATACCATATCCTCTAACAGGAGACCTGAGGTATGTAGCATACCATATCCTCTAACAGGAGACCTGAGGTATGTAGCATACCATATCCTCTAACAGGAGACCTGAGGTATGTAGCATACCATATCCTCTAACAGGAGACCTGAGGTATGTAGCATACCATATCATCTAACAGGAGACCTGAGGTATGTCGCATACCATATCCTCTAACAGGAGACCTGAGGTATGTCGCATACCATATCCTCTAACAGGAGACCTGAGGTATGTAACATACCATATCCTCTAACAGGAGACCTGAGGTATGTCGCATACCATATCCTCTAACAGGAGACCTGAGGTATGTAACATACCATATCCTCTAACAGGAGACCTGAGGTATGTCAGATACCATATCCTCTAACAGGAGACCTGAGGTATGTAACATACCATATCCTCTAACAGGAGACCTGAGGTATGTCGCATACCATATCCTCTAACAGGAGACCTGAGGTATGTCGCATACCATATCCTCTAACAGGAGACCTGAGGTATGTAACATACCATATCCTCTAACAGGAGACCTGAGGTATGTCGCATACCATATCCTCTAACAGGAGACCTGAGGTATGTAACATACCATATCCTCTAACAGGAGACCTGAGGTATGTCGCATACCATATCCTCTAACAGGAGACCTGAGGTATGTAACATACCATATCCTCTAACAGGAGACCTGAGGTATGTCGCATACCATATCCTCACCTTACCCTCTGACAGGATACATCCTCCTTCATCTTCCATCTCATCCTCCTCCTTCTCCACCTCCTCTTCCTCATTCTCCACCTCCTCCTCCTGTTTCTCATCCTCTATATTATCACTGATTCCAGTAGAGATGACCTAGCCTACGGTGCATTGTGGAACACATCATGGTTTTATAGATTCTTAGGGGACGTGTGCATATTGTGTGTTAAGGACCAGAGCAGAACAGAGCGGCCTGGTAGCACAGTTAACATAGGGTACGTCCCAAATAGCACCCTATTCCTCATGGGCCCTGGACAACAGTAGGGCACCGCATAGGGGCTAGTGTGCTGTTTGGGAGAATGCCACATATTAAAGAAGGCAAAGTATACAGAGGTCTGACACTGTTTACCATGAAATATAATACAGAGGTCTGACTGCTTACCATGAAATATAATACAGAGGTCTGACTACTTACCATGAAATATAATACAGAGGTCTGACTGCTTACCATGAAATATAATACAGAGGTCTGACTGCTTACCATGAAATATAATACAGAGGTCTGACTGCTTACCATGAAATATAATACAGAGGTCTGACTACTTACCATGAAATATAATACAGAGGTCTGACTGCTTACCATGAAATATAATACAGAGGTCTGACACTGCTTACCATGAAATATAATACAGAGGTCTGACACTGCTTACCATGAAATATAGTACACAGTGCCTCTCCTCTTCAATCAACCTCTCCTTTCCTTCCTTCCTCTCTTTGTCTGCTGGAAGAACTGAGGACAGGTCACAGTGTGAGCTACTCACCATATTAGGTATCACTCTCACTCTGTCACACAGACAGAGAGACTAGATAAACATTGTAATACTTCCCTAGTATGAACTCTCAGGTCTAGTGCAGAACGATCATTACTTGGCCAACAATAGGGGCCTTGAGTAAAAAAATTGCCATGTTGTTAGAAATGCCTGGGTCAGTTTCTGGTCCAAGTTTGTCCCTGCTCTGCCCTTTAACAAACATTGACCATCTAAATTCTCTCTGCCTGGATGGCAAACTACCACACTGAATATAATAATAAAGCTCCAATTCCCAGGTATGTTATTTAGCTGTTCTCCTCTCCTCTGTTCTCATCTATTCTCCTCTGTTCTCCTTTCCTCTGTTCTCATCTGTTCTCCTTTCCTCTGTTCTCATCTGTTCTCCTTCCTCTGTTCTCCTCTGTTCTCATCTATTCTCCTCTGTTCTCCTTTCCTCTGTTCTCCTCTGTTCTCCTTTCCTCTGTTTTCATCTGTTCTCCTTCCTCTGTTCTCATCTGTTCTCTGTTCTCCTTTCCTCTGTTTTCATCTGTTCTCCTTTCCTCTGTTCTCATCTGTTCTCCTCTGTTTTCCTCTGTTCTCATCTGTTCTCCTCTCCTCTGTTCTCATCGATTTTCCTCTTTCCTCTTTTCCTCTGTTCTCATCTGTTCTCCTATGTTCTCATTTCCTCATCTGTTCTCATATATTCTCCTCTGTTCTCCTTTCCTCTGTTCTCCTTTCCTCTGTTCTCATCTGTTCTCTGTTCTCCTCTCCTCTCCTCTGTTCTCATCTGTTCTCTGTTCTCTGTTCTCTGTTCTCTGTTCTCTGTTCTCATTTCTCCTCTCCTCTCCTCTCCTCTCCTCTCCTCTCCTCTCATCTGTTTTCCTCTGTTCTCCTCTCTTCTGTTCTCCTCTGTTCTCCTCTCCTCTCTTCTCATCTCCTCCTCTCATCTTCTCTGTCTATTGTCATAAATTATATTTGTAGTAATAATAACCCTTCAACCAGGATTCAACCTCATTCCCTCTGTCAGTGTTCTGGTCCCTGCCTCTACTCACTGAGCTACCAGTCAGATGATACATGAACAAATCCTGACTACATTGTAGGCCTAACTACGGTGTCCAGTAGAGGTCAGTGTTTGAATGCAACTTGGAATAGAAGAAAACACCAGAAATCTGTGGGATCTCACAACACTTCAGACGTCATTGATCACGTGATAAATGTCACTTTGAAACGAGCGTCGGTAGGTACATTGTGTCGGATCAGTAGTACTCTGAAAACTGCATCGGAGCATCGGAGCTCCGGTATCAATCGTCCCATCATTACATTGCAGTGTTGATTCTGTTCTGTTTTTGGAGAATCATAGGTAAGTATTTAATGTCTTTGTGCTGACGTGTTGATGTATCGGAACACATGAGCATCAGTTCTATCATGAGAGCTCACCTGGGCTTCCTGCTTTAGTTTAGCTTCCTTGATTGGGTCGTCTGTGTATCTGTTGGAGGCGTAATGCAAAGGGAAGTAGGTCTAGGGTGTCGGGTAAGGTTGGGGGTGACATGATCCTTAACTAGCCTGTCAAACCCCTTCATGATGAAAAAAAGGGAGTGCTTAGGGGCGATAGTCAGTTCAGTTACCTTGGCTTTCCAGGATAGGGCCCCTTGTCTACCGGCGACAGTGCGACAGTGTTGAGGCTGTGGGGAACTCCACACCTTGTGAATGAATAGGCCTAAAACGTAATTCCTAAAGTTTCGTTATAATGTACGTTACGGCAGGTAATATCGTAGTTAACGTTTCTTCACGTAGATGGAAGCTGACAAAGTCAGAGCCTTGCCATCCTGCTCATGATGTAAGACAGGTCACTGAGTCATTGACGTGTGAAAGAAGCCTGCTTCATGACTTTCCCTAACATAACATTTCAACTGTTCAAAAGAGTCCACTATATGAAGTGGTATTCATTGCAGTCTTTGTTAAGACAACCAGTGATAGAACGAACTAATAAATAGGCCGTAAGGTTTTTTTGTGCACTAGATTTTCTGATGAAACAGGTTAAAACTGTTTCCATATACAGCCGTAGAGCATGTCATTAGGGGGCTTTTATATAGCCACAGAGCATGTCATTAGGGGGCTTTTATATAGCCGTAGAGCATGTCATTAGGGGGCTTTTACATAGCCATAGAGCATGTCATTAGGGGGCTTTTACATAGCCATAGAGCATGTCATTAGGGGGCCTTTACATAGCCATAGAGCATGTCATTAGGGGGCCTTTACATAGCCATAGAGCATGTCATTAGGGTGCTTTTACATAGCCATAGAGCATGTCATTAGGGGGCTTTTATATAGCCATAGAGCATGTCATTAGGGGGCTTTTACATAGCCATAGAGCATGTCATTAGGGGGCTTTTACATAGCCATAGAGCATGTCATTAGGGGGCTTTTATATAGCCATAGAGCATGTCATTAGGGGGCTTTTATATAGCCAAAGAGCATGTCATTAGGGGCTTTACATAGCCATAGAGCATGTCATTAGGGGCTTTACATAGCCATAGAGCATGTCATTAGGGGGCTTTTACATAGCCATAGAGCATGTCATTAGGGGGCTTTTACATAGCCATAGAGCATGTCATTAGGGGGCTTTTATATAGCCATAGAGCATGTCATTAGGGGGCTTTTATATAGCCATAGAGCATGTCATTAGGGGCTTTACATAGCCATAGAGCATGTCATTAGGGCTTTACATAGCCATAGAGCATGTCATTAGGGGGCTTTTATATAGCCATAGAGCATGTCATTAGGGGGCCTTTATATAGCCATAGAGCATGTCATTAGGGGGCTTTTACATAGCCATAGAGCATGTCATTAGGGGGCTTTTATATAGCCATAGAGCATGTCATTAGGGGGCTTTTATATAGCCACAGAGCATGTCATTAGGGGGGTTTTACATAGCCATAGAGCATGTCATTAGGGGGCTTTTACATAGCCATAGAGCATGTCATTAGGGGGCTTTTATATAGCCATAGAGCATGTCATTAGGGGGCTTTTATATAGCCATAGAGCATGTCATTAGGGGGCTTTTATATAGCCATAGAGCATGTCATTAGGGGGCTTTCCATATGTTGTTTGCAACAACACTTCAGGCCATTAGACTGTTTAGTCAGACCGTATCTAACAACCGTTCCTGTGTTGGCTAGAGGCATGTCCAGAAACTAGAGAAGCACATGGACTACTCAGAGAGAGACACAGTGAGCCTCTACTACCTGTGCTACGCTGTGATTTAACTCTCTCTTTTTCTCTGTGGTATGCTGTGCCGGGGGCTGAGGATGCAGCTCTATATTTGCCCCCTGTGGAACAGAACAGTGTCCCAAAAATAAACGATGACAACCAGACACTTTCCACTGCTCAGAGAGACAGACATTTCAGTCGTTTAGGAGACGTTCCTATCCAGAGCGACATACAGAAGCAATTAGGGTTAAGTGCCTTGTTCCTGTTCACACCAACAGATGTTTTCTTTCTTTCTTCACCTAGTCGCCTCAAGGATTCAAACTAGCAACCTTTCGGTAACTGGCCCAGCACTCTTAACCACTAGGCTACAGAGACAGCTAGCTAGATGTCTGTAGCATAAGCCATACTCATAGATTAGACACTTCCTCTGGACAACAACATAGACACTTCCTCTGGACAACAACATAGACACTTCCTCTGCACAACAACATGGACACTTCCTCTGGACAACAACATAGACACTTCCTGTGGACAACAACATGGACACTTCCTCTGGACAACAGCATAGGCACTTCCTCTGGACAACAGCATAGGCACTTCCTATGGACAACAACATGGACACTTCCTGTGGACAACAACATGGACACTTCCTGTGGACAACAACATGGACACTTCCAATGGACAACAACATGGACACTTCCTCTGGACAACAACATGGACACTTCCTGTGGACAACAACATGGACACTTCCTGTGGACAACAGCATGGACACCATGGACACTTCCTCTGGACAACAACATGGACACTTCCTCTGGACAACAACATGGACACTTCCTGTGGACAACAACATAGACACTTCCCCTGGACAACAACATGGACACTTCCTCTGGACAACAACATGGACACTTCCTCTGGACAACAGCATGGACACCATGGACACTTCCTCTGGACAACAACATGGACACTTCCTCTGGACAACAACATGGACACTTCCTCTGGACAACAACATGGACACTTCCTGTGGACAACAACATAGACACTTCCTGTGGACAACAACATGGACACTTCCTCTGGACAACAGCATGGACACTTCCTCTGGACAACAACATAGACACTTCCTCTGGACAACAACATGGACACTTCTTCTGGACAACAACATAGATACTTCCTCTGGACAACAACATAGACACTTCCTGTGGACAACAACATGGACACTTCTTCTGGACAACAACATAGACACTTCCTCTGGACAACAGCATGGACACCATGGACACTTCCTCTGGACAACAACATAGACACTTCCTCTGGACAACAGCATGGACACTTCCTCTGGACAACAACATAGATACTTCCTCTGGACAACAACATAGACACTTCCTCTGGACAACAACATGGACACTTCCTAAGTCAAAGTCAAAGTCACCATTATTAGTCAGTTGTACAACCGAATGCCTTCAACCGAAATGTGTCTTCCGCATTTAACCCAACCCCTCTGAATCAGAGAGGTGCGGGGGGCTGCCTTTAATCGACATCCACGTCTTCGGCGCCCGGGGAACAGTGGGTTAACTGCCTTGTTCAGGGGCAGAACGACAGATTTTTACCTTGTCAGCTCGGGGATTTGAACTTGCAGCCCTCTGGTTACAAGTCCAACGCTCTAACCACTAGGCTACCTGCCTGCCGCCTTCCTCTGGACAACAGCATGGACACCATGGACACTTCCTCTGGACAACAACATAGACACTTCCTCTGGACAACAACATAGACACTTCCTCTGGACAACAGCACGGACCCTTCCTCTGGACAACAACATGGACACTTCTCTGGACAACAACATAGACACTTCCTCTGGACAACAGCATGGACACTTCCTCTGGACAACAACATAGACACTTCCTCTGGACAACAACATAGACACTTCCTCTGGACAACAACATAGAGACTTCCTCTGGACAACAACTTAGACACTTCCTCTGGACAACAACTTAGACACTTCCTCTGGACAACATAGAGACTTCCTCTGGACAACAACTTAGACACTTCCTCTGGACAACAACATAGACACTTCCTCTGGACAACAGCACGGACCCTTCCTCTGGACAACAACATGGCCACTTCCTCTGGACAACAACATAGACACTTCCTCTGGACAACAGCACGGACCCTTCCTCTGGACAACAACATAGACACTTCCTCTGGACAACAACATAGAGACTTCTTCTGGACAACAGCATAGACACTTCTCTGGACAACAACATGGACACTTCCTGTGGACAACAACATGGACACTTCCTGTGGACAACAACATGGACACTTCCTGTGGACAACAACATGTACACTTCCTGTGGACAACACCATGGACGCTTCCTGTGGACAACAACATGGACACTTCCTGTGGACAACAACATGGACACTTTATTTTATTTCCCCTTCATTTAACCAGGTAGTTCTATATATCATAATACAGGTAGGCCAGTTGAGAACAAGTTCTCATTTACAACTGCGACCTGGCCAAGATAAAGCAAAGCAGTTCGACACATACAACAACACAGAGTTACACATGGAATAAACAAACATACAGTCAATAATACAGTAGAAAAAGTCTATATACAGTGTGTGCAAATGTGGTAAGATAGGGCAGGTAAGGCAATAATTAGGGATACTGGGGTGCAAAGGTGCAAAATAAATTAATTAATACGGTATGGGAATGAGGTAGTAGGATGGGCTGTTTATAGTTGGGCTATGTGCAGGTGCAGTGATCTGTGAGCTGCTCTGACAGCTGGTGCTTAAAGTTAGTGAGGGAGATATGAGTCTCGAGCTTCAGTGTTTTTTGCAGTTCGTTCCAGTCATTGGCAGCAGAGAACTGGAAGGAAAGGCGGCCAAAGGAGGAATTGGCTTTGGGGGTGACCAGTGAAATATACCTGCTGGAGCGTGTGCTACGGGTGGGTGCTGTTATGGTGACCAGTGAGTTGAGATAAGGCAGGGCTTTACCTAGCAAAGACTAGATGACCTGGAGCCAGTGGGTCTGGCGACGAGTATGAAGCGAAGGCCAGCCAACGAGAGCGTACAGGTCGCAGTGGTGGGTAGTATATGGGGCTTTGGTGACAAAACAGATGGCACTGTGATAGACTGCATCCAATTTGTTGAGTAGAGTATTGGAGGCTATTTTGTAAATGACATCGCCGAAGTCAAGGATCGGTAGGATAGTCCGTTTTACGAGGGTATGTTTGGCAGCATGAGTGGAGGATGCTTTGTTGCGAAATAGAAAGCTGATTCTAGATTTAATTTTGGATTGGAGATGTTTGATGTGAGTCTGGAAGGAGAGTTTACAGTCTAACCAGACACCTAGGTATTTGTAGTTGTCCACATATTCTAAGTCAGAACCGTCCAGATTAGTGATGCGGGGCGGGCGGGCAGGTGCGGGCAGCGATCGGTTGAAGAGCATGCATTTAGTTTTACTTGCGTTTAAGAGCAGTTGGAGGCCACGGAAGGAGAGTTGTATGGCATTGAAGCTCGTCTGGAGGTTAGTTAACACAGTGTCCAAAGAAGGACCAGAAGTATACAGAATGCTGTCGTCTGCGTAGAGGTGGATCAGAGAATCACCAGCAGCAAGAGCGACATCATTGACGTATACAAAGAAAAGAGTCGGCCCGAGGATTGAACCCTGTGGCACCCCCATAGAGACTGGCAGAGGTCCGGACAACAGGCCCTCCGATTTGACACTTCCACTGGACAACAACATAGAGCAACACTCACTGATGCTCATGTGTTCAGATACATCAACACGTCAGCACAAGACATTAAATACTTACCTATGATTCTCCAAAAACAGAACAGAATAAACACTGCAATGTAATGATGGGACGATTGATACCGGAGCTCCGATGCTCCAATGCAGTTTTCAGAGCACTACTGATACGACACAATGTACCTACCGACGCTCGTTTCAAAGTGACATTTATCACGTGATCAATGACGTCTGAAGTGTTGTGAGATCCCACAGATTTCTGGTGTTATCTTCTATTCCAAGTTGCATTCAAACACTGACCTCTACTGGACACCGTAGTTAGGCCTACAATGTAGTCAGGATTTGTTCATATATCATCTGACTGGTAGCTCAGTGAGTAGAGGCAGGGACCAGAACACTGACCTCTACTGGACACTGTAGTTAGGCCTACAATGTAGTCAGGATTTGTTCATGTATCATCTGACTGGTAGCTCAGTGAGTAGAGGCAGGGACCAGAACACTGACCTCTACTGGACACTGTAGTTAGGCCTACAATGTAGTCAGGATTTGTTAATGTATCATCTGACTGGTAGCTCAGTGAGTAGAGGCAGGGACCAGAACACTGACCTCTACTGGACACCGTAGTTAGGCCTACAATGTAGTCAGGATTTGTTCATGTATCATCTGACTGGTAGCTCAGTGAGTAGAGGCAGGGACCAGAACACTGACCTCTACTGGACACCGTAGTTAGGCCTACAATGTAGTCAGGATTTGTTAATGTAGTATCATCTGACTGGTAGTTCAGTGAGTAGAGGCAGGGACCAGAACACTGACCTCTACTGGACACCGTAGTTAGGCCTACAATGTAGTCAGGATTTGTTCATATATCATCTGACTGGTAGCTCGGTGAGTAGAGGCAGGGACCAGAACACTGACCTCTACTGGACACCGTAGTTAGGCCTACAATGTAGTCAGGATTTGTTCATGTATCATCTGACTGGTAGCTCAGTGAGTAGAGGCAGGGACCAGAACACTGACAGAGGGAATGAGGTTGAATCCTGGTTGAAGGGTTATTATTACTACAAACATAATTTATGACAATACACTTTCTGCACGTTGTTGTTCAAACAATTTGTTTTATTTAATATAGTATTAGCTTCTGTCTTAAGCATCCTAAATAATGCCACATACTCACAGTTTTTTGACAGCAAAAACAAAGGGATTCACAGCAACAAGGGGACGGAGGATGGAAGGTGCCAACCTGTAATAGTAACTGATTGTAGGCTACTAAGACCTGCGACTAACCGCTGCGCCACGGAGATTTGATGAATATATTGTGGAAAAAAACCGCTGATATGAACGTCAAATGCTGGTTTTTATTGCTGACCACCAGATGTCACTCATGGGCAATGTGTTCAGAGTAATGAGCTGTTTTTGCCACAGTTTGGTGAAAGGCCAAAAGGCCTCAGAAAGCATCTGTTTCCCATCACTAACTGCATGTGTGTGCAACCGTAAATAGTCACCCCCAGTCTCTTCCTGCCCTGTGCGTGCAACCGTAAATAGTGTCCCCCATTCTCTTCCTGCCCTGTGTGTGTACCTGTAAATAGTGTCCCCCAGTCTTTTCCTGCCCTGTGTGTGTACCTGTGAATAGTGTCCCCCAGTCTTTTCCTGCCCTGTGTGTGTACCTGTAAATAGTGTCCCCCAGTCTTTTCCTGCCCTGTGTGTGTACCTGTAAATAGTGTCCCCCAGTCTTTTCCTGCCCTGTGTGTGTACCTGTAAATAGTGTCCCCCAGTCCTTTCCTGCCCTGTGTGTGTACCTGTGAATAGTGTCCTCCAGTCTCTTCCCCTGCTCTTCATCCTTCTCCAGCTGTCTTCTTCGACCATCGTCTTCATCGTTAGTTCCAGAGGGCGTGCCTTGTAGGAGCCAACGCTCTCTCATGGCTTTAGACTGGTGACAGAGAGACAGATAAGATAAGATAGAGAGACAAAGAGAGAGACACAGAGCCACAAAGAATTTAAAAAAAATTGGGATAAACTCCAATATCTATTTCGTGAAATACCACAGTGTGCCATCACAGCAGTAATATTTGTGACCTGTTGCCACAAGAAAAGGGCAACCAGTGAAGAACAACCACCATTGTAAATACATAATAGCCATAATTATGTTTTTATTTTCTCTTTTGTACTTTAACTATTTGCACAGTTACGACCCTGTATATAGACATAACATGAGATTTGAAATGTCTTTATTCTTTAACTATTTGCACAGTTACGACCCTGCATATAGACATAATCTGAGATTTGAAATGTCTTTATTCTTTTGGAACTTTTTGTATTGTATATTATCTACTTCACTTGCTTTGGCAATGTTGACATATGTTTCCCATGCCAATAAAGCCCTTAAATTGAAATTGAAATTGACAGACAGACAGACAGACAGGCAGACAGACAGAGAGAGAGACAGACAGACAGATAGAGAGACAGGCAGACAGACAGACAGATAGAGAGAGAGAGAGAGAGAGAGAGAGAGAGAGAGAGAGACAGACAGACAGACAGACAGATAGAGAGACAGGCAGACAGACAGACAGATAGAGAGACAGGCAGACAGACAGACAGACAGCTGTTTTATCTACTACTTACTTAAAGAGCGACTGAACTACTGAGTTTGTCAGGACCGACGCGAGGGGGGACGTTCTTTTTATCCATGCCAAACATGGAATGCAACACAATGTGCTTCACCAATTTTTATATTACACAAAGATAACCCAAGTAAACACAAAATGCAGTTTTTAAGTGATAATTGTATTTATTAAGGGAAAAAAGTTATCCGAACTTTCATGGCCCTATGTGACAAAGTAATTGCCCCACCCTTGTTAGATCATGAATTTACTGTGGTTAATCACATTTTTCGGAAAGCTGAGTTCAATTTCACTAGCCACACCCAGGCCTGATTACTGCCAGACCTGTTGAGTCAAGAAATCACTTAAATAGAACCTGTCTGACTAAGTAAAGATCTCAAAAAGCAAGACAACATGCCGCGATCCAAATAAATTCAGGAACAGATGAGAAACAAAGTAATTGACACCTATCAGTCTGGAAAGAGTTACAAAGCCATTTCTAAAGCTTTGGGACTACAGCGAACGACGGTGAGAGACATTATCCACAAATGGAGAAAATTTGGAACTGTGGTGAACCTTCCCCGGAGTGGCCGGCTTACCAAAATCACCCCAAGAGCGCAGCGACGACTCATCCAAGAGGTCACAAAAGAACCCACAACAACATCTAAAGAACTGCAGGCCTCACTTGCCACAGTTAAGGTCAGAGTTCATGACTCAACCGTAAAAAAGAGACTGGGCAAAAATGGCATCCATGGCAAAGTTCCGAGGCGAAAACCACTGCTGACCAAAAAGAACACACAAAAGCTCGTCTCACTTTTGGCAAAAAAAAACATCTTGATGATCCCCAAGACTTTTGGGAAAATATTCAGTGGACTGACGAGACAAAAGTTGAACTTTTTGGAAGGTGTGTGTCCCGTTACATCTGGCGTAAAAGTAACACAGCATTTCAGAAAAAGAACATCATACCAACAGCCAAATATGGTGGTGGCAGTGTGATGGTCTGGGGTTGCTTTGCTGCTTCAGGACCTGGACGACTTGCTGTGATTGATGGAACCATGAATTCTGCTCTCTACCAAAAAATCCTGAAGGAGAATGTCCGGCAATCTGTTCGTGACATCAAGCTGAAGCGCACTTGGGTTCTGTAGCAGGACAATGATCCAAAACACACCAGCAAGTCCACCTCTGAATGGCTTAAAAAAAATTAAAAATTAAAAATAAAGGTTTTGGAGTGGCCTAGTCAAAGTCCGGACTTGAATCCGATTGAGATGCTGTGGCCTTAAAAAGGCGGTTCAGGCTCGAAAACCCTGCAATGTGGCTGAATTAAAACAATTCTGCAAAAAAGAGTGGGACAGAATTCCTCCACAGCGATGTGAAAGTCTCCTTGCCAGTTATCGCAAACGCTTGAATGCAGTTGTTGCTGCTGAAGGTGGCACAACCAGTTATTAGGTTTAGGGGGCAATTACTTTGTCACATAGGGCCATGAAGGTTCGGACAGCTTTTTTCCCTTAATAAATATAATGATCACTTAAACACTGCATTTTGTGTTTACTTGGGTTATCTTTGTGTAATATTTAAACTGTGTTTGTTGATCTGAAACATTTAAGTGTGAAACGTGTGCAAAACAATAAGAAATCAGGAAGGGGGCAAATACTTTTTCACAGCACTGAATGTCCACAGTTTCAGTGTTTTCACATGTTTTTTAAAGGTGTGGTTTAACATCACTTTAAAAACAGTTTCAGCCCCCCTCAGGTTCTCTGGTAGGCTCTTCCAGAGGCTGGGGACATAGAAACTAAAGGCTGCCTCTCCATGCCTCTTGGTCCCCCTCAGGTTCTCTGGCAGGCTCTTCCAGAGGCTGAGGGCATAGAAACTAAAGGCTGCCTCTCCATGCCTCTTGGTCCCCCTCAGGTTCTCTGGCAGGCTCTTCCAGAGGCAGGGGACATAGAAACTAAAGGCTGCCTCTCCATGCCTCTTGGTCCCCCTCAGGTTCTCTGGCAGGCTCTTCCAGAGGCAGGGGACATAGAAACTAAAGGCTGCCTCTCCATGCCTCTTGGTCCCCCTCAGGTTCTCTGGCAGGCTCTTCCAGAGGCAGGGACATAGAAACTAAAGGCTGCCTCTCCATGCCTCTTGGTCCCCCTCAGGTTCTCTGGCAGGCTCTTCCAGAGGCAGGGGACATAGAAACTAAAGGCTGCCTCTCCATGCCTCTTGGTCCCCCTCAGGTTCTCTGGCAGGCTCTCTTCCAGAGGCAGGGGACATAGAAACTAAAGGCTGCCTCTCCATGCCTCTTGGTCCCCCTCAGGTTCTCTGGCAGGCTCTTCCAGAGGCTGGGGGCATAGAAACTAAAGGCTGCCTCTCCATGCCTCTTGGTCCCCCTCAGGTTCTCTGGCAGGCTCTTCCAGAAGCTGGGGGCATAGAAACTAAAGGCTGCCTCTCCATGCCTCTTGGTCCCCCTCAGGTTCTCTGGCAGGCTCTTCCAGAGGCTGGGGGCATAGAAACTAAAGGCTGCCTCTCCATGCCTCTTGGTCCTAGTTATCAGATGCCCAGCGGGTGGTTGCTGTTCAGAGAGGGTAAATTACTCTGTTGTTAAAGTGCCCAACATTTTAATGCCAATTACCTCTCACAAACAAAAAAAATGTGTCCGTTCCTGAAGAGTTTAGAATGAGTCTTTGTTCCCTCTGT
The DNA here is from genome assembly GCA_030435695.1 of Brachymystax lenok tsinlingensis. Lineage (NCBI taxonomy): Eukaryota > Metazoa > Chordata > Actinopteri > Salmoniformes > Salmonidae > Brachymystax > Brachymystax lenok. The sequence continues at coordinate 2,978,689 of CM059795.1, read as the reverse complement.
TCTCCAGAGTAAAGGATTGTTAGCTGTTGAGGAAGTAGTCCGTGTGATAAATCCCAGACTCGAGGGACTATTATATAGACAACATCAGCTCTGTGGGAGAGACAGAGTAAACAGAGAGAGAGAGAGAGTTTTACACAGAGAGAAGTTAGTTCTCTGGAGAGAAAACTCTCTCTCTCTCTCCCTGTCTCTCTCCAATTCAAATGGCTTTATTGGAATGGAACATGTTACCATACATTGTCAAAGAAAACACATAGACACATATCAAATCAATGATGACACATAGATAATAATAGGAGTTATAATAATACTCAATGAGTAGTGACAATAGTCAGGACACTACCGTAAGAGATGAATGAGGACACGAATGACATAGTGATAAAGACACTGCTAGTTATGTTAGTGTCTCGGTTGGTTTTGGTTATGTTTCTCACCTCCTAACGACAAAGCCAAATATTTAAATAAGAGACACGCAGAATAGTTTGTTATCGATAAAACGTCACAATAAGGTGCATGGGGCGTTTGATTTGCCTGCTGGGATTGGCGAGGAGACCCCTAGCTCAGCTAAAAACCTTTGACAACTACGTGCCGTTTTCAAGGTATTGTTAAATTCATACTTTTTTTGTGATATCGTTAACTTCAAATTTCCAATTATTCCAAAACAAATCAAATCAGAGTTATACAGAATTTAATTGTGTGCTTTTTTAGGATCGGTAAACACCCATTGATCATGTCATTTCAGATACATGAGGGTAGCCTGACAATATCTCTCAATATTGGCCACCATTTAATTAGATATATGAGTGTTCTAGAATAAAAGTGAGCTATACCTGACAAGTGCTTTAGTTTAATTACTTTGCAAGTGATCCTATCAGGTAGAAACGTTGTACAGTAGGCTAAACATAGCTTAGGCCTAGCTAGCGAAGTTAGCTAACATCGTCTCCCCCTTTTTCAACATTGTTTTTTATGAATGTTTAATCGCGACTGACAGACGTGTTGGACTAGGGTCATTCCTATGATGTCTTTTCTGTCTCTAGGAAATAGAGCTTCTTGTTTAGTGGAACATGTGGATTCCAAAAGGCTTTGAGTATAAAGCTCAGGCGTCGTTTACCTTTAAAAACACACAAATATAGATCTTAAAAGGGAATGTTATATGTTTTCAACACTTTTTTTTCAGTGGATGTAGCTGCTTTTGCCTTGTCCCCGAGTGTTATCCATCAATTTCCACAAGAAATATAAGCCTTAAAATAATAACATATTTAAAATATAAGCCTTAAAATAATAACATATTGAAAATATAAGCCTTAAAATAATAACATATTGAAAATATAAGCCTTAAAATAATAACATATTGAAAATATAAGCCTTAAAATAATAACATATTGAAAATATAAGCCTTTAAAATAATAACATATTGAAAACATAAGCCTTAAAATAATAACATATTGAAAATATAAGCCTTAAAATAATAACATATTGAAAATATAAGCCTTTAAAATAATAACATATTGAAAACATAAGCCTTAAAATAATAACATATTGAAAATATAAGCCTTAAAATAATAACATATTGAAAATATAAGCCTTAAAATAATAACATATTGAAAATATAAGCCATAAAATAATAACATATTGAAAATATTTATTCAATATTTTATAGTTCAATTCTCTCTAATCAATAACCTTTTTTTTCATGATGATTGTATTTATAATTGTTTTATTTAGGATTTTCTGTGTTTCCCTGATATCACTTTCCACGCTGTTAGTTTGTTGTAATTCTCCATTTAAGAAAACAACCCCTTCCTACAGTGACACCACATTCATGAAAACAAAAATACTCCGTTTCATCTATTGTGTCCGTGTTGCATGTTGTTAGTCTGTATGTCCCACTCATACATTTACACCCTGCTTGGCTAAATTACAGAGATAATTTACCAAATGTCAAAATGTTAAAATATATTTAATAGAGTTAAAATCTTGTTCAAGTGTTCACCATTATGCTAGCGCAGTCTTGCTCATTCACAGAGCTATGGCAAATTTGGACTCCAGATGTCCCCCCCCTGTTAGGATCCACCCTGTTAGGTTCCACCCTGTTAGGATCCACACTGTTAGGTTCCACCCTGTTAGGATCCACCCTGTTAGGATCCACACTGTTAGGTTCCACCCTGTTAGGATTATGTGCCTAACAGGTTAGTAAATGCCTGAGCTTGCACTCTAAACGCCCCGAGAGCAAAACACTCTGAATTTAGGAATGGAAAATCTGACAACGCTCTGAATATAAGAATGCCCAGAGACCACTCTGAGCACACTCTGGCACTCCAAAGTAAATTTACGAACCCACCCAAAATAGAGTAGAATGCAGATAGCAAGCTGTGAATTTCTATTGGACTATATATATATTAAGTGCAGGGGTTATCACAGATGCTGAGAGAGAGAAAGTGAGAGAGAGTTTTGGAAAAAGAGAGGAGCAGGACCAGGAAGTGAGATGTTTGTTTAACAGTGGGCATGATGAGGCTAGGAGAGATATTAGTTCTCATAGGAAAGTACCGTGGCAACCACTTGATTTATTTATTATTCTCTCAATCCACTTCCTCCTTCTCCATTGACATTAACAACAACAGTATGACCTACTGAGGTACCAGAGGGAGATGATCTGTAGACTTAGGCTGCATCTTACCCAGAAAGACTGTCTCAACCAGAAAGTCTGGGTCTCAACCAGAAAGACTGGGTCTCAACCAGAAAGACTGGGTCTCAACCATAAAGACTGGGTCTCAACCAGAAAGACTGGGTCTCAACCAGAAAGACTGGGTCTCAACCAGAAAGACTGGGTCTCAACCAGAAAGACTGGGTCTCAACCAGAAAGACTGGATCTCAACCAGAAAGACTGGGTCTCAACCATAAAGACTGGAAAGTGACCATGGCTGTACTGCATGTGAATCAGGCAGAGTCATTCCAGAGCAGTTTGGAAGTTATTTTCTCTTCAGTGAGTTTATAAATCTTCCTGGAAACACTCAGCACTCGGACTCTGCAAGAGCTTATTTCCTGGAGTCATGATGGACTGTCATGTTTTGGTGAAATAACAACAGCTTTAGGTCAAATTTTGCCGCATCACACGGTAAACATTCCTGTTCTGCTAAATGTTGCCCTGTCCCTGAGGATCTTTAATGATATCAGTAACACACACGTACGCACACACACACACACACACAAGCGCATACACACAAACCCCCTCCACACACACACACACACACACACACACACACACACACACACACACACACACACACACACACACACACACACACACACACACACACACACACACACACACACACACACACACACACACACACACACACACACACACACTCACACTCACACACACTCCTATAGATAGATGTGTTTACCTTGAGATGTTGTAGCTGCAACACCAGACCGTCCAGCTGTCTCCTCTTGTCTTCAATCTCTGACTGTCTTTTCCTTTTCTCCTGCAGAACAACACAACAACGGAGGGTCAGATGACAGAAATGAGGGTATTCCTAAAGCTCAATGTCTGGTTGACTTGCAGGTCAGGTTGATCCAGCAGGAGGATTGGAAAGGAGATCAGTTGTAACGACACTGAGGAGTCGTTAGGTGAACATTAGGATGCTTTATCAGCATGTGGCCGACGGTCTTGGCTTTTCACAGTGACGGTCTTGGCTATCACAGTGACTGTCTTGGTTATCACAGTGACGGTCTTGGGTATCACAGTGACTGTCTTGGTTATCACAGTGACAGTCTTAGGTATCACAGTGACTGTCTTGGGTATCACAGTGACGGTCTTAGGTATCACAGTGACTGTCTTAACTATCACAGTGACGGTCTTAGGTATCACAGTGACGGTCTTGACTATCACAGTTACGGTCTTGGCTATCACAGTGACGGTCTTGACTATCACAGTGACGGTCTTAGGTATCACAGTGACGGTCTTGACTATCACAGTGACGGTCTTGGGTATCACAGTGACGGTCTTGGCTATCACAGTGACTGTCTTGGGTATCACAGTGACGGTCTTGGCTATCACAGTGACGGTCTTAGGTATCACAGTGATGGTCTTAGGTATCACAGTGACGGTCTTAGGTATCACAGTGATGCACTGTAGATACAACTTCATGTTCCCACTATCATTACTGCAATATGCAGTTTGCATTTATTCTAGGCTAGGTCTCCGTGCACAGCAACAGTTATGTGACCCGAATATCAGAGGGCTGCAGTGGGGCTGGCTTCATAATCTCCAACCTCGTGCATGGAGGATGGTAGGGATGATGTTGTTGGGGTAGGGATGAGGGGGTAGGCCTAAGGGGATGATGTTGTTGGGGTATGAGGGATGAGGGGGTAGGCCATAAGGGGGATGCTGTTGTTGATGCATGAGGGATGAGGGGGTAGGCCATAAGGGGATGATGTTGTTGGGGTATGAGGGATGAGGTGGTAGGCCATAAGGGGATGATGTTGTTGGGGTATGAGGGATGAGGTGGTAGGCCATAAGGGGATGATGTTGTTGGGGTATGAGGGATGAGGGGGTAGGCCATAAGGGGATGATGTTGTTGGTGTATGAGGGATGAGGGGGTAGGCCATAAGGGGATGATGTTGTTGGGGTATGAGGGATGAGGGGGTAGGCCATAAGGGGATGATGTTGTTGGGGTATGAGGGATGAGGGGGTAGGCCATAAGGGGGATGCTGTTGTTGATGCATGAGGGATGAGGGAGTAGGCCATAAGGGGATGATGTTGTTGGGGTATGAGGGATGAGGGGGTAGGCCATAAGGGGGATGCTGTTGTTGATGCATGAGGGATGAGGGAGTAGGCCATAAGGGGATGATGTTGTTGGGGTATGAGGGATGAGGTGGTAGGCCATAAGGGGATGATGTTGTTGGTGTATGAGGGATGAGGGGGTAGGCCATAAGGGGATGATGTTGTTGGTGTATGAGGGATGAGGGGGTAGGCCATAAGGGGATGATGTTGTTGGGGTATGAGGGATGAGGGGGTAGGCCATAAGGGGATGATGTTGTTGGGGTATGAGGGATGAGGGGGTAGGCCATAAGAGGGATGATGTTGTTGGGGTATGAGGCTTCACAGCGGAACTGGGTTAGTGTTCTAATGGAACCCTGATGTTACCCAGATGCCTCACCATATTATCTCGTCCAAAAACACGTTCTGTATTCGATTTCTAACTGATGGAAATACCCACGGTAAAGCACGTCATTGCTGCCACACTACGTCAGTTCAGCTGGTTCTGTCTGCACCACCTGAACAGTCTTACACTATAGGTCAGTATAGTATAGTATAGTATAGTACAGGGGAGATCTCTCTAGTATTATAGACTACAGGGGAGATCTCTCTAGTATTATAGACTACAGGGGAGATCTCTCTATTACAGTAGACTACAGGGGAGATCTCTCTAGTATTATAGACTACAGGGGAGATCTCTCTAGTATTATAGACTACAGGGGTGATCTCTCTAGTATTATAGACTACAGGGGCGATATCTCTAGTACAGTAGACTACAGGGGAGATATCTCTAGTATTATAGACTACAGGGGTGATCTCTCTAGTATTATAGACTACAGGGGCGATATCTCTAGTACAGTAGACTACAGGGGAGATATCTCTAGTATTATAGACTACAGGGGTGATCTCTCTAGTATTATAGACTACAGGGGCGATATCTCTAGTACAGTAGACTACAGGGGAGATATCTCTAGTATTATAGACTACAGGGGAGATATCTCTAGTATTATAGACTACAGGGGCGATATCTCTAGTACAGTAGACTACAGGGGAGATATCTCTAGTATTATAGACTACAGGGGAGATCTCACTAGTATTATAGACTACAGGGGAGATCTCTCTAGTATTATAGACTACAGGGGAGATATCTCTAGTACAGTAGACTACAGGGGAGATCTCTCTAGTATTATAGACTACAGGGGTGATCTCTCTAGTATTATAGACTACAGGGGCGATATCTCTAGTACAGTAGACTACAGGGGAGATCTCACTAGTATTATAGACTACAGGGGAGATCTCTCTAGTATTATAGACTACAGGGGAGATCTCTCTAGTATTATAGACTACAGGGGAGATATCTCTAGTATTATAGACTACAGGGGAGATATCTCTAGTACAGTAGACTACAGGGGAGATTTCTCTAGTATTATAGACTACAGGGGAGATCTCTCTAGTATTATAGACTACAGGGGAGATCTCTCTAGTATTATAGACTACAGGGGTGATCTCTCTAGTATTATAGACTACAGGGGCGATATCTCTAGTACAGTAGACTACAGGGGAGATATCTCTAGTATTATAGACTACAGGGGTGATCTCTCTAGTATTATAGACTACAGGGGCGATATCTCTAGTACAGTAGACTACAGGGGAGATCTCTCTAGTATTATAGACTACAGGGGAGATATCTCTAGTATTATAGACTACAGGGGTGATCTCTCTAGTATTATAGACTACAGGGGCGATATCTCTAGTACAGTAGACTACAGGGGAGATCTCTCTATTACAGTAGATTACAGGGGATATCTCACTAGTATTATAGACTTCAGGGGCGATATCTCTAGTACAGTAGACTACAGGGGAGATCTCTCTATTACAGTAGATTACAGGGGATATCTCACTAGTATTATAGACTTCAGGGGCGATATCTCTAGTACAGTAGACTACAGGGGAGATCTCTCTATTACAGTAGACTACAGGGGAGATCTCACTAGTATTATAGACTACAGGGGAGATATCTCTAGTACAGGAGACTACAGGGGAGATCTCACTAGTATTATAGACTACAGGGGAGATCTCTCTAGTATTATAGACTACAGGGGAGATCTCTCTATTACAGTAGACTACAGGGGAGATCTCTCTAGTATTATAGACTACAGGGGAGATCTCTCTAGTATTATAGACTACAGGGGATATATCTCTAGTATTATAGACTACAGGGGATATATCTCTAGTATTATAGACTACAGGGGAGATATCTCTATTACAGTAGACTACAGGGGAGATCTCTCTATTACAGTAGACTACAGGGGAGGACTCTCCAGTACAGTAGCCTACAGGGGAGATCTCTCTATTACAGTAGACTACAGGGGCGATATCTCTAGTACAGTAGACTACAGGGGAGATCTCTCTAGTATTATAGACTACAGGGGCGATATCTCTAGTACAGTAGACTACAGGGGCGATATCTCTAGTACAGTAGACTACAGGGGAGATCTCTCTAGTATTATAGACGACAGTTGTGTTCTCTCTAGTATTATAGACTACAGGGGAGATATCTCTAGTACAGTAGACTACAGGGGAGATCTCTCTGGTATTATAGACTACAGGGGAGATATCTCTAGTATTATAGACTACAGGGGAGATCTCTATAGTATTATAGACTACAGGGGAGATATCTCTAGTACAGTAGACTACAGGGGCGATATCTCTAGTATTATAGACTACAGGGGAGATATCTCTAGTATTATAGACTACAGGGGCGATATCTCTAGTATTATAGACTACAGGAGAGATATCTCTAGTATTATAGACTACAGGGGCGATATCTCTAGTACAGTAGACTACAGGGGAGATCTCTCTATTACAGTAGACTACAGGGGAGGACTCTCCAGTACAGTAGACTACAGGGGAGATATCTCTAGTATTATGGACTATAAGGGAGATTTAATTTCAAAAGTGTAACATTGTTTCTGAGGTTAGACAGGCAGACAGCGAGACTGTATTTTTAACCATGACTCATAGGGCATTTGAGGCGTAACCCAAATGTGGTGTAAGTATACAGTTCTGGTATTTTTCTGTTGAACTACTGAGCATCCAAGCTGTCTATCATATACTCCTGACCATCCATTCCCTGCTTGGCTAACACTGCTAATGTTTCACATCCGTCCCTCTCCTCGCCCCTTACCTGGGCTCGAACCAGGGACCCTCTGCACACATCAACAACAGCCACCCTCGAAACATCGTTACCCATCGCTCCACAAAAGCACGCACCCTGCTAGCTAACTAGCCATTTCACATTGGCTACACTAACACTGCTAACACTGCTAACACTGCTAACACAGCTAACACAGCTAACACTGCTAACACTGCTAACACTGCTAACACTGCTGTCACAGCTAACACTGCTAACACTGCTGTCACAGCTAACACTGCTAACACTGCTAACACTGCTGTCACAGCTAACACTGCTAACACTGCTAGCACTGCTAACACTGCTAACACTGCTAGCACTGCTAACACTGCTAACACAGCTAACACTGCTAGCACAGCTAACACTGCTAACACTGCTAACACAGCTAACACTGCTAACACTGCTAACACTGCTAACACAGCTAACACTGCTAGCACAGCTAACACTGCTAACACTGCTAACACAGCTAACACTGCTAACACTGCTAGCACTGCTAACACAGCTAACACTGCTAACACTGCTAACACTGCTAACACAGCTAACACTGCTAGCACAGCTAACACTGCTAACACTGCTAACACAGCTAACACTGCTAACACTGCTAGCACTGCTAACACTGCTAACACAGCTAACACTGCTAGCACAGCTAACACTGCTAACACTGCTAACACAGCTAACACTGCTAACACTGCTAACACACCACTACCCTCTGATAGTAATGCCTAGCTAACCCAGGAGCCAGGCTGACCGGGGCTAGAACAGCAGGGAACAAATGGAGCTCAGGTCCAAAGTAGTGCACTATATTTCAGACAGAGACAAAGTGTCAGTTCATTCAGTCTATTGTCAACGAGGCTCTCTTCATTGTCGGCCGGTAGGAGATATAGTGGGAAGGAGGCGCCGTGTCATCAGGAATGTGGACATAGTTCCCACCGGGGGTGGACGATCCTCTGGAGGATCTTTTCTATGACAAAAGAATGTCTAAATATCCCACGGCTGGAGTCAGGGAGTTCCTGTGTAGTGGCATAGACAGATCCTCCTGAGGACCATCCAACCCCCTCCAGTGTGATAGTTCAGTATCCTCAGACTCCTCTGGGTCAATTGTACATTATGATCTAATGATCTAACTCTACATTCTCAGCTGTATTGAAGACAACCTGCAATTTACCAGAATACAGAAACAGAGAGAGAGAGAGAGAGTGACAGAGAGAGGGAGGGACAGAGAGGGAGAGAGAGAGAGAGAGAGAGAGAGAGAGAGAGAGAGAGAGAGAGAGAGAGAGAGAGAGAGAGAGAGAGAGAGAGAGAGAGAGAGAGAGAGAGAGAGAGAGAGAGAGAGAGAGAGAGAGAGAGAGAGAGAGAGAGAGAGAGAGAGAGAGAGAGAGAGAGAGAGAGAGAGAGAGAGAGAGGGAGAGATGTTGTTCATATGATACAGTGCTAAGGCAGAATCCAACCCCCCCTTCTCCCCTGCCCCCTCCCAGTGTTTCCACTACTTCAGTCATGTCATCAGTATCAGTCTGCTGACCACACCTCCTTGGCCCGGTTCTAACACAGTATCAGATGATCATGTAGCCCACGGCCCTGACATCTCTGAGTGTCCCAAATGGTACCCCATTCCTTATATAGTGCACTACTTTAGACCAGGGCCCATAGAAATAGTGCACTTTAGGCTGTCATTTGGGACTCAGGGTAAGACTGATCCAATACAGACAGCACAGGTTAGACTGATCCAATACAGACAGGACAGGTTAGACTGATCCAATACAGACAGGACAGGTTAGACTGATCCAATACAGACAGGACAGGTTAGACTGATCCAATACAGACAGGACAGGTTAGACTGATCCAATACAGACAGGACAGGTTAAACTGATCCAATACAGACAGGACAGGTTAGAAGAGGTTGGAAGTCAGCTGAGTACAGTTATGATGTTCATTATAACACAAAGAATGTTCGGCCAATCCTATCTAAGCATCCCAACCAGCCCTAACTGGTATCAGCTCAGGACTGAACGCCATATCGGCCTCTTATCAACACATTCACAAGTTGATGGCCCCAAATGACAGACTGAAATAGAAAGTGGGCGTGATATTCAGAAAGCACACGGAGAATAGACAGACTGTGACGCAACATATCCAGACTGTGTTATCTGATACACACGTATCTCAGAAGTGCAGACACAGACACAACTAACCGCTGGACAGGGTTCATAGAGTAGTGTAGTGCTACAACTGACAAAACATCCTCTCCAGGGACATCACGCTGACTAACGCTACAGAAACAGGAGACGGGCTCCTGCCAGGACAAGGCTTACTCACGTTCAACATCAAAAGAGAGACAAACAATCAAATCAAATCAAATATTATTGGTCACAAACACATATTTAGCAGATGTTATTGCAGGTGAAGCGAAATGCTTGTGTTCCTAGCTCCAACAGGTGCAGTAATATCTAACTAAATGCTTGTGTTTCTAGCTCCAACAGTGCAGTAATATCTAACTAAATGCTTGTGTTTCTAGCGCCAACAGGTGCAGTAATATCTAACTAAATGCTTGTGTTTCTAGCTCCAACAGGTGCAGTAATATCTAACTAAATGCTTGTGTTTCTAGCTCCAACAGAGCAGTAATATCTAACTAAATGCTTGTGTTTCTAGCGCCAACAGGTGCAGTAATATCTAACTAAATGCTTGTGTTCCTATCTCCAACAGAGCAGTAATATCTAACTAAATGCTTGTGTTCCTATCGCCAACAGAGCAGTAATATCTAACTTAATGCTTGTGTTTCTAGCTCCAACAGAGCATTAATATCTAACTAAATGCTTGTGTTTCTAGCTCCAACAGTGCAGTAGTATCTAACTAAATGCTTGTGTTTCTAGCTCCAACAGTGCAGTAATATCTAACTAAATGCTTGTGTTTCTAGCTCCAACAGAGCAGTAATATCTAACTAAATGCTTGTGTTTCTAGCTCCAACAGTGCAGTAATATCTAACTAAATGCTTGTGTTTCTAGCTCCAACAGTGCAGTGCTTGTCTTCCTAGATTCAACAGTGCAGTAATATCTAACCAAATGCTTGTGTTTCTAGCTCCAACAGTGCAGTAGTATCTAACTAAATGCTTGTGTTTCTAGCTCCAACAGTGCAGTGCTTGTCTTCCTAGATTCAACAGTGCAGTAATATCTAACTAAATGCTTGTGTTCCTAGCTCCAACAGTGCAGTAGTATCTAACTAAATGCTTGTGTTCCTAGCTCCAACAGTGCAGTAGTATCTAACTAAATGCTTGTGTTTCTAGCTCAAACAGTGCAGTAATATCTAACTAAATGCTTGTGTTCCTAGCTCCAACAGTGCAGTAATATCTAACTACATGCTTGTGTATCTAGCTCCAACAGTGCAGTAGTATCTAACTAAATGCTTGTGTTCCTAGCTCCAACAGTGCAGTAGTATCTAACTAAATGCTTGTGTTCCTAGCTTCAACAGTGCATTAATATCTAACTAAATGCTTGTGTTTCTAGCTCCAACAGGGCAGTAATACCTAACTAAATGCTTGTGTTCCTAGCTTCAACAGTGCAGTAATATCTAACTAAATGCTTGTGTTTCTAGCTCCAACAGTGCAGTAGTTTCTAACTAAATGCTTGTGTTTCTAGCTCCAACAGTGCAGTAGTATCAAACTAAATGCTTGTGTTTCTAGCTCCAACAGTGCAGTAGTTTCTAACTAAATGCTTGTGTTTCCAGCTCAAACAGTGCATTAATATCTAACTAAATGCTTGCTAGCTCCAACAGTGCAGTAATATCTAACTAAATGCTTGTGTTTCTAGCTCCAACAGTGCAGTAGTATCTAACTAAATGCTTGTGTTTCTAGCTCCAACAGTGCAGTAATATCTAACTAAATGCTTGTGTTCCTAGCTCCAACAGTGCAGTAATATCTAACTAAATGCTTGTGTTTCTAGCTCCAACAGTGCAGTAATATCTAACTAAATGCTTGTGTTCCTAGCTCCAACAGTACAGTAATATCTAACTAAATGCTTGTGTTCCTAGCTCCAACAGTACAGTAGTATCTAACTAAATAATTGTGTTTCCAGCTCAAACAGTGCATTAATATCTAACTAAATGCTTGTGTTTCTAGCTCTAAGAGTGCAGTAATATCTAACTAAATGCTTGTGTATCTAGCTCCAACAGTGCAGTAGTATCTAACTAAATGCTTGTGTTTCTAGCTCCAACAGTGCAGTAGTATCTAACTTAATGCTTGTGTTTCCAGCTCCAACAGTGCAGTAATATCTATCTTGTGTTTCTAGCTCCAACAGAATAGTAGTATCTAACTAAATGCTTGTGTTTCCAGCTCCAACAGTGCAGTAATATCGAACTTGTGTTTATAGCTCCAACAGTGCAGTAGTATCTAACTAAATGCTTGTGTTTCCAGCTCCAACAGTGCAGTAATATCTACCTTGTGTTTCTAGCTCCATCAGTGCAGTAGTATCTAACTAAATGCTTGTGTTTCTAGCTCCAACAGTGCAGTAGTATCTAACTAAATGCTTGTGTTTCTAGGTCCAACAGTGCAGTAGTATCTAACTAAATGCTTGTGTTCCTAGCTTCAACAGTGCATTAATATCTAACTAAATGCTTGTGTTCCTAGCTTCAACAGTGCATTAATATCTAACTAAATGCTTGTGTTTCTAGCTCCAACAGGGCAGTAATACCTAACTAAATGCTTGTGTTCCTAGCTTCAACAGTGCAGTAATATCTAACTAAATGCTTGTGTTTCTAGCTCCAACAGTGCAGTAGTTTCTAACTAAATGCTTGTGTTTCTAGCTCCAACAGTGCAGTAGTATCAAACTAAATGCTTGTGTTTCTAGCTCCAACAGTGCAGTAGTATCTAAGTAAATGCTTGTGTTTCCAGCTCAAACAGTGCATTAATATCTAACTAAATGCTTGCTAGCTCCAACAGTGCAGTAATATCTAACTAAATGCTTGTGTTTCTAGCTCCAACAGTGCAGTAATATCTAACTAAATGCTTGTGTTTCTAGCTCCAACAGTGCAGTAGTATCTAACTAAATGCTTGTGTTTCTAGCTCCAACAGTGCAGTAATATCTAACTAAATGCTTGTGTTCCTAGCTCCAACAGTGCAGTAATATCTAACTAAATGCTTGTGTTTCTAGCTCCAACAGTGCAGTAATATCTAACTAAATGCTTGTGTTCCTAGCTCCAACAGTACAGTAATATCTAACTAAATGCTTGTGTTCCTAGCTCCAACAGTACAGTAGTATCTAACTAAATAATTGTGTTTCCAGCTCAAACAGTGCATTAATATCTAACTAAATGCTTGTGTTTCTAGCTCTAAGAGTGCAGTAATATCTAACTAAATGCTTGTGTTCCTAGCTCCAACAGTGCAGTAGTATCTAACTAAATGCTTGTGTTTCTAGCTCCAACAGTGCAGTAGTATCTAACTTAATGCTTGTGTTTCCAGCTCCAAAAGTGCAGTAATATCTATCTTGTGTTTCTAGCTCCAACAGTACAGTAGTATCTAACTAAATGCTTGTGTTTCCAGCTCCAACAGTGCAGTAATATCGAACTTGTGTTTATAGCTCCAACAGTGCAGTAGTATCTAACTAAATGCTTGTGTTTCCAGCTCCAACAGTGCAGTAATATCTACCTTGTGTTTCTAGCTCCATCAGTGCAGTAATATCTAACTAAATGCTTGTGTTTCTAGCTCCAACAGTGCAGTAGTATCTAACTAAATGCTTGTGTTTCTAGGTCCAACAGTGCAGTAGTATCTAACTAAATGCTTGTGTTCCTAGCTTCAACAGTGCATTAATATCTAACTAAATGCTTGTGTTCCTAGCTTCAACAGTGCATTAATATCTAACTAAATGCTTGTGTTTCTAGCTCCAACAGGGCAGTAATACCTAACTAAATGCTTGTGTTCCTAGCTTCAACAGTGCAGTAATATCTAACTAAATGCTTGTGTTTCTAGCTCCAACAGTGCAGTAGTTTCTAACTAAATGCTTGTGTTTCTAGCTCCAACAGTGCAGTAGTATCAAACTAAATGCTTGTGTTTCTAGCTCCAACAGTGCAGTAGTATCTAAGTAAATGCTTGTGTTTCCAGCTCAAACAGTGCATTAATATCTAACTAAATGCTTGCTAGCTCCAACAGTGCAGTAATATCTAACTAAATGCTTGTGTTTCTAGCTCCAACAGTGCAGTAATATCTAACTAAATGCTTGTGTTTCTAGCTCCAACAGTGCAGTAGTATCTAACTAAATGCTTGTGTTTCTAGCTCCAACAGTGCAGTAATATCTAACTAAATGCTTGTGTTCCTAGCTCCAACAGTGCAGTAATATCTAACTAAATGCTTGTGTTTCTAGCTCCAACAGTGCAGTAATATCTAACTAAATGCTTGTGTTCCTAGCTCCAACAGTACAGTAATATCTAACTAAATGCTTGTGTTCCTAGCTCCAACAGTACAGTAGTATCTAACTAAATAATTGTGTTTCCAGCTCAAACAGTGCATTAATATCTAACTAAATGCTTGTGTTTCTAGCTCTAAGAGTGCAGTAATATCTAACTAAATGCTTGTGTTCCTAGCTCCAACAGTGCAGTAGTATCTAACTAAATGCTTGTGTTTCTAGCTCCAACAGTGCAGTAGTATCTAACTTAATGCTTGTGTTTCCAGCTCCAAAAGTGCAGTAATATCTATCTTGTGTTTCTAGCTCCAACAGTACAGTAGTATCTAACTAAATGCTTGTGTTTCCAGCTCCAACAGTGCAGTAATATCGAACTTGTGTTTATAGCTCCAACAGTGCAGTAGTATCTAACTAAATGCTTGTGTTTCCAGCTCCAACAGTGCAGTAATATCTACCTTGTGTTTCTAGCTCCATCAGTGCAGTAATATCTAACTAAATGCTTGTGTTTCTAGCTCCAACAGTGCAGTAGTATCTAACTAAATGCTTGTGTTTCTAGGTCCAACAGTGCAGTAGTATCTAACTAAATGCTTGTGTTCCTAGCTTCAACAGTGCATTAATATCTAACTAAATGCTTGTGTTTCTAGCTCCAACAGGGCAGTAATACCTAACTAAATGCTTGTGTTCCTAGCTTCAACAGTGCAGTAATATCTAACTACATGCTTGTGTATCTAGCTCCAACAGTGCAGTAGTATCTAACTAAATGCTTGTGTTCCTAGCTCCAACAGTGCTGTAGTATCTAACTAAATGCTTGTGTTTCTAGGTCCAACAGTGCAGTAGTATCTAACTAAATGCTTGTGTTCCTAGCTTCAACAGTGCATTAATATCTAACTGAATGCTTGTGTTTCTAGCTCCAACAGGGCAGTAATACCTAACTAAATGCTTGTGTTCCTAGCTTCAACAGTGCATTAATATCTAACTAAATGCTTGTGTTTCTAGCTCCAACAGTGCAGTAGTTTCTAACTAAATGCTTGTGTTTCTAGCTCCAACAGTGCAGTAGTATCTAACTAAATGCTTGTCTTTCTAGCTCCAACAGTGCAGTAGTATCTAACTAAATGCTTGTGTTTCCAGCTCAAACAGTGC
This sequence comes from Brachymystax lenok tsinlingensis, assembly GCA_030435695.1. Lineage (NCBI taxonomy): Eukaryota > Metazoa > Chordata > Actinopteri > Salmoniformes > Salmonidae > Brachymystax > Brachymystax lenok. The sequence goes on along the minus strand of CM059795.1, from coordinate 2,963,211 downwards.
ATTAATATCTAACTAAATGCTTGCTAGCTCCAACAGTGCAGTAATATCTAACTAAATGCTTGTGTTTCTAGCTCCAACAGTGCAGTAATATCTAACTAAATGCTTGTGTTTCTAGCTCCAACAGTGCAGTAGTATCTAACTAAATGCTTGTGTTTCTAGCTCCAACTTTGCAGTAATATCTAACTAAATGCTTGTGTTCCTAGCTCCAACAGTGCAGTAATATCTAACTAAATGCTTGTGTTTCTAGCTCCAACAGTGCAGTAATATCTAACTAAATGCTTGTGTTCCTAGCTCCAACAGTACAGTAATATCTAACTAAATGCTTGTGTTCCTAGCTCCAACAGTGCAGTAGTATCTAACTAAATGCTTGTGTTTCTAGCTCCAACAGTGCAGTAGTATCTAACTTAATGCTTGTGTTTCCAGCTCCAAAAGTGCAGTAATATCTATCTTGTGTTTCTAGCTCCAACAGTACAGTAGTATCTAACTAAATGCTTGTGTTTCCAGCTCCAACAGTGCAGTAATATCTACCTTGTGTTTCTAGCTCCAACAGTGCAGTAGTATCTAACTAAATGCTTGTGTTTCCAGCTCCAACAGTGCAGTAATATCTACCTTGTGTTTCTAGCTCCATCAGTGCAGTAATATCTAACTAAATGCTTGTGTTTCTAGCTCCAACAGTGCAGTAGTATCTAACTAAATGCTTGTGTTTCTAGGTCCAACAGTGCAGTAGTATCTAACTAAATGCTTGTGTTCCTAGCTTCAACAGTGCATTAATATCTAACTAAATGCTTGTGTTTCTAGCTCCAACAGGGCAGTAATACCTAACTAAATGCTTGTGTTCCTAGCTTCAACAGTGCAGTAATATCTAACTACATGCTTGTGTATCTAGCTCCAACAGTGCAGTAGTATCTAACTAAATGCTTGTGTTCCTAGCTCCAACAGTGCTGTAGTATCTAACTAAATGCTTGTGTTTCTAGGTCCAACAGTGCAGTAGTATCTAACTAAATGCTTGTGTTCCTAGCTTCAACAGTGCATTAATATCTAACTGAATGCTTGTGTTTCTAGCTCCAACAGGGCAGTAATACCTAACTAAATGCTTGTGTTCCTAGCTTCAACAGTGCATTAATATCTAACTAAATGCTTGTGTTTCTAGCTCCAACAGTGCAGTAGTTTCTAACTAAATGCTTGTGTTTCTAGCTCCAACAGTGCAGTAGTATCTAACTAAATGCTTGTGTTTCTAGCTCCAACAGTGCAGTAGTATCTAACTAAATGCTTGTGTTTCCAGCTCAAACAGTGCATTAATATCTAACTAAATGCTTGCTAGCTCCAACAGTGCAGTAATATCTAACTAAATGCTTGTGTTTCTAGCTCCAACAGTGCAGTAATATCTAACTAAATGCTTGTGTTTCTAGCTCCAACAGTGCAGTAGTATCTAACTAAATGCTTGTGTTTCTAGCTCCAACTTTGCAGTAATATCTAACTAAATGCTTGTGTTCCTAGCTCCAACAGTGCAGTAATATCTAACTAAATGCTTGTGTTTCTAGCTCCAACAGTGCAGTAATATCTAACTAAATGCTTGTGTTCCTAGCTCCAACAGTACAGTAATATCTAACTAAATGCTTGTGTTCCTAGCTCCAACAGTACAGTAGTATCTAACTAAATAATTGTGTTTCCAGCTCAAAGAGTGCATTAATATCTAACTAAATGCTTGTGTTTCTAGCTCTAAGAGTGCAGTAATATCTAACTAAATGCTTGTGTTCCTAGCTCCAACAGTGCAGTAGTATCTAACTAAATGCTTGTGTTTCTAGCTCCAACAGTGCAGTAGTATCTAACTTAATGCTTGTGTTTCCAGCTCCAACAGTGCAGTAATATCTATCTTGTGTTTCTAGCTCCAACAGTACAGTAGTATCTAACTAAATGCTTGTGTTTCCAGCTCCAACAGTGCAGTAATATCGAACTTGTGTTTATAGCTCCAACAGTGCAGTAGTATCTAACTAAATGCTTGTGTTTCCAGCTCCAACAGTGCAGTAATATCTACCTTGTGTTTCTAGCTCCATCAGTGCAGTAATATCTAACTAAAAGCTTGTGTTTCTAGCTCCAACAGTGCAGTAGTATCTAACTAAATGCTTGTGTTTCTAGCTCCAACAGCGCGGTAATATCTAACTAAATGCTTGTGTTTCCAGCTCCAACAGTACAGTAATATCTAACTAAATGCATGTGTTTCCAGCTCCAACAGTGCAGTAATATCTAACTAAATGCTTGTGTTTCCAGCTCCAACAGTACAGTAATATCAAGCTAAATGCTTGTGTTTCCAGCTCCAACAGTACAGTATTATCTAACTAAATGCTTGTGTTTCTATATCCAACATTGCAGCAGTATATAGCTAAATGCTTGTGTTTCCAGACTATTTAACAGTCTGATGGCCTTAAGATAGAAGCTGTTTGTAAGTCTTTTAATATAGGTAAGAACAAGCTAGTAGGTAAGAACAAGCTAGAAGGTAAGAACAACCAAACTCATAGGTAAGAACAACCAAGCTAGTAGGTAAAAACAAACAAGCTAGTAGGTAAGAACAACCAAGCTAGTAGGTAAGAACAACCAAGTTAGTAGGTAAGAACAACCACGCTAGTAGGGAAGAACAACCAAGCTAGTAGATAAGAACAACCAAGCTAGTAGGTAAGAACAACCAAGCTAGTAGGTAAGAACAACCAAGTTAGTAGGTAAGAACAACCAAGCTAGTAGGGAAGAACAACCAAGTTAGTAGGTAAGAACAAACAAGCTAGTAGGTAAGAACAACCAAGTTAGTAGGTAAGAACAACCAAGCTAGTAGGTAAGAACAACCAAGTTAGTAGGTAAGAACAACCACGCTAGTAGGGAAGAACAACCAAGCTAGTAGATAAGAACAACCAAGCTAGAAGGGAAGAACAACCAAGCTAATAGATAAGAACAACCAAGCTAGAAGGGAAGAACAACCAAGCTAGTAGATAAGAACAACCAAGCTAGTAGATAAAAACAACCAAGCTAGTAGGGAAGAACAACCAAGCTAGTTGATAAGAACAACCAAGCTAGTTGATAAGAACAACCAAGCTAGTAGATAAGAACAACCAAGCTAGTAGGGAAGAACAACCAAGCTAGTAGATAAGAACAACCAAGCTAGTAGGTAAGAACAACCAATCTAGTAGATAAGAACAACCAAGCTAGTAGGTAAGAACAACCAAGCTAGTAAGGAAGAACAAACAAGCTAGGAGGGAAGAACAACCAAGCTAGTTGATAAGAACAACCAAGCCAGTAGATAAGAACAACCAAGCTAGTAGATAAGAACAACCAAGCTAGTAGGGAAGAACAACCAAGCTAGTTGATAAGAACAACCAAGCTAGTAGGTAAGAACAACCAAGCTAGTAGGTAAGAACAACCAAGCTAGTAGGGAAGAACAACCCAGCTAGTAGATAAGAACAACCAAGCTAGTAGGTAAGAACAACCAAGCTAGTAGGTAAGAAGAACCAAGCTAGTAGATAAGAACAACCAAGCTAGAAGGTAAGAACAACCAAGCTAGTAGATAAAAACAACCAAGCTAGTAGGGAAGAACAACCAAGCTAGTAGATAAGAACAACCAAGCTAGAAGGTAAGAACAACCAAGCTAGTAGATAAGAACAACCAAGCTAGAAGCTAAGAACAACCAAGCTAGTAGATAAGAACAACCTAGCTAGTAGATAAGAACAAGCTAGTAGGTAAGAACAACCAAGCTAGTAGGGAAGAACAACCAAGCTAGTAGCGAAGAACAATCTAGCTAGTATGGAAAAACAACCAAAAAAGTAGATAAGAACAACCAAGCTAGTAGGGAACAACAACCAAGCTAGTTGATAAGAACAACCAATCTAGTAGATAAGAACAACCAAGCTAGTAGGGAAGAACAACCTAGCTAGTAGGGAAGAACAACCAAAAAAGTAGATAAGAACAACCAAGCTAGTAGGTAAGAACAACCAAGCTAGTAGGTAAGAACAACCAAGCTAGTAGGGAAGAACAACCAAGCTAGTAGAGAAGAACAACCAAGCTAGTAGGTAAGAACAACCCAGCTAGTAGATAAGAACAACCAAGCTAGTAGGTAAGAACAAACAAGCTAGTAGGTAAGAACAACCAAGCTAGTAGGTAAGAACAACCAAGCTAGTAGATAAGAACAACCAAGCTAGTAGGTAAGAACAACCAAGCTAGTAGGGAAGAACAACCAAGCTAGTAGATAAGAACAACCAAGCTAGTAGGTAAGAACAACCAAGCTAGTAGGTAAGAACAACCAAGCTAGTAGGGAAGAACAACCAAGCTAGTAGATAAGAACAACCAAGCTAGTAGGTAAGAACAACCAAGCTAGTAGGTAAGAACAACCCAGCTAGTAGGTAAGAACAACCAAGCTAGTAGGTAAGAACAACCAAGCTAGTAGGTAAGAACAACCAAGCTAGTAGATAAGAACAACCAAGCTAGTAGATAAGAACAACCAAACTAGTAGGTAAGAACAACCCAGCTAGTAGGGAAGAACAACCAAGCTAGTAGGTAAGAACAACCAAGCTAGTAGATAAGAACAACCACGCTAGTAGATAAGAACAACCAAGCTAGTAGATAAGAACAACCACGCTAGTAGATAAGAACAACCAAGCTAGTAGATAAGAACAACCACGCTAGTAGGTAAGAACAACCACGCTAGTAGATAAGAACAACCAAGCTAGTAGGGAAGAACAACCAAGCTAGTAGGGAAGAACAACCAAGCTAGTAGGGAAGAACAACCACGCTAGTAGGTAAGAACAACCACGCTAGTAGGTAAGAACAACCAAGCTAGTAGGTAAGAACAACCAAGCTAGTAGGGAAGAACAACCAAGCTAGTAGGGAAGAACAACCACGCTAGTAGATAAGAACAACCAAGCTAGTAGGTAAGAACAACCACGCTAGTAGGGAAGAACAACCAAGCTAGTAGGGAAGAACAACCAAGCTAGTAGATAAGAACAACCAAGCTAGTAGGGAAGAACAACCAAGCTAGTAGGGAAGAACAACCAAGCTAGTAGGGAAGAACAACCACGCTAGTAGGTAAGAACAACCACGCTAGTAGGGAAGAACAACCAAGCTAGTAGGTAAGAACAACCAAGCTAGTAGGGAAGAACAACCAAGCTAGTAGGGAAGAACAACCACGCTAGTAGATAAGAACAACCAAGCTAGTAGGTAAGAACAACCACGCTAGTAGGGAAGAACAACCAAGCTAGTAGGGAAGAACAACCAAGCTAGTAGATAAGAACAACCAAGCTAGTAGGGAAGAACAACCAAGCAAGTAGATAAGAACAACCAAGCTAGTAGGGAAGAACAACCAAGCTAGTAGGGAAGAACAACCAAGCTAGTAGATAAGAACAACCAAGCTAGTAGGGAAGAACAACCAAGCTAGTAGGGAAGAACAACCAAGCTAGTAGATAAGAACAACCAAGCTAGTAGGTAAGAACAACCACGCTAGTAGGTAAGAACAACCAAGCTAGTAGGGAAGAACAACCAAGCTAGTAGGGAAGAACAACCAAGCTAGTAGATAAGAACAACCAAGCTAGTAGGTAAGAACAACCAAGCTAGTAGGGAAGAACAACCACGCTAGTAGATAAGAACAACCAAGCTAGTAGGGAAGAACAACCAAGCTAGTAGGTAAGAACAACCAAGCTAGTAGATAAGAACAACCAAGCTAGTAGGGAAGAACAACCAAGCTAGTAGGTAAGAACAACCAAGCTAGTAGGTAAGAACAACCAAGCTAGTAGGGAAGAACAACCAAGCTAGTAGATAAGAACAACCAAGCTAGTAGGTAAGAACAACCAAGCTAGTAGGGAAGAACAACCAAGCTAGTAGGGAAGAACAACCAAGCTAGAAGATAAGAACAACCAAGCTAGTAGGGAAGAACAACCAAGCTAGTAGGTAAGAACAACCAAGCTAGTAGATAAGAACAACCAAGCTAGTAGATAAGAACAACCACGCTAGTAGATAAGAACAACCAAGCTAGTAGGGAAGAACAACCAAGCAAGTAGGGAAGAACAACCACGCTAGTAGATAAGAACAACCACGCTAGTAGGTAAGAACAACCAAGCTAGTAGGGAAGAACAACCACGCTAGTAGATAAGAACAACCAAGCTAGTAGGGAAGAACAACCAAGCTAGTAGGTAAGAACAACCAAGCTAGTAGGTAAGAACAACCAAGCTAGTAGGGAAGAACAACCAAGCTAGTAGATAAGAACAACCAAGCTAGTAGGTAAGAACAACCAAGCTAGTAGGGAAGAACAACCAAGCTAGTAGGGAAGAACAACCAAGCTAGTAGGGAAGAACAACCAAGCTAGTAGATAAGAACAACCAAGCTAGTAGGGAAGAACAACCAAGCTAGTAGATAAGAACAACCAAGCTAGTAGGGAAGAACAACCAAGCTAGTAGATAAGAACAACCAAGCTAGTAGGGAAGAACAACCAAGCTAGTAGGGAAGAACAACCAAGCTAGTAGATAAGAACAACCAAGCTAGTAGGGAAGAACAACCAAGCTAGTAGGTAAGAACAACCAAGCTAGTAGATAAGAACAACCAAGCTAGTAGATAAGAACAACCAAGCTAGTAGATAAGAACAACCAAGCTAGTAGGGAAGAACAACCAAGCTAGTAGATAAGAACAACCAAGCTAGTAGATAAGAACAACCAAGCTAGTAGGGAAGAACAACCAAGCTAGTAGATAAGAACAACCAAGCTAGTAGATAAGAACAACCAAGCTAGTAGGGAAGAACAACCAAGCTAGTAGATAAGAACAACCAAGCTAGTAGGTAAGAACAAGCAAGCTAGTAGATAAGAACAACCAAGCTAGTAGGGAAGAACAACCAAGCTAGTAGGTAAGAACAACCAAGCTAGTAGGGAAGAACAACCAAGCTAGTAGATAAGAACAACCAAGCTAGTAGGGAAGAACAACCAAGCTAGTAGATAAGAACAACCAAGCTATAAGTAAATAACTGTGTTATTATGATATAATGTCTCTTGTGATGGGCACATTTCAGTGATGAATAGGTCAATAACTTGCCCAGTCATCTATTCATCACTCTATCGACATGGACATCTGATCTAGAATGTTTTGACAAACCTACTGACTGCTACTCACTATTGTGTCAGAACATTTTGTTGCAAAAAATGTTCATAGGATGTCTACATGACGTAGAATGCTGAACACATGCACAATGTTTCCAGTGGCCACGCAGTGACTCCTCTGCTACCAGTTTCAGCGAGTCACTGTAGTCATGACTACATGACTCCTCACAGAGACATTGACAGACGTCCAGAGACATCTCCAGAGACATTGACAGATGTCCAGAGACATCTCCAGAGACATCTCCATAGACATCTTCAGAGACATCACAGAGACATTGACAGACGTCCAGAGACATCACAGAGACATCTCCAGAGACATCTCCAGAGACATCACAGAGACATTGACAGACTTTAGACCAGAGTCCTATGATTTATTTCTTCGAGAATGTCTCTGCAAATGCACATAAAAAGTCATTGTATTTTTTACATGTTTCATTTTTAAATGAGGTTGTTGAGTTGTTTTGGACCAGTTGTGTTAAACACATAAACACCCTTTATACACCCTTTATACACCTTTCATACACCCTTCATACACCCTTCATACACCCTTCATACACCCTTTATACACCCTTAATACACCCTTTATACACCCTTCATACACCCTTCATACACCCTTCATACACCCTTTATTCACCCTTTATACACCCTTTATACAACCTTAATACACCCTTTATACAACCTTAATACACCCTTTATGCACCCTTTATACAACCTTAATACACCCTTTATACACCCTTTATACAACCTTAATACACCCTTTATACACCCTTTATACACCCTTTATACACCCTTTAACAGTGTTACTACTTTGTCCCTGTCTCTTACTGGGCTCCAACCATGACATCATGACATCATGACCGCCAGCTCGACAACGTCTTAGTCAATTATGCTGAAGAACGGGTACTGCTTCAGTAGCCGGGGTCGGACACATTTCAATCTCGGGAGTGAGTTCAGAAAGCTTACTCCGTTGCACATTCTCTACGGCCCCACCCCTCAAACTGAACCTTGTCCGGCAGGATGGTAAGAGAAGGCCAAGAGTGACAGCTGCTGCTAAAATTATCCCCTTTCCCATAACGCCTGCCGTGTAGTCCCTCCTGCCCTGTAGCCCCTAGCCCAAGACAAAACAGAGGCTCTGTTGTGGAAGGATTGGGGGGGGTTTCTGACAAGGAGGCCAAGGATCTGAAGTAATCTGTGTCAACATGTCAGAGTGCTCTCTGCAAACACCCAGGAGAGGAGAGGCCTGCCTGCAGCTCCCCAGGCCCCTCCCCCCCACTAAACAGCTACTGTAATTAGAGCTATGGAGGGAGGAGGAGCTCTTCACTGATTGGACAATGTGAAGAGCCGCAAAGTGGCCCTGTAACGATAACAGAGATCAAGTCTCTTCCCACAGCCGCGTCTGACTGAACCTGCTTTCAAAGACTATGTGAAATAATTTCCAATGCTTTACCGGTGCCGGATTGAGCCTGCTGCAATAAAACCAAAAGCTATGTCCCTAAAATGCAACCCCCACACATCTGGCATTATAGTATAGTATTTGAACCAAGGTCTGGCGCCCCAGCGGCCAGCCTATACCAGGCTGTGCTTCTCTCTGACTGAGGTTTAGACTGAGCACCAAAACACAGGGTAACTCCAACCTCTGCGACACAAAAATGGCACCCTATTCACTTTATAGTGCACTACTTCTTTAGACCAGGACCATAGGGTAGTGCCCCATATAGGGCATAGGGTGCCATTTGGTACACAACAACCAGGGGTTTAGGAAAATAACTTTTTCAGGATACAAACAGCAGCAGCAACTAGTGATTACACTGTGCTGTCTCTCTACAGAGCTCTAGTGATTACACTGTGCTGTCTCTCTACGGAGCTCTAGTGATTACACTGTGCTGTCTCTCTACAGAGCTCTAGTGATTACTCTGTGCTGTCTCTCTACAGAGCTCTAGTGATTACACTGTGCTGTCTCTCTACGGAGCTCTAGTGATTACACTGTGCTGTCTCTCTACGGAGCTCTAGTGATTACACTGTGCTGTCTCTCTACAGAGCTCTAGTGATTACACTGTGCTGTCTCTCTACAGAGCTCTAGTGATTACACTGTGCTGTCTCTCTACAGAGCTCTAGTGATTACACTGTGCTGTCTCTCTACAGAGCTCTAGTGATTACACTGTGCTGTCTCTCTACAGAGCTCTAGTGATTACACTGTGCTGTCTCTCTACAGAGCTCTAGTGATTACACTGTGCTGTCTCTCTACGGAGCTCTAGTGATTACACTGTGCTGTCTCTCTACGGAGCTCTAGTGATTACACTGTGCTGTCTCTCTACAGAGCTCTAGTGATTACACTGTGCTGTCTCTCTACAGAGCTGTAGTGATTACACTGTGCTGTCTCTCTACAGAGCTCTAGTGATTACACTGTGCTGTCTCTCTACAGAGCTCTAGTGATTACACTGTGCTGTCTCTCTCTAACATCTGCTAACCATGTGTATGTGACGAATAAAATTTGATTTGTATGAGTAGATCCCAGCCCTGTATGAGTAGTGCACTACATAGGGAATAGGGTTCTATAGGGCTCTGGTCTAAAGTAGTGCACTATATAGGGAATATGGTTCCATAGGGCTCTGGTCTAAAGTAGTGCACTACATAGGGAATAGGGTTCCATAGGGCTCTGGTCTAAAGTAGTGCACTATATAGGGAATAGGGTTCCATTTGGGATGCACAGTGTAGCTGGATCTCCGTTAGAGAGCTGTTCTGCCTCTATACATAACCTTTACAGAAACCTTCATCACCTCAGTCATTAGACACTCACACCAAACCTGTCTTAAAATACTATTTGACATCATTTCAAATACTGGATCAATAGAATAGTTAAACACCGGCAAACCCCACTATTCTGGCACTTCAGACAGGCTAAAGCAAAATGTCAAAATAGTTCAACGTTTTCAAATAGTGCTTGAAGCCAGACCTGACTCACACAACAACCCTTAACTATGTCAGCAATCAAGTTATCAAGATATGTAACCTTCAAAATACAAATACAACTATAAACTATCCAGATATGATGCATTTTGCATCAAATGATGCAAAATGCATTTCTATATTTTGAAAGTTACATATCTTGAAAACCTGATTGCTGACAATCAAAACATTTTGGGACTATGTCAACAATAGAACAAATTAAACAAATGTCAAAATATTGTTTTTTTTGGGGGGTGGATTTTCCTTTAAACACATGGTGGCTCAGAACTTGCTAACACACTTCTATTTGGAAAATGTTGAATGGCAAGGTTTGACGAGGTTTACTTCGTGACAAACAACCCTCTTTGACCTTCGAACCCATTGGCAGAATCTGTTGAGCTGTACAGTATTCAGTGGAGTCAAGTATATACACGACTCGTCATCAGAAGGTTTTCCTACTCCTTGGCTTTCTCCACATGTTGTTGTGCTACAGCCTGAATTCGAAATTGACCCATCTACACTCAATACCCTATAATGAACAAATTGAAAACGGGCTTTTACACATTTCTGAAAATGAAATACAGAAATACCTAATTTACATAAGTATTCACACCCCTGAGTCAATACATGTTAGAAGCACCTTTTGGCAGCGATTACAGCTGGGAGTCTTTCTGGGTAATTCTCTAAGATCTTTCCACACCTGGATTATATAATACTTGCACATTATTATTTTGAAAGTTCTTCAAGCTCTGTCCAATTGGTTGTTGGTCAGTACTAAACCGCAATTTCCAGGTCTTGCCATAGACTCAAAAGTAGGTTTAGGTCAAAATTGTAACTCGGCCACTCACAAACATTCACTGTCTTCTTCTGTAAGCAACTCCAGTGTAGATTTTGACTTGTTTTTTTAAAGGGTTATTGTCCTGCTGAAAGGTGAATTCATCTCCCAGTGTCTGGTGGAAAGCAGACTGAACCAGGTTTTCCTCTAGGATTTAGCCTGTGCTTCATCTCCCAGTGTCTGGTGGAAAGCAGACTGAACCAGGTTTTCCTCTAGGATTTAGCCTGTGCTTTATCTCCCAGTGTCTGGTGGAAAGCAGACTGAACCAGGTTTTCCTCTAGGATTTAGCCTGTGGTTCATCTCCCAGTGTCTGGTGGAAAGCAGACTGAACCAGGTTTTCCTCAAATACTTTGCCTGTGCTTAACTCCATTCCGTATCTTTTTTTTATCTTGAAAAACTGTATTTGAGTAAAGTCCTTAACGATTACAAGCACACCCACTGTGCTTGACAATATGATGAGTAGTACTCACTGTGCTGTATTGGATTTGTCCCAAACATAACACTTTGTACTGAGGACAAAGAGTTAATTGCTTTCCCACATTCTTTGCAGTAATTGCTTTTGCGCCTTCCAAACAGGATGTTGACGTACAACTCAGAATGGGAAGTAACAACCAGGAATAGCCAGGAACCTCAACATACCGAGGGACCTCACCATACCACATTAACACCATACTGAGGGACCATACCATACCACATTATCACCATACTGAGGGACCATACCACATTAACACCATACTGAGGGACCTCACTATACCATATTATCACCATACTGAGGGACCTCACTATACCATATTATCACCATACTGAGGGACCATACCATACCACATTATCACCATACTGAGGGACCATACCACATTAACACCATACTGAGGGACCTCACTATACCATAGTATCACCATACTGAGGGACCATACCACATTAACACCATACTGAGGGACCTCACCATAGCACATTATCACCATACTGAGGGACCTCACCATACCACATTAACACCATACTGAGGGACCTCACCATACCACATTATCACCATACTGAGGGACCAAACCACATTAACACCATACTGAGGGACCTCACCATACCACATTATCACCATACCGAGGGACCTCACCATACCACATTATCACCATACTGAGGGACCTCACCATACCATATTATCACCATACTGAGGGACCTCACTATACCATATTATCACCATACTGAGGGACCATACCATACCATATTATCACCATACTGAGGGACCATACCATGTTATCACCATACTGAGGGACCATACCATATTATCACCATACTGAGGGACCTCACCATACCATATTAACACCATACTGAGGGACCATACCATATTATCACCATACTGAGGGACGTCACTATACCATATTATCACCATACTGAGGGACCATACCATACCATATTATCACCATACTGAGGGACCATACCATATTATCACCATACTGAGGGACCTCACCATATTACCACCATACTGAGGGACCATGCCATATTATCACCATACTGAGGGACTATACCATATTATCACCATACTGAGGGACCATACCATATTACCACCGTACTGAGGGACCATACCATATTATCACCATACTGAGGGACCATGCCATATTATAACCATACTGAGGGACCTCACCATACCATATTAACACCGTACTGAGGGACCATACCATATTATCACCATACCATATTATCAACATACTGAGGGACCTCACCATACCATATTATCACCATACTGAGGGACCTCACCATACCATATTACCACCATACTGAGGGACCTCACCATATTATCACCATACTGAGGGACCATACCATATTATCACAATACCGAGGAACCTCAACATACCGAGGAACCTCAACATACCGAGGGACCTCACCATACCATATTATCACCATACTGAGGGACCTCACTATACCACATTATCACCATACTGAGGGACCATACCATATTATCACCATACTGAGGGACCATACCATATTATCACCATACTGAGGGACCTCACCATACCATATTATCACCATACTGAGGGACCATACCATATTATTACCATACTGAGGGACCTCACCATACCATATTATCACCATACTGAGGGACCATACCATATTATCACCATACTGAGGGACCTCACCATACCATATTATCACCATACTGAGGGACCTCACCATACCATATTATCACCATACTGAGGGACCATACCATATTATCACCATACTGAGGGACCTCACCATATTATCACCATACTGAGGGACCATACCATATTATCACCATACTGAGGGACCTCACCATACCATATTATCACCATACTGAGGGACCTCACCATATTATCACCATACTGAGGGACCTCACCACACCATATTATCAACATACTGAGGGACCTCACCATACCATATTATCACCATACTGAGGGACCATACCATATTATCACCATACTGAGGGACCACACCATATTATCAACATACTGAGGGACCTCACCATACCATATTATCACCATACTGAGGGACCATACCATATTATCACCATACTGAGGGAGCTCACCATACCATATCATCACCATACTGAGGGACCATACCATATTACCACCATACTGAGGGACCTCACCATACCATATTATCACCATACTGAGGGACCATACCATATTATCACCATACTGAGGGACCTCACCATACCATATTATCACCATACTGAGGGACCTCACCATATTATCACCATACTGAGGGACCTCACTATACCATATTATCACCATACTGAGGGACCTCACCATACCACATTATCACCATACTGAGGGACCTCACCATATTATCACCATACTGAGGGACCATACCATATTATCACCATACTGAGGGACCTCACCATACCATATTATCACCATACTGAGGGACCTCGCCATACAGTATTAACACCATACTGAGGGACCCCACCATACCATATTATCACCATACTGAGGGACCTCACCACACCATATTATCAACATACTGAGGGACCTCACCATACCATATTATCACCATACTGAGGGAACATACCATACCATATTATCACCATACTGAGGGACCTCACCATATTATCACCATACTGAGGGACCTCACCACACCATATTACCACCATACTGAGGGACCTCACCATACCATATTACCACCATACTGAGGGACCTCACCATACCATTTTATCACCATACTGAGGGACCATACCATATTATCACCATACTGAGGGACCATACCATATTAACACCATACTGAGGGACCATACCATATTATCACCATACTGAGGGACCTCACCACACCATATTATCACCATACTGAGGGACCTCACCATACCATATTACCACCATACTGAGGGACCATACCATATTATCACCATACTGAGGGACCATACCATATTATCACCATACTGAGGGACCTCACCATACCATATTATCACCATACTGAGGGACCTGACCATACCATATTATCACCATACTGAGGGACCTCACCATACCATATTACCACCATACTGAGGGACCTCACCACACCATATTATCACCATACTGAGGGACCTCACCATACCATATTACCACCATACTGAGGGACCATACCATATTATCACCATACTGAGGGACCTCACCATATTATCACCATACTGAGGGACCTCATCATACCATATTATCACCATACTGAGGGACCTCACCACACCATATTACCACCATACTGAAGGACCTCACCATACCATATTACCACCATACTGAGGGACCATACCATATTATCACCATACTGAGGGACCATACCATATTATCACCATACTGAGGGACCATACCATATTATCACCATACTGAGGGACCTCACCATACCATATTATCACCATACTGAGGGACCTCACCATACCATATTACCACCATACTGAGGGACCATACCATTTTATCACCATACTGAGGGACCATACCATATTATCACCATACTGAGGGACCTCACTATACCATATTATCACCATACTGAGGGACCTCACTATACCATATTATCACCATACTGAGGGACTTCACCATACCCTATTAACACCATACTGAGGGACCTCACCATACCATGTTATCACCATACTGAGGGACCATACCATATTATCACCATACTGAGGGACCATACCATATTACTTCCATACTGAGGGATTTCACCATATTATCGCCATACTGAGGGACCATACCATATAATCACCATACTGAGGGACCTCACCATATTATCACCATACTGAGGGACCATACCATATTATCACCATACTGAGGGACCATACCATATTACTTCCATACTGAGGGATTTCACCATATTATCGCCATACTGAGGGACCATACCATATTATCACCATACTGAGGGACCTCACCATACCATATTATCACCATACTGAGGGACCTCACCCTATTAACACCATACTGAGGGACCATACCATATTATCACCATACTGAGGGACCTCATCATACCATATTATCACCATACTGAGGGACCTCACCATACCATATTATCACCATACTGAGGGACCATACCATATTACTTCCATACTGAGGGACCTCACCCTATTAACACCATACTGAGGGACTTCACCATACCCTATTAACACCATACTGAGGGACCATACCATACCATATTACCACCATACTGAGGGACCTCACCATACCATATTATCACCATACTGAGGGACCATACCATATTATCACCATACTGAGGGACCTCACCATACCATATTATCACCATACTGAGGGACCATACCATATTATCACCATACTGAGGGACCTCACCATACCATATTATCACCATACTGAGGGACCTCACCATACCATATTATCACCATACTGAGGGACCTCACCATACCATATTACCACCATACTGAGGGACCATACCATATTATCACCATACTGAGGGACCATACCATATCATCACCATACTGAGGGACCATACCATATCATCACCATACTGAGGGACCATACCATATTATTACCATACTGAGGGACCTCACCATACTATATTACCACCATACTGAGGGACCATACCATACCATATTATCACCATACTGAGGGACCATACCATATTATCACCATACTGAGGGACCTCATCATACCATATTATCACCATACTGAGGGACCTCACCACACCATATTACCACCATACTGAGGGACCTCACCATACCATATCATCACCATACTGAGGGACCATACCATATTATCACCATACTGAGGGACCTCACCATACCATATTATCACCATACTGAGGGACCATACCATATTATCACCATACTGAGGGACCTCACCATACCATATTACCAACATACTGAGGGACCATACCATATTATCACCATACTGAGGGACCTCACCATACCATATTATCACCATACTGAGGGACCATACCATATTATCACCATACTGAGGGACCTCACCATACCATATTATCACCATACTGAGGGACCATACCCTATTAACACCATACTGAGGGACCATACCATATTATCACCATACTGAGGGACCATACCATATTAACACCATACTGAGGGACTTCACCATACCCTATTAACACCATACTGAGGGACCTCACCATATTATCACCATACTGAGGGACCATACCATATTATCACCATACTGAGGGACCATACCATATTAACACCATACTGAGGGACTTCACCATACCCTATTAACACCATACTGAGGGACCTCACCATATTATCACCATACTGAGGGACCATACCATATTATCACCATACTGAGGGACCATACCATATTACTTCCATACTGAGGGATTTCACCATATTATCGCCATACTGAGGGACCATACCATATTATCACCATACTGAGGGACCTCACCATACCATATTATCACCATACTGAGGGACCTCACCCTATTAACACCATACTGAGGGACCATACCATATTATCACCATACTGAGGGACCTCATCATACCATATTATCACCATACTGAGGGACCTCACCATACCATATTATCACCATACTGAGGGACCATACCATATTACTTCCATACTGAGGGACCTCACCCTATTAACACCATACTGAGGGACTTCACCATACCCTATTAACACCATACTGAGGGACCATACCATACCATATTATCACCATACTGAGGGACCATACCATATTATCACCATACTGAGGGACCTCACCATACCATATTATCACCATACTGAGGGACCTCACCATACCATATTATCACCATACTGAGGGACCATACCATATTATCACCATACTGAGGGACCTCATCATACCATATTATCACCATACTGAGGGACCTCACCACACCATATTACCACCATACTGAGGGACCTCACCATACCATATCATCACCATACTGAGGGACCATACCATATTATCACCATACTGAGGGACCTCACCATACCATATTATCACCATACTGAGGGACCATACCATATTATCACCATACTGAGGGACCTCACCATACCATATTACCAACATACTGAGGGACCATACCATATTATCACCATACTGAGGGACCTCACCATACCATATTATCACCATACTGAGGGACCATACCATATTATCACCATACTGAGGGACCTCACCATACCATATTATCACCATACTGAGGGACCTCACCATACCATATTAACACCATACTGAGGGACCTCACCATACCATATTATCACCATACTGAGGGACCTCACCATACCATATTATCACCATACTGAGGGACCTCACCATACCATATTACCAACATACTGAGGGACCATACCATATTATCACCATACTGAGGGATCTCACCATACCATATTATCACCATACTGAGGGACCTCACCATATTATCACCATACTGAAGGACCTCACCATACCATATTATCACCATACTGAGGGACCACACCATATTATCACCATACTGAGGGACCTCACCATACCATATTATCACCATACTGAGGGACCATACCATATTATCACCATACTGAGGGACCTCACCATAATTTCACCATACTGAGGGACCATACCATATTATCACCATACTGAGGGACCATACCATACCATATTATCACCATACTGAGGGACCATACCATATTATCACCATACTGAGGGACCTCACCATACCATATTATCACCATACTGAGGGACCATACCATATTATCACCATACTGAGGGATCTCACCATACCATATTATCACCATACTGAGGGACCTCACCATATTATCACCATACTGAGGGACCTCACCATATTATCACCATACTGAGGGACCTCACCATACCATATTATCACCATACTGAGGGACCATACCATATTATCACCATACTGAGGGACCTCACCATACCATATTATCACCATACTGAGGGACCATACCATATTACCACCATACTGAGGGACCATACCATATTATCACCATACTGAGGGACCATACCATATTATCACCATACTGAGGGACCTCACCATACCATATTATCACCATACTGAGGGACCATACCATATTATCACCATACTGAGGGACCTCACCATACCATATTATCACCATACTGAGGGACCTCACCATATTATCACCATACTGAGGGACCACACAACATGGCCATATCCTGATATGTAACTGTACTGAGTAACAACACGGCCATAATAGTTTTTCCATCTGTTGCTTGTTGCTTCTTACTTGTGTGTAGCGTGTGTGTGTTTCTGTGTGTTTGTGCTTCTGTGTGTATATGTTTCTGTGTGTATGTGTTTATGTGTGTGTGTGTGTTTGTGTTTCTGTGTGTATATGTTTCTGTGTGTGTGTGTTTCTGTATGTATGTGTTTATGTGTGTATGTGTGTGTTTCTGTGTGTGTGTTTTTGTGCGTGCGTGTGTGTGTGTGTTTGTGTGTTTGTGTGTGCTGGAGCGCTCACTGGCGCCAAATGTAGTACCTCTCAGTGTATCTGGCGCAACTGTTGCTCTCCTCTCCAACTCAGCTCAGAGCAGAGAGCCACTGTTTTTTATTGGGATCTTTACAGCACGATGTCTTAAACTGTGAACCAACCGCTCAACAAACACAACTGAACTGTTAGGGAGGAAGTCTTATTTCTTAAAAAGAACAACAGTCACACCGTAATCCACCCCCCAAAAAATTACACTTTCTTTTTTCGCTGTTGACATTTTCCATTTCTACTTTCCGACAAATGTTTTCCTCCCTCAACAACTCAAAGGGAAATCAGTTGAAAATGAACAATAGAATCACGCTATTTCTGATAGACTACGGAGGCAGGGAGGAGAAAGATAGGTAGAGAGAGAGAGAGAGAGAGAGAGAGAGGTAGAGAGAGAAAGAGACAGAGAGAGAGAGAGAGAGAGAGAGAGAGAGAGAGAGAGAGGTAGAGAAAGAGACAGAGAGAGAGAGAGAGAGAGAGAGGTAGAGAGAGAAAGAGACAGAGAAGTAGAGGAATACGTTTTGGGACTTACCGCGAGGGCTTGGAGCCTTTCCTTGTGAAGTTCAGCCTCGGCCATCCTGTAGGGCACAGGAGAGAGTGGTCAGTGAGAGCCTAGTGGGGGGAGAGAGGTGGGCTGCCTGCCTGGGTGCCTGGGTTTGGGTCTGGGTCCGGGGGTATCTGGCGTCAAGGAAGATAGGGGTGCAGAGGTCCTGTACGTGTCCTGTAGTTGCAATAATCCAGTCAGAGTGAGAGAGTGTATATTTGCGTGCTGATGAGAAAAAATAGCTTTCTCATTCACTGGCCATGTGCCTGAACTAAGCCTGCTCCCTGCCTGCTGCTGCTCACATTCTCTCTCTCTCTCTCTCTCTCTCTCTCTCTCTCTCTCTCTCTCTCTCTCTCTCTCTCTCTCTCTCTCTCTCCCACTCCCTCCCTCCCTCCCTCTCTGTGACTGGCCATGTATGTGCAGCAGCTGGTAGCAGAAGCAGCTGAGTCGAGGGATCGCTGAAGAGACAAACATTTTTCAGCCTGAAGTATGAATGTTCAGCTATGCTGCTGGAGGGAGAAAGGGCAGAAAGAATATAGAATAAAACAGAAATGATGACTACGGCCTTTACACTCAACACCCGTTTGCTGAAACTACATCTCAGCTACTCAAAACTCTAAACACAAAACAGTTAGCCAATTTCCCCAAACATCTTGCAAAATGAAACACAGCTATCAGAATCATGTACTCCCTGCTTGCATACAAATGAGACACACACACACACAAATCAAATTAATCTAACTTAGTGACAACTGAGATCACACTGTTGTGACATATTCCAAACACTACTATTAGAACCTATTTCAGTGTAAAGTGTAAACACCATCATTAAGTTTGCTGATGACAGTGGTAGGCCTGATCACTGACAACGATGAGACAGCCTATAGGCGGCAGGGTAGCCTTGTGGTTAGAGCGTTGGGCCAGTAACCAAAAGGTTGCTGGATCGAATCCCAGAGAGGACAAGGTAAAAATCTGTTGTTCTGCCCCTTGAACAAGGCAGTTAACCCACTGTTCCTAGGCTGTCATTGTAAATAAGAATTTGTTCTTAACTGACTTGCCTGGTTATATAAAGGTTACATTTAAAAAAAATAGGGAGGAGGTCAGAGACCTGACCATGTGGTGCCAGGACAACAACCTCTCCCTCACTGTGATCAAGACAAAGGAGATGATCGTGGACAACAGGAAAAGGAGGACTGAGCACGCCCCCATTCTCATGGACGGGGCTGTAAGGGAGCAGGTCGAGAGCTTCAAGTTCCTTGGTGTCCACATCACCAACAAACTATCATGGTCCAAGCACACCAAGACAGTTGTGAAGAGGGCACGACAAAAGCTATTCCCCCTCTGGAGACTGAAAATATTTGGCATGGGTCCTCAGATCCTCAAAAGGTTCTACAGCTGCACCATTGAGAGCATCCTGACTGGTTGCATTGACTCTGTGCCGGTACCCCCTGCCTGGTATGACAACATGCATCACTGGGGCCAAGCTACCTGCCATCCAGGACCTCTATACCAGGTGGTGTCAGAGGCTCCAGCCACCCTAGTCATAGACTGTTCTCTCTGCTACCACGCGGTACCGGAGTGCCAAGTCTAGGTCTGAAATGCTTCTCTACCCCCAAGCAATAAAACACCTGAAAATCTAATCAAATGGCTACCCAGACTATTTGCATTGAACATATCCTCCACATACACCCTGTATATAGCCTCCACATAGACTCTGTGCCGGTACCCCCTGTATATAGTCTCCACATTGACTCTGTACCGGTACCCCCTGTATATAGTCTCCACATTGACTCTGTACCGGTACCCCCTGTATATAGCCTCCACATTGACTCTGTACCGGTACCCCCTGTATATAGCCTCCAGATTGACTCTGTGCCGGTACCCCCTGGATATAGCCTCCACATTGACTCTGTACCGGTACCCCTTGTATATAGCCGCCTCCGCATTGACTCTGTACCGGTACCCCCTGTATATAGTCTCCGCATTGACTCTGTACCGGTACCCCCTGTATATAGCCTCCAGATTGACTCTGTGCCGGTACCCCCTGGATATAGCCTCCACATTGACTCTGTACCGGTACCCCTTGTATATAGCCGCCTCCGCATTGACTCTGTACCGGTACCCCCTGTATATAGTCTCCGCATTGACTCTGTACCGGTATCCCCTGTATATAGTCTCCGCATTGACTCTGTACCGGTATCCCCTGTATATAGTCTCCACATTGACTCTGTACCGGTACCTCCTGTATATAGTCTCCACATTGACTCTGTACCGGTACCCCCTGTATATAGCCTCCACATTGACTCTGTACCGGTACCACCCTGTATATAGTCTCCACATTGACTCTGTAGCGGTACCCCCTGTATATAGCCTCCACATTGACTCTGTACCGGTACCACCCTGTATATAGTCTCCACATTGACTCTGTACTGGTACCCCCTGCATATAGTCTCCACATTGACTCTGTAGCGGTACCCCCTGTATATAGTCTCCACATTGACTCTGTACCGGTACCCCCTGTATATAGCCTCCACATTGACTCTGTGCCGGTGCCCCCTGTATATAGCCTCCACATTGACTCTGTACCGGTACCCCCTGTATATAGCCTCCACATTGACTCTGTACCAGTACCCCCTGTATATAGTCTCCACATTGACTCTGTGCCGGTACCCCCTGTATATAGTCTCCACATTGACTCTGTACAGGTACCCCCCTGTATATAGTCTCCACATTGACTCTGTACCAGTACCCCTGTATATAGTCTCCACATTGACTCTGTACCGGTATCCCTGTATATAGCCTCCACATTGACTCTGTACCGGTACCCCCTGTATATAGCCCCCACATTGACTCTGTACCGGTACCCCCTGTATATAGCCTCCACATTGACTCTGTACCGGTACCACCCTGTATATAGTCTCCACATTGACTCTGTAATGGTACCCCCTGTATATAGTCTCCACATTGACTCTGTACCGGTACCCCCTGTATATAGTCTCCACATTGACTCTGTACCGGTACCCCCTGTATATAGTCTCCACATTGACTTAGTACCGGTACCCCTGTATATAGTCTCCACATTGACTCTGTACAGTACCCCTGTATATAGCCTCCTCCACATTGACTCTGTACCGGTAGCCCCTGTATATAGCCTCCACATTGACTCTGTACCGGTACCCCTGTATATAGCCTCCACATTGACTCTGTACCGTACCCCTGTATATAGTCTCCACATTGACTCTGTACCGGTACCCCCTGTATATAGTCTCCACATTGACTCTGTACCGGTAGCCCCTGTATATAGCCTCCACATTGACTCTGTACCGGTACCCCCTGTATATAGCCTCCACATTGACTCTGTACCGGTACCCCCTGTATATAGCCTCCACATTGACTCTGTACCGGTACCCTGTATATAGCCTCCACATTGACTCTGTACAGTACCCCCTGTATATAGTCTCCACATTGACTCTGTACCGGTACCCTGTATATAGTCTCCACATTGACTCTGTACCGGTACCTCCTGTATATAGTCTCCACATTGACTCTGTGCAGTACCCCTGTATATAGTCTCCACATTGACTCTGTACAGTACCCCTGTATATAGTCTCCACATTGACTCTGTACTGGTACCCCTGTATATAGTCTCCACATTGACTTAGTACCGGTACCCCCTGTATATAGTCTCCACATTGACTCTGTACCGGTACCCCCTGTATATAGCCTCCTCCACATTGACTCTGTACCGGTAGCCCCAGTATATAGCCTCCACATTGACTCTGTACCGGTACCCCCTGTATATAGCCTCTACATTGACTCTGTACCGGTACCCCCTGTATATAGTCTCCACATTGACTCTGTACCGCAGTACCCTGTATATAGTCTCCACATTGACTCTGTACCGGTAGCCCCTGTATATAGCCTCCACATTGACTCTGTACCGGTACCCCCTGTATATAGCCTCCACATTGACTCTGTACCGGTACCCCCTGTATATAGTCTCCACATTGACTCTGTACCAGTACCCCTGTATATAGCCTCCACATTGACTCTGTACCGGTACCCTGTATATAGCCTCCACATTGACTCTGTACCGGTACCCCCTGTATATAGCCTCCACATTGACTCTGTACAGTACCCCCTGTATATAGTCTCCACATTGACTCTGTACCAGTACCCCCTGTATATAGCCTCCACATTGACTCTGTACCGGTACCCCCTGTATATAGCCTCCACATTGACTCTGTACTGGTACCCCCTGTATATAGCCTCCACATTGACTCTGTACCGGTACCCCCTGTATATAGTCTCCACATTGTTATTTACTGCTGCTCTTTAATTATTTGTTACTTTTATTTCTTATTTTTTAAAACTGCATTGTTGGTTAAGGGCTTATAAGTAAGCATTTCACTGTAAGGTCTACACTTGCTGTGTTCGGCGCATTGTGACGAATACAATTTGATTTGACTAAGACTTTGTTGTTATACTGTGTTTTGTTTGTGTGTACTCGAACAAGAAATGGAAAAACACAAAATGTAAGAATGTAAGTTTTATATTTTAACATGACTCAATTCACGTCAAACAGCATACTGTAGGCACACACACTGTAAATATGCACACACACTGTAAATATATTTTGCACATGCAAAGGAAGAAATAATAGTCCTATTTTGTACAACTATACTGTATGTTAAATACATTTTACGGAATAAATAAAGCAACTGTCCACATACAGCAATTTCTAAATCATAAGACAAGAAGCAAAGAGTCCGTTGCGAAAAACAAAATCAGTCACATCTTGTGTTTTGGTCCGGCCACAGATTTTCATCAACATCACACGTGAATAATGGTGATAATATGGTATCTCCTTGGCCAGACAGCAGGGGGAAATATCTTCTGGCGTGACTCATCCGGCCCATGTCACGACTGGAATGTCCCCACAGGCCTCCTCCATAGCCTGGAGAAGGGCCAATACGTTCATGGGGTTTTGCGATCAAACACCTTCCAGCGCCATGCTGAAAACAACCTCCGCAATGGGGTTGAGAAGTGGGGAGATAGAGAATTGTAAAAACCTGGGATGGTCCTGGAACCAGTTGCGGACCTTAGCAGCCCGATGGAAACTCAAATTAAAACGTACATTTTGCTGCTCAGGATCACCTTGGCCCTCTCTGCTCTGGCTGAAAAAAAGATTGTCATGTAAAAGAAAGAAAGAAAGCAAGAAAGGTCCTCAAGGAAATGAAGGAGATGGAAAGTGCTGTAGGGTGGACTGGTGGTGGAGGACCCTTTTGTGGATCATAGTTGCTTATATGTAGACCAGTGATGTTCCTTCCTCTCCTCCTCGTCTTCGCTGCATTGAATCCAGCCTCGTCTGTGAATAGGAGTTCCCTTGGGGGAACTGTGCTTTATGTTGTTCTACTGTCAAGTAGTAGAAGTAGTAGAGAGGTCCAATGGTCTGCAGTACAAACCTCTTCTCATTTTGGAACGTCCGGCTGATGGATGCTACGGTGAAGCGGCTCAGATTGGGTTGCACTCTCTACCCAGCGTCTCTCAAGGTTTAACCACATGGTCCACCACAGTAGCCCGAATTTCATTCCTTGTTTTTGGTCCACCTCCACCTCCACCTCCACCCCCACCTCCATCCTCACCTCCACCTCCATCTCCTCCTCCTGGCTCTGGGAGAGGAGAGGAGAAGTGGAGGTGGTGGTGGAAGAGGTGGAGGTGGGGTGGGGGAGGAGGTGAAGGAAGAGGGGGTAGAGATAGAGGTGGAGGTAGACGAGGTACGATCGCGAATATCCTACCAACGGGACATCAAAAACTGCAACATCCTATGTTTCACGGAATCGTGGCTGAACGACGACATGGATATTCAGCTAGCAGGATATACGCTGCACCGGCAGGATAGAACAGCACACTCCGGTAAGACGAGGGGGGGCGGTCTGTGCATATTTGTAAACAACAGCTGGTGCACGAAATCTAAGGAAGTCTCTAGATTTTGCTCGCCTGAAGTAGAGTATATTGTGATAAATTGCAGGCCTACAGAGTTTTCAGCTATACTTTTTGTGGCTGTTTATTTACCACCACAGACAGATGCACTAAGACCACACTCAGTCAGCTGTATAAGGAAATAAGCAAACAGGAAACCACTCACCCAGAGGCGGCGCTCCTAGTGGCCGGAGACTTTAATGCAGGGAAACTTAAATCAGTTCTACCAAATCTCCATCAACATGTTAAATGTGCAACCAGAGGAAAACAACTCTAGATCACCTGTACTCCACACACAGAGATGCGTACAAAGCTCTCCCTCGCCTTCCATTTGGTAAATCCGACCACAATTCTATCCTCCTGATTCCTGCTTACAAGCTAAAATGAAAGCAGGAAGCACCAGTGACTAGATCAATAAAAAACTACAGGACTGTTTTGCAGCTCAGACTGGAACATGTTCCGGGATTATTCTGATGGCATTGAGGAGTACACCACATCAGTCACTGGCTTCATCAATAAGTGCATCGAGGACGTCGTCCCCACAGTGACTGTACGTACATACCCCAACCAGAAGCCATGGATTACAAGCAACATTCGCACTGAGCTAAAGGGTAGAGCTGCCGCTTTCAAGATGCGGGACTCTAACTCGGAAGCTTATAAGAAATCCCGCTATAACCTCCGACAAACCATCAAACAGGCAAAGCATCAATGCAGGGCTAAGATTGAATCATACTACACCGGCTCTGACGCTCGTCGGATGTGGCAGGGCTTGCAAACTATTACAGACTACAAAGGGAAGCACAGCCGAGAGCTGCCCAGTGACACAAGCCTTCCAGACGAGCTAAATCACTTCTATGCTCGCTTCGATGCAAGCAACACTGAGACATGCATGAGAGCATCAGCTGTTCCAGATGACTGTGTGATCACGCTCTCCGTAGCCGACTTGAGTAAGACCTTTAAACAAGTCAACATACACAAGGCTGCGGGGCCAGACGGATTACCAGGACGTGTGCTCCGGGCATGTGCTGACCAACTGGCAGGTGTCTTCACTGACATTTTCAACATGTCCCTGATTTAGTCTGTAATACCAACATGCTTCAAGCCGACCACCATAGTCCCTGTGCCCAAGAACACAAAGGCAACCTGCCTAAACGACTACAGACCCGTAGCACTCACGTCCGTAGCCAAGAAGTGCTTTGAAAGGTTGGTAATGGCTCACATCAACAACATTATCCCAGAAACCCTAGACCCCCTCCAATTTGCACACCGCCCAAAAAGATCAACAGATGATGCAATCTCTGTTGCACTCCACACTGCCCTTTCCCACCAGGACAAAAGGAACACTTATGTGAGAATGCTATACATTGACTACAGCTCAGCGTTCAACACCGTAGTACCCTCAAAGCTCATCACTAAGCTAAGGATCCTGGGACTGAACACCTCCCTCTGCAACTGGATCCTGGACTTCCTGACGGGCTGCCCCCAGGTGGTGAGGGTAGGTAGCAACACATCTGCCACGCTGATCCTCAACACTGGAGCTCCCCAGGGGTGCGTGCTCAGTCCCCTCCTGTACTCCCTGTTCACCCACAACTGCATTGCCAGGCACGACTCCAACACCATCATTAAGTTTGCAGACGACACAACAGTGGTAGGCCTGATCACCGACAACGACGAGACAGCCTATAGGGAGGAGGTCAGAGACCTGGCCGTGTGGTGCCAAGACAACAACCTCTCCCTCAACGTAACCAAGACTAAGGAGATGATTGTGGACTACAGGAAAAGGAGGACCGAGCACGCCCCCCATTCTCATCGACGGGGCGGTAGTGGAGCAGGTTGAGAGCTTCAAGTTCCTTGGTGTCCACATCAACAACAAGCTAGAACGGTCCAAACACAACAAGACAGTTGTGAAGAGGGCACGACAAAGCCTATTCCACCTCAGGAGACTGAAAAGATTTGGCATGGGTCCTGAGATCCTCAAAAGGTTCTACAGCTGCAACATCGAGAGCATCCTGACTGGTTGCATCAAATAAAATAAAATGTTTATTTGTCATATACACATGGTTAGCAGATGTTATTGCGAGTGTAGCGAAATGCTTGTGGTTCTATTTCCGACCATGCAGTAGTATCTAACAAGTAATCTAACAAATTCACAACAACTACCTTATACACACAAGAGTAAAGGAATGAATACGAGTATGTACATATAAATATATGGATGAGCGATGGCTGACCGGTGTAGGCAAGATGCAGTAGATGGTATGGAGTACAGTATATGCATATGAGATGAGTAATGTAGGATATGTAAACATTATATAAATGGCATCATTTAAAGTGGCTAGTGATACATTTATTTCATCCAATTATAATTATTAAAGTGGCTAGAGATTTGAGTCGATGGCCGAACGGCATAGGCAAAATTCAGTAGATGGTTTAGAGTACAGTGTATACATTTGATATGAGTAATGTCGGATATGTAAACATTATATGCAAAATTGTTTAAAGTGGCTAGTGATACATTTGTTACATCCAATTCCTATGTTTAAAGTGGCTAGAGATTTAAGTCAGTATGTTGGCAGCAGCCACTCAATGTTAGTGATGGCTGTTTAACAGTCTGATGGCCTTGAGGTAGACACTGTTTTTCAGTCTCTCGGTCCCAGCTTTGATGCACCTGTACTGACCTCGCCTTCTGGATGATAACGGGGTGAACAGGCAGTGGCTCGGGTGGTTGTTGTCCTTGATTATCTTTTTGGCCTTCCTGTGACATCGGGTGGTGTAGGTGTCCTGAAGGGCAGGTAGTTTACCCCCGGTGATGCGTTGGGCAGTCCTCACTACCCTCTGGAGAGCCTTACGGTTGTGGGCGGAGCAGTTGCCTTACCAGGCGGTGATACAGCCCGACAGGATGCTCTCGATTGTGCATCTGTAGAAGTTTGTGAGTGATTTTGGTGACAAGCCGAATTTCTTCAGCCTCCTGAGGTTGACAGGGCGCTATTGCGCCTTCTTCACCACGCTGTCTGTGTGGGTGGACCATTTCAGTTTGTCCGTGATGTGTACGGCGATGAACTTAAAACTTTCCACCTTCTCCACTACTGTCCCGTCGATGTGGATAGGCAGGTGCTCCCTCTCCTGTTTCCTGAAGTCCACAATCATCTCCTTTGTTTTGTTGACATTGAGTGAGAGGTTATTTTCCTGACACCACACTCCGAGGGACCTCACCTCCTCCCTGTAGGCCGTCTCGTCGTTGTTGGTAATCAAGCCTACCACTGTAGTGTTGTCAGCAAACTTGATGATTGAGTTGGATGCGTGCTTGGCCACGCAGTCATGGGTAAACAGGGAGTACAGGAGAGGGCTGAGAACGCACCCTTGTGGGTCCCCAGTGTTGAGGATCAGCGGGGTGGAGATGTTGTTTCCTACCCTCACCACCTGGGGCCGGCCCGTCAGGAAGTCCAGGACCCAGTTGCACAGGGCTGGGTGGAGACCTAGGGTCTCGAGCTTAATGACGAGCTTGGAGGGAACTATGGTGTTAAATGCTGAGCTGTAGTCGATGAACAGCATTCTTACATAAGTATTCCTCTTGTCCAGATGGGTTAGGGCAGTATGCAGTGTGATTGCGATTGCATCGTCTGTGGACCTATTGGGACGGTAAGCAAATTGGAGTGGGTCCAGGGTATCTGGCAGGATGGAGGTGATATGATCCTTGACTAGTCTCTCAAAGCATGATGACGGAAGTGAGTGCTACGGGGCGATAGTCATTTAGCTCAGTTACCTTAGCTTTCTTGGGAACAGGAACGATGGTGGCCCTCTTGAAGCATGTGGGAACAGCAGACTGGGATAGGGACTGATTGAATATGTCCGTAAACACACCAGCCAGCTGGTCTGCGCATGCTCTGAGGACACGGCCAGGGATGCTATCTGGGAAAGCAGCCTTGCGAGGGTTAACACATTTAAATGTTTTACTCACGTTGGCTGCGATGAAGGAGAGCCCGCAGGTTTTGGTAGCGGGCCGTGTCGGTGGCACTGTATTGTCCTCAAAGTTAGCAAAGAAGTTGTTTAGTTTGTCTGCGTGCAGGATGTCGTGGCCTGCGACAGGGCTTGTTTTCTTTTTGTAGTCCGTGATTGACTGTTGACCCTGCCACATTCCTCTCGTGTCTGAGCCGTTGAATTGTGACTCTACTTTGTCTCTATATTGACGCTTAGCTTGTTTGATTGCCTTGCGGAGGGAATAGCTACACTATTTGTATTCAGTCATGTTTCCGGTCGCCTTACCCTGGTTAAAAGCAGTGGTTCGCGCTTTCAGTTTTGCGTGAATGCTGCCATCAATCCACGGTTTCTGGTTGGGGAAGGTTTTAATAGTTGCTATGGGTACCACATCACCAATGCACTTGCTTACGTCTGACCTCTGTGATTGCCAACAAGGGTTTTGCCACCAAGTACTAAGTCATGTTTTGCAGAGGGGTCAAATACTTATTTCCCTCATTAAAATGCAAATCAATTCATAAAATTTTTCACATGCGTTTTTCTGGATTTTTTTGTTGTTATTCTGTCTCTCACTGTTCAAATAAACCTACCATTAAAATTATAGACTGATCATTTCTTTGTCAGTGGGCAAATGTACAAAATCAGCAGGGGATCAAATACTTTTTTCCCTCACTGTATGTACATACTTGTATTCAATTCTTTACTCTTGTGTGTATAAGGTAGTTGTTGTGAAATTGTTAGATTACTTGTTAGATACTACTGCATGGTCGGAACTAGAAGCACAAGCATTTCGCTACACTCGCATTAACATCTGCTAACCATGTGTATGTGACAAATAAACACAGTGACTCACAGATCTTTACACACACTGACTCACAGTCTTAGCCTCAGTGTGAGTTGGAGGTTATTTGCTCAGCCCTTTACACCAGCACACTGACTGTCAGATTGTGACTGAAGCCTACAGCTACATATGCCCAGTCCCCAGACCTATACACACCCTGACTCACTGACTGTCAGATTGTGACTGAAGCCTACAGCTACATATGCCCAGTCCCCAGACCTATACACACCCTGACTCACTGACTGTCAGATTGTGACTGAAGTTAGCTACATGTCCCTGGCTCCCGATTTTACAGGACATCCAAGAACCAGCGGCAGAGGGAGTGGGGCGGTGGGGGTATTGGAGTTCCCACTGACCCCAGTCTTCACCCTTGCATTACCCCCTCTGTATCACTCTTTCATCACATCCGTCCCGTTCAGCTCATGAGTGGAGGGATACAAAAAAACTCCATATATGGTGAAAAGGCTGCTTGAGGCAGGGCAGCCACGCAGCAGTCAGTCTGTAGCAGTACTCAAGGGTAATGCTCAGGGGAAATACATAAAAATGCATTGGATGGCCTTAGAACAAACTACCCTGGCTGTGGAGCTAGCCTGTATGCAGTCGTAAGCATTGTGTACATGGTGGAGTCGTATTGGAGGACTTGAAAGAAGACAATAGAAACTCGATATTGGCGATTGAATAGCAGAGAGTGAAATAACATGGAATGTTGTTATGGGGATCAAGCACTCGCAACCCAAAACATTATAATTTCTTATTATTGTGTTTTGAGAAACTTGACTTTTATAGTTTATATTATTTATTTGCATTATTTCAGCAAAAACATTATAATGTTAGGGAGAATTTTAAAAAAAATTATGTTTTTGTAATAAATACAAAAAAACATTTCGATATTTAAAAATGTTCATGTCAGCTCTATACCTGGAAATGCCCTTGTCCGTAAGATCCCCATTTTTAAGCTCTAAAAACGGGCAAAATTGTATGTCACCTAAAAAAGCGTAGTATGTCGTGTCTTGCAATAGCCCTCTGTGACTTGAAATAACATTTCTCTCAAAACTTTGATTCCTAAATGATGTCCGGAGATTTGGTTTAATCCGTCAGAGATTGGTCTAAAATCCTAAATGAATCAGGAACGAGCAGGGTCGGGCTATACCGTAAGGACCCCTTATTCAAGTCCTCATTACACGTAGTGCAAACAGGACCAGACATGGTCTGTAAAGTTCTCTCCTCTTGATAGATTAAAAAAAAAAAACACTATTGGAATCACCACGGTCGGTCGCAACCATAAACTGTCAAATCTATCTGCCTGATAGATTAAAAAAAGAATATCAATTATCATTCAAATATATGGGTTGTTTTCCCCCAAGGCGAGCGGGGCAGCAACTTCATATTTAATACCAACAAAGGACTATACAGTAGCTGATACTTTGGTCAATACAAATGTATATTTAAAATGACGGTAAGAGAAATATTTGAAATTGTCTCGTCTTTCAAGAATGCCTGAGCTCTGCCTGAGCTCTTCTTCTCAGCCTCATGAAGAAAAAAAAACCTGGTGTAAAATAGCATGAGATTAGCTATAAAAACTGTAGACACCTTGTAGAGTCCATGCCCCGGCGAATTGAGGCTGTTCTGATGGCTTAAAGAGAGCGCAACTAAAGAAAACAGGGAAGGTGTTCCTAATGTTTTGTACACTCGGTGTATGTGTGTTAGCGTGTCAGAGATATAAACATGGGAGACGACATAACCTGCCAAAAACAAATACAACACATAAGAAACATTTAAAAAAAAAAAAATGATATATTGGTAAAATGTAAAGTCAGCTGGATTGGATGTACCCCTCAAGAAAACCTTCCGTACACTGCTGGCTATTAGGCTGTCACCAGTTAGTAGGCATCACAGTTACAAAAGCTACATTGTTACTCCGTCTCTTTGCTCATGACCTCATCACTGAGCCAGCACCGCACGGTAATGTCTTCCAGATGTGCTGCTGTGGAGCTCACACATACAGCTAACTAGCTGGGAATCAGAGACCGAACACATACAGCTAACTAGCTGGGAATCAGAGACTGAACACATACAGCTAACTAGCTGGGAATCAGAGACCGAACACATACAGCTAACTAGCTGGGAATCAGAGACCGAACACATACAGCTGGCTAGCTGGGAATCAGAGACCGAACACATACAGCTGGCTAGCTGGGAATCAGAGACCAAACACATACAGCTAACTAGCTGGGAATCAGAGACCGAACACATACAGCTGGCTAGCTGGGAATCAGAGACCGAACACATACAGCTAACTAGCTGGGAATCAGAGACCAAACACATACAGCTGGCTAGCTGGGAATCAGAGACTGAACACATACAGCTGGCTAGCTGGGAATCAGAGACCAAACACATACAGCTGGCTAGCTGGGAATCAGAGACCAAACACATACAGCTGGCTAGCTGGGAATCAGAGACCAAACACATACAGCTGGCTAGCTGGGAATCAGAGACCAAACACATACAGCTGGCTAGCTGGGAATCAGAGACCGAACACATACAGCTAACTAGCTGGGAATCAGAGACCGAACACATACAGCTGGCTAGCTGGGAATCAGAGACCGAACACATACAGCTGGCTAGCTGGGAATCAGAGACCGAACACATACAGCTAACTAGCTGGGAATCAGAGACCGAACACATACAGCTAACTAGCTGGGAATCAGAGACCGAACACATACAGCTAACTAGCTGGGAATCAGAGACCGAACACATACAGCTGGCTAGCTGGGAATCAGAGACCGAACACATACAGCTGGCTAGCTGGGAATCAGAGACCGAACACATACAGCTGGCTAGCTGGGAATCAGAGACCGAACACATACAGCTGGCTAGCTGGGAATCAGAGACCAAACACATACAGCTGGCTAGCTGGGAATCAGAGACCAAACACATACAGCTGGCTAGCTGGGAATCAGAGACCGAACACATACAGCTGGCTAGCTGGGAATCAGAGACCGAACACATACAGCTGGCTAGCTGGGAATCAGAGACCAAACACATACAGCTGGCTAGCTGGGAATCAGAGACCGAACACATACAGCTGGCTAGCTGGGAATCAGAGACCGAACACATACAGCTGGCTAGCTGGGAATCAGAGACCAAACACATACAGCTGGCTAGCTGGGAATCAGAGACCAAACACATACAGCTAACTAGCTGGGAATCAGAGACCAAACACATACAGCTGGCTAGCTGGGAATCAGAGACCGAACACATACAGCTGGCTAGCTGGGAATCAGAGACCAAACACATACAGCTAACTAGCTGGGAATCAGAGACCGAACACATACAGCTAACTAGCTGGGAATCAGAGACCAAACACATACAGCTGGCTAGCTGGGAATCAGAGACCAAACACATACAGCTAACTAGCTGGGAATCAGAGACCAAACACATACAGCTAACTAGCTGGGAATCAGAGACCGAACACATACAGCTGGCTAGCTGGGAATCAGAGACCGAACACATACAGCTAACTAGCTGGGAATCAGAGACCAAACACATACAGCTAACTAGCTGGGAATCAGAGACCAAACACATACAGCTAACTAGCTGGGAATCAGAGACCGAACACATACAGCTGGCTAGCTGGGAATCAGAGACCGAACACATACAGCTAACTAGCTGGGAATCAGAGACCGAACACATACAGCTGGCTAGCTGGGAATCAGAGACCGAACACATACAGCTGGCTAGCTGGGAATCAGAGACCGAACACATACAGCTGGCTAGCTGGGAATCAGAGACCGAACACATACAGCTAACTAGCTGGGAATCAGAGACCGAACACATACAGCTGGCTAGCTGGGAATCAGAGACCGAACACATACAGCTGGCTAGCTGGGAATCAGAGACCAAACACATACAGCTAACTAGCTGGGAATCAGAGACCAAACACATACAGCTAACTAGCTGGGAATCAGAGACCGAACACATACAGCTGGCTAGCTGGGAATCAGAGACCGAACACATACAGCTGGCTAGCTGGGAATCAGAGACCAAACACATACAGCTGGCTAGCTGGGAATCAGAGACCAAACACATACAGCTGGCTAGCTGGGAATCAGAGACCAAACACATACAGCTAACTAGCTGGGAATCAGAGACCGAACACATACAGCTGGCTAGCTGGGAATCAGAGACCAAACACACACAGTTAACTAGCTGGGAATCAGAGACCAAACACACACAGTTAACTAGCTGGGAATCAGAGACCAAACACACACACACACACACACGGGCACACACACATGGGCACACACACACGCACTCCCACACACACACACACGGGCACACACACACACACACACACACACACACACACACACACACACACACACACACACACACACACACACACACACACACACACACACACACACACACACACACACACACACACACACACACACACACACACACACACACACACACACACACACACACACACACACTCCCACACTCCCACAGCTACTGAACAGAGAGGGAGAAGGGCATAATTAATCCTGTGAAGTATAACAACTTGCTATAGGGGTTAAGTGTTGTTTTTTCTGCCAGTTGAAAAAACCTCACATCCTCCTCAACCGTCGACCGCTATGCTCCCATATATGGAGTTAAAGGGGCAATCTGCGATTGCTGCTTTTGAATTAATAATATACACAGAGGGCTCTATTTTACCTAGCCTGACTCAATGGTGAATCTCGGCGCAGGCAGTAGTGCTATAGGTCCAGTGGTATGGCAGAAATATCGTTGCTCTTTTCACTATGAAAATGATCGGCGCCCTTGCTAGTGTTGGCTCGAAAGGGCTTGGTTTGAATGAATAAACACCCTTTTTTGGGTGTCGAGGCTCAGAATTAGATTTACTTATTTAATTAGACGCTTTAGATACCGTGTAGAGTCCATGACCCGATGAATTGAGGCTGTTCTGAGGGCAAAAGGGGGAGGGGGTGTAACTCAATATTAGGAAGGTGTTCCTAATGTCAGGTATACTCATTGTCTACCCGTTGATTCTTGAAGAACATAACTTAGAAACATAACTTAGAAATGCCTCATGAGCCTAGGTCTATTGTATCAGGTTACATTTCTCCAGCCTCATCATTCTATTTACCAAAACAGTTGCAGGGTTGAGCTTTGTGTCTTCCGCATTTAACCCAACCCCTCTGAATCAGAGAGGTGCGGGAGGCTGCCTTAATCGACAACCGCATCTTCAGCGCCCGGGGAACAGTGGGTTAACTGCCTTGTTCAGCGACAGATTTTTATCTCGTCAGGTCTGGGATTCAACCTTGCAATCTTCCGGTTACAAGTCCAACGCTCTAACCACTAGGCTACCCTGCCAACTCAGTCAGATGTTGTCTAAACTGCTGATTGCCCCTTTAGAGGACATTATAGGGTAGTGACCCATAGGGTAGTGTACTACTGTTATCCAGGACCCATAGGGTAGTGCACTACTGTTATCCAGGACCCATAGGGTAGTGCACTACTGTTATCCAGGACCCATAGGGTAGTGTACTACTGTTATCCAGGACCCATAGGGTAGTGCACTACTGTTATCCAGGACCCATAGGGTAGTGTACTACTGTTATCCAGGACCCATAGGGTAGTGCACTACTGTTATCCAGGACCCATAGGGTAGTGTACTACTGTTATCCAGGACCCATAGGGTAGTGCACTACTGTTATCCAGGACCCATAGGGTAGTGCACTACTGTTATCCAGGACCCATAGGGTAGTGCACTACTGTTATCCAGGACCCATAGGGTAGTGTACTACTGTTAACCAGGACCCATAGGGTAGTGTACTACTGTTATCCAGGACCCATAGGGTAGTGTACTACTGTTATCCAGGACCCATAGGGTAGTGCACTACTGTTGACCAGGACCCATAGGGTAGTGCACTACTGTTATCCAGGACCCATAGGGTAGTGTACTACTGTTAACCAGGACCCATAGGGTAGTGCACTACTGTTGACCAGGACCCATAGGGTAGTGCACTACTGTTAACCAGGACCCATAGGGTAGTGCACTACTGTTAACCAGGACCCATAGGGTAGTGCACTACTGTTGACCAGGACCCATAGGGTAGTGTACTACTGTTATCCAGGACCCATAGGGTAGTGTACTACTGTTAACCAGGACCCATAGGGTAGTGCACTACTGTTGACCAGGACCCATAGGGTAGTGCACTACTGTTAACCAGGACCCATAGGGTAGTGCACTACTGTTAACCAGGACCCATAGGGTAGTGCACTACTGTTAACCAGGACCCATAGGGTAGTGTACTACTGTTATCCAGGACCCATAGGGTAGTGTACTACTGTTATCCAGGACCCATAGGGTAGTGCACTACTGTTATCCAGGACCCATAGGGTAGTGTACTACTGTTATCCAGGACCCATAGGGTAGTGTACTACTGTTATCCAGGACCCATAGGGTAGTGTACTACTGTTATCCAGGACCCATAGGGTAGTGTACTACTGTTATCCAGGACCCATAGGGTAGTGCACTACTGTTGACCAGGACCCATAGGGTAGTGTACTACTGTTAACCAGGACCCATAGGGTAGTGTACTACTGTTGACCAGGACCCATAGGGTAGTGTACTACTGTTATCCAGGACCCATAGGGTAGTGCACTACTGTTATCCAGGACCCATAGGGTAGTGCACTACTGTTGACCAGGACCCATAGGGTAGTGCACTACTGTTAACCAGGACCCATAGGGTAGTGCACTACTGTTATCCAGGACCCATAGGGTAGTGCACTACTGTTGACCAGGACCCATAGGGTAGTGTACTACTGTTATCCAGGACCCATAGGGTAGTGCACTACTGTTGACCAGGACCCATAGGGTAGTGTACTACTGTTATCCAGGACCCATAGGGTAGTGTACTACTGTTATCCAGGACCCATAGGGTAGTGTACTACTGTTATCCAGGACCCATAGGGTAGTGCACTACTGTTATCCAGGACCCATAGGGTAGTGTACTACTGTTGACCAGGACCCATAGGGTAGTGTACTACTGTTATCCAGGACCCATAGGGTAGTGTACTACTGTTATCCAGGACCCATAGGGTAGTGTACTACTGTTATCCAGGACCCATAGGGTAGTGTACTACTGTTATCCAGGACCCATAGGGTAGTGCACTACTGTTATCCAGGACCCATAGGGTAGTGTACTACTGTTGACCAGGACCCATAGGGTAGTGCACTACTGTTAACCAGGACCCATAGGGTAGTGTAATACTGTTGACCAGGACCCATAGGGTAGTGTACTACTGTTATCCAGGACCCATAGGGTAGTGTACTACTGTTGACCAGGACCCATAGGGTAGTGCACTACTGTTGACCAGGACCCATAGGGTAGTGTAATACTGTTAACCAGGACCCATAGGGTAGTGCACTACTGTTATCCAGGACCCATAGGGTAGTGCACTACTGTTATCCAGGACCCATAGGGTAGTGCACTACTGTTGACCAGGACCCATAGGGTAGTGCACTACTGTTATCCAGGACCCATAGGGTAGTGTAATACTGTTATCCAGGACCCATAGGGTAGTGTACTACTGTTATCCAGGACCCATAGGGTAGTGTAATACTGTTGACCAGGACCCATAGGGTAGTGTAATACTGTTGACCAGGACCCATAGGGTAGTGCACTACTGTTGACCAGGACCCATAGGGTAGTGCACTACTGTTATCCAGGACCCATAGGGTAGTGTACTACTGTTGACCAGGACCCATAGGGTAGTGCACTACTGTTGACCAGGACCCATAGGGTAGTGTACTACTGTTAACCAGGACCCATAGGGTAGTGTACTACTGTTATCCAGGACCCATAGGGTAGTGCACTACTGTTGACCAGGACCCATAGGGTAGTGTACTACTGTTATCCAGGACCCATAGGGTAGTGTACTACTGTTATCCAGGACCCATAGGGTAGTGTACTACTGTTATCCAGGACCCATAGGGTAGTGTACTACTGTTATCCAGGACCCATAGGGTAGTGCACTACTGTTGACCAGGACCCATAGGGTAGTGTACTACTGTTGACCAGGACCCATAGGGTAGTGTACTACTGTTGACCAGGACCCATAGGGTAGTGTACTACTGTTATCCAGGACCCATAGGGTAGTGTACTACTGTTATCCAGGACCCATAGGGTAGTGTACTACTGTTATCCAGGACCCATAGGGTAGTGTACTACTGTTATCCAGGACCCATAGGGTAGTGCACTACTGTTAACCAGGACCCATAGGGTAGTGTACTACTGTTATCCAGGACCCATAGGGTAGTGCACTACTGTTGACCAGGACCCATAGGGTAGTGTACTACTGTTGACCAGGACCCATAGGGTAGTGTACTACTGTTATCCAGGACCCATAGGGTAGTGTACTACTGTTGACCAGGACCCATAGGGTAGTGTACTACTGTTATCCAGGACCCATAGGGTAGTGTACTACTGTTGACCAGGACCCATAGGGTAGTGCACTACTGTTATCCAGGACCCATAGGGTAGTGTACTACTGTTATCCAGGACCCATAGGGTAGTGCACTACTGTTGACCAGGACCCATAGGGTAGTGTACTACTGTTGACCAGGACCCATAGGGTAGTGCACTATAAAGGGAATAGGATGCCATTTGGGATGCGGACTTAATGTTTGCAGAGTCGAGCAGAGTGACAGGCTTATCAGCTAACCTAGAGAGATGTGTGGGAGAAGTCAATATACACAGACTTTCACAGAGTCAGAATCAAAACTATATTAACAAGAGAGAAAGGACTGCCAGTGCTGGTCGACACTGCCTATTGAGGGTAGGACGCCAATTACTGACACATAATAAGTCCTGTCTCAACGCCAGACAATAACTGACATGGATACTGGACATTGTTTGTGAACTTTTTTACTAATCTGGAGTTCTGAGTTTTCCTTCTAACTTTACTTCTCAGCTGGTAGGTATGTAAAAAATGCACCTGGGGAAAAAAGAGGTCAGAATGAGAGAGAGAGAGAGAGAGAGAGAGAGAGAGAGAGAGAGAGAGAGAGAGAGAGAGAGAGAGAGAGAGAGAGAGAGAGAGAGAGAGAGAGAGAGAGAGAGAGAGAGAGAGAGAGAGAGAGAGAGAGAGAGAGAGAGAGAGAGAGAGAGAGAGAGAGAGAGAGAGAGAGAGAGAGAGAGAGAGAGAGAGAGAGAGAGAGAGAGAGAGAGAGAGAGAGAGAGAGAGAGAGAGAGAGAGAGAGAGAGAGAGAGAGAGAGAGAGAGAGAGAGAGAGAGAGAGAGAGAGAGAGAGAGAGAGAGAGAGAGAGAGAGAGAGAGAGAGAGAGAGAGAGAGAGAGAGAGAGAGAGAGAGAGAGAGAGAGAGAGAGAGAGAGAGAGAGAGAGAGAGAGAGAGAGAGAGAGAGAGAGAGAGAGAGAGAGAGAGAGAGAGAGAGAGAGAGAGAGAGAGAGAGAGAGAGAGAGAGAGAGAGAGAGGAGAGAGAGAGAGAGAGAGAGAGAGAGAGAGAGAGAGAGAGAGAGAGAGAGAGAGAGAGAGAGAGAGAGAGAGAGAGAGAGAGAGAGAGAGAGAGAGAGAGAGAGAGAGAGAGAGAGAGAGAGAGAGAGAGAGAGAGAGAGAGAGAGAGAGAGAGAGAGAGAGAGAGAGAGAGAGAGAGAGAGAGAGAGAGAGAGAGAGAGAGGAGAGAGAGAGAGAGAGAGGGAGGGAAGCAGCTGCATCTTTAAGAGGAAACCATAAATTACCAAAAATACCACTGGGACAACCTAGAAAATAACCTCGATCTATCTATAGTGTGTGTTTGTGTGTGGAGACTATTTCATTGCTTATAATTCAGTAGAGAACATATAGCTGAATCGTAACCTACGTCCCAAATGGAACCCTATGGGCCCTGGTCAAAAGTAGTGCACTTTATAGGGAATAGGGTTCCATAGGGCACTGGTCTAAAGTAGTGCACTATATAGGGAATATGGTTCCATAGGTCTCTGGTCAAAAGTAGTGCACTATATATATCGAATAGGGTTCCATAGGGCTCTGGTCTAAAGTAGTGCACTATATAGGGAATAAGGTGCCATTTGGGAGTCATCCATAATGCCAAGACAAGACTGGTATGAATTATTGACGATCCTATTCGTTGGGTCTTTTCCTGCACTGCATCACACAGTGGGACACGCTGCACATGGTAGAGAGAAGTTAAATCTAGGTATAAGTTAATACACAGAAATGAAAGAACACACTGGTCAAATACTGGTTTAGACTACGTCCTAAATAGCGTCCTGATCCTAAGGGGAGTTTGTCAGGCCTTGTGTTCCTTTAGTGCTGAGGGTAGTTAGTCATTTTTGGTGTGACAGCGATACCAAGAGCAGGTCTGTGGAGGAACAGCTAAAAAAAACAGCTAACATCCTTGAAGGAGAGGAGAAAATCACTCAACACCATACCTGCTGCAGGGAGGGACCTGCGCTCCACAAAGAACACAGTGATCATTACCAATGGAAGGATATACAGCAACACGTGGTATCCGTGTGACCAACAGTGAATAGTGTCCCTTAGTGTAATGAACCCTGGCTTCTCCTGTATGTTAATGAACCCTGGCTTCTCCTGTATGTTAATGATCCCTGTCTTCTCCTGTATGTTAATGAACCCTGGCTTCTCCTGTATGTTAATGATCCCTGTCTTCTCCTGTATGTTAATGAACCCTGGCTTCTCCTGTATGTTAATGAACCCTGGCTTCTCCTGTATGCTAATGAACCCTGTCTTCTCCTGTATGTTAATGAACCCTGGCTTCTCCTGTATGTTAATGAACCCTGGCTTGTCCTGTATGTTAATGAACCCTGGCTTCTACTGTATGTTAATGAACCCTGGCTTCTCCTGTATGTTAATGAACCCTGGCTTCTCCTGTATGTTAATGAACCCTGGCTTGTCCTGTATGTTAATGAACCCTGTCTTCTCCTGTATGTTAATGAAACCTGAGAGAGAGAGAGAGAGAGAGAGAGAGAGAGAGAGAGAGAGAGAGAGAGAGAGAGAGAGAGAGAGGGCTAGATGGGGAAAGGGAGAGAGACAGAGAGAGAGAGAGAGAGAGAGAGAGAGAGAGAGAGAGAGAGAGAGAGAGAGAGAGAGAGAGAGAGAGAGAGGGAGTGAGCCTACTTGGTGTGTGAACTACAGGTTAGTATTTTTCGTCAGGAACCTTGTTCCGGAGGCAGCTTTGCTCTGTGGTGAAATGAAGCCGGTTCTGCCGGGTTATTCTGAGTTATTTGAGGAATGAATGAGAGGAATGCTCCACACCACTCTCTCACTTGAGAATCTTATCTACAGTTCCGGTCAAAAGTTTTGTCAGACCTACTAATTCAAGGGATTTAGTGAAGACA
Organism: Brachymystax lenok tsinlingensis; assembly: GCA_030435695.1. NCBI lineage: Eukaryota > Metazoa > Chordata > Actinopteri > Salmoniformes > Salmonidae > Brachymystax > Brachymystax lenok. Next base: position 2,921,737 of record CM059795.1, on the reverse strand, counting down.
TCAAAACTATGAAATGCCACATATGGAATCATGTAGTAACCAAAAAAGTGTTAAACAAATCAAAATATTTATATACAGATGAAGTCGGAAGTTTACATACACTGGTTTTTCAACCACTCCACAAATTTCTTGTTAACAAACTATAGTTTTCGCAAGTTGGTTAGGACATCTACTTTATGCATGACACAAGTCATTTTTCCAACAATTGTTTACAGACAGCTTATTTCACTTATAATTCACTGTATCACAATTCCAGTGGGTCAGACGTTTACATACACTAAGTTGACTGTGCCTTTAAACAGCTTGGAAAATTCCAGAAAATGATGTCATGGCTTTAGAAGCTTCTGACAGGCTAATTGACATAATTTGAGTCAATTGGAGGTGTACCTGTGGATGTATTTCAAGGCCTACCTTCAAATGCAGTGCCTCTTTGCTTGACATTATGGGAAAATCAAAAGAAATCAGCCAAGACTTCAGAAAAAAATGGTAGACCTTCACAAGTTTGGTTCATCCCTGGGAGCAATTTCCAAACGCCTGAAGGTGCCACGTTCATCTGTACAAACAATAGTACGCAAGTATAAACACCATGGGACCACGCAGCCGTCATACCGCTCAGGAAGGAGACGCGTTCTGTCTCCTAGAGATGAACGTACTTTGGTGCGAAAAGTGGAAATCAATCCCAGAACAAAGATGAAGAAGATGCTAGAGGAAACAGGTACAAAAGTATCAATATCCACAGTAAAACGAGTCCTATATCGACGCTCAGCAAGGAAGAAGCCACTGCTCCAAAACTGCCATAAAAAAGACAGACTACGGTTTGCAACTGCACATGGGGACAAAGATCGTACTTTTATGAGAAATGTCCTCTGGTCTGATGAAACAAAAATAGAACTGTTTGGCCATAATGACCATCGTTATGTTTGGAGGAAAAAGGGGGAGGCATGCAAGCCGAAGAACACCATCCCAACCGTGAAGCACGGGGTGGCAGCATCATGTTGTGGGGGTGCTTTGCTGCAGGAGGGACTGGTGCACTTCACAAAATAGATGGCTTCATGAGGATGGAAAATTATGTCGATATATTAAAGCAACATCTCAAGACATCAGACAGGAAGTTAAAGCTTGGTCGCAAATGGGTCTTCCAAATGGACAATGACCACAGGCATACTTTCAAAGTTGTGGCAAAATTGCTTAAGGACAACAATGTCAAGGTATTGGAGTGACCATCACAAAGCCCTGACCTCAATCCTATAGAAAATGTGTGGGCAGAACTGAAAAAGCTTGTAAGCAAGGAGGCCTACAAACATGACTCAGTTACACCAACTCTGTCAGGAGGAATGGGCCAAAATTCACCCAATTTATTGTGGGAAGCTTGTGGAAGGCTACCCGAAACGTTTGACCCAAGTTAAAAAATTTGAAGGCAATGCTACCAAATACTAATTGAGTGTATGTAAACTTCAGACCCACTGGGAATGTGATGAAAGAAATAAAAGCTGAAGTAAATCATTGCCTAACCCTAACCCCCCTCCAGGTCTCTGTTCTCCTACTAATCTCACTGCAACCCCCCTCCAGGTCTCTGTTATCCTACTAATCTCACTGCAACCCCCCTCCAGGTCTCTGTTCTCCTACTAATCTCACTGCCACCCCCCTCCAGGTCTCTGTTCTCCTACTAATTACACTGCAACCCCCCTCCAGGTCTCTGTTCTCCTACTAATCTCACTGTAACCCCCCTCCAGGTCTCTGTTCTCCTACTAATCTCACTGTAACCCCCCTCCAGGTCTCTGTTCTCCTACTAATCTCACTACAACCCCCCTCCAGGTCTCCGTTCTCCTACTAATCTCACTGCAACCCCCCTCCAGGTCTCTGTTCTCCTACTAATCTCACTGCAACCCCCCTCCAGGTCTCTGTTCTCCTACTAATTACACTGCAACCCCCTCCAGGTCTCTGATCACTCTCTCTCTCTCCTCTTCTATCGAACCATACTCCCTTCTGCTAAATCCTTCTCCCTCCTGTCTCCTGATTCTGCCTCTTCATCTTTTCTCTCCTCCCTTTCTTCATCCTTTGACTCTCACTGTCCACTTTCCTCCCGGCCGGCTCAGCACTTTCCTCCTGCTACGTGTCTGAGGGACTCATTGCGAGCTTACAGAACAAGCCATCTCATCAACTCATCCCTAACCACTGGCTGCTTCCCCTCTTGAATTTATCCTTGGCTAGAGTTTCTCCCCTCCTCAAGATACCAACACTTGACCCCTCTGACGTCAACTAACCATCTAGAAATGACTTTGCTGAGCTACTTTATTGAGGAAAATGTACTAACAATGACTGTGATTTGTGGTTGTCTCACCTAGCTATCTGAAGATGAATGCATTATCTGTATGTTGCTCTGGATAAGAACACAGCTGAGTAAAAGCAGTTGTGTTTCCCTGCAGCAATCACAGAACTGTTAGCCCGGTCAGCTCTGAGCTACTCTGAGAGAAGCACTGAGCCATGGAGAAGGAGAAGGAGAAGGAGAGAGAGGGAGGGAGAGAGAGAGGGAGAGAAGGAGAGAGGGAGAGAGGGAGAGGGAGAGGGAGAGAGAGAGAGAGAGAGAGAGAGAGAGAGAGAGACAGAGAGAGAGAGAGACCCACCCATTACAAAGATAGTCTGCTCAATGTGACTGACCCAACCCTATGAATAATATACATGATGAACCATCCATAAACAAAGAGAGAGAGAGAGAGAGAGAGAGAGAGAATGATGACACGTTGAGTAGCGTCTCTCCTCCCTGCATGGAGCCATGACCAGCTGAGTTAGTGCCCTGCCCATCCAGAGCTGCTGTTGCCACAGCAACCCTGAGATGATGTCCGGCGGAGGAGTAGGGCAAAGCAGGATGGAGGATGAAGAGCGGGAGGGAGACGGATGGAGAGAGGAAGGGATAGTGGGAAGAGGAAGACGGAGGGAGGGATAGAAGATGAAGAGCAGGATGGACAGAGGAGGATGGCGAGAGGGAGGGATAGAGGGAAGAGGAGATTGGAGGAGGATGGCGAGAGGGAGGGATAGAGGGAAGAGGAGATTGGAGGAGGATGGCGAGAGGGAGGGATAGAGGGAAGAGGAGATTGGAGGGAGGGAGATGCAGAGAGGGAGGGATAGAGGGAAGAGGAGCATGGAGGAGGATGGAGAGAGGGAGGGATAGAGGAAAGAGGCAGAGGGGGAGGTTGTGAGGCAGGGAGGAGGAAGAGGAGGAATATAGAAGGTAATGCTACTCACTCTGATGATGCTGGGGCTTTCCTCTGCAGAGGTGTGCCTATCATGGCTCTCTCTCTCTCCTCTCACTCGTCTCTCCTCCTCTCTCTCTCTCTCTCTCTCTCTCTCTCTCTCCTCTCACTCTTCTCTTCTCCTCTGTCTCTCTCTCTCTCTCCTCCCACTCCTCTATTTTGATATGGTTTCTTCACCTCTGAAAGGACTGCTCCTCCTCCTGGTTTCTTCACCTCTGAAAGGACTGTTCCTCCTCCTTTCCTCCTCCTGGTGAGTCACTCTTCCAGCAGAACAGCAGTGTGTGTCAGCAGCATAACGTCACGTCTTTACAGAAACACACAACACACAGAACAACCCCGACACACAGCGACTGCAGCATCACATCCACATCGCAGGTCTCATCACATCGGTCTGCAGCTAGCAGCATCCTGCATCTCCCTCCACGGCACAGCACTGTGACAGCTAGCACAGCCTGCAGGAGGAGGAGAGAGAGGAAGAGAGAGGGAGTGTGAAGAGGAAGAAAGAAGGAGGTAGAGAGTGCGGAGAGAGAGAGGTGTGTGACGGGAGCGGAGGTGGGGGAGAAGGAGAGAGAGAAGGCAAGGAGGGAGGGAGGAGAGGGAGGAGAGGGAGGGAGGGAGTAAGGAGAGAGAGAGAGGGAGAGGGAGGGAGGAGAGGGAGGAGAGGGACGGAGTAAGGAGAGAGAGAGAGAGAGGGAGGGAGGAGAGAGGGAGAAAGGCAGGGGAGGCGAGAGGGAGGAGAGGGAGGGAGGGAGGAGAGAGAGAGAGAGAGAGAGAGAGAGAGGGAGTAAGGAGAGAGAGAGAGGGAGGGAGGAGAGAGGGAGGGAGGGAGTAAGGAGAGAGAGAGAGGGAGGGAGGAGAGAGGGAGGGAGGGAGGGAGGGAGTAAGGAGAGAGAGAGAGGGAGGGAGGAGAGAGGGAGGGAGGGAGTAAGGAGAGAGAGAGAGGGAGGGAGGAGAGAGGGATAGAGAGGGAAGAGAGGGAGGGAGGAGAGAGGGAGAGAGAGGGAGGGAGGAGAGAGGGAGAGAGAGGGAGGGAGGGGCAGTCAGTTAATCCAAGACGATTTTATTCCCCATGTGGAGTGGGTCAGGGATATTAGAGTATTAGCGTTTGTAATCCAATGTATTATAGTCTGTATGTATCATATTGCCTCATTCAGTAAATTAAAGACATTCTCCAGTACTTTTGAATCCTTTTTAGCCAGTAGTTCTGCAAAGGAGCCAAAAGAGGCCCCTGAAAATGGCATACTCTGTCTCTCTCTCTCTCCCCCTCTCTCGATCTCTCCCTCCCTCCATCTCTCTCGCTCTCCCTTTCTCTCCCTCTCACTCTTTCTCCCCCTCTCTCTCTTTCTCAGCTGTGTCCGGCTGAGTGGTTGGGCCCGCCCTGCAACCTCATTGGATAACGCTGGGCCGGCCTCCTGTTTGCCATCACTCAAATGTTCATTAGCTAGAACAACACATTTCTAGGGGCCCACGTGGGGTGAACATCAGGAGGGTGTGGCAAAGCTTCAAAGAAAACAGTCATTTTCAAACTAGGGATTCAGTGGCTAATGGAGGTCAGACAGACTCTGCATGTATGTACTACACATTGACACACCCAGCTCAATGAGGGAGCGTTTAAAAAAAAAGTGCTTTCTTAGTCGCCAAAGTACCCAAAGCCTAAGCCTTTAATTCAAAGGCAGGCACGAGCAAATGTAATCATGTTCATGTTTGACGGGTCAAAATAGGTCGGTCTGAGCAAACAGACGTTTTTGAGTTGTCGTCCAGTCTCTAAGTCTAGTGTGTCAATGTCTAAGTCTGGTCAGTCTCTGTGTGACTGAGTGTTGTTTACAGTCACGTCTAGATTTTAAGCACACCTTTTTTTTTTGAAGGACCCTGATAGCAGTAGACATTCCATCCCCAGAGGTCCCAGGGAACAGTGCTAAGGTCACCTCTGAAGTGTCAAAAAATGTCAGCATACCTCATTGTCACACTACTCCCTAGACTACATAGTCCACTACTTTTAACCAGGGCCCTATATAATGCACTACATAGGGAATATGGTTCCATAGGGCTCTGGTCTAAAGTAGTGCACTATATAGGGAATAGGATTCCATAGGGTTCTGGTCTAAAGTAGTGCACTATATAGGGAATAGGGTTTCATAGGGCTCTGGTCAAAAGTAGTGCACTATATAGGGAATAGGGTTCCATAGGGCTCTGGTCAAAAGTAGTGCACTATATAGGGAATAGGGTTCCATAGGGCTCTGGTCAAAAGTAGTGCACTATATAGGGAATAGGGTTCTATAGGGCTCTGGTCTAAAGTAGTGCACTACATAGAGAATAGGGTTCCATAGGGCTCTGGTCTAAAGTAGTGCACTATATAGGGAATAGGGTTCCATAGGGCTCTGGTCAAAGGTAGTGCACTATATATAGGGAATAGGGTTCCATTTGGAATATGCTACACTCTTATCTTATCAGATAGCTATGTAACACTTAGTGAGATGAGAGCTCGATATGGACATGAACATATACACTTATACATTCTTATCTATACATCCTGTTATCTATAGAACCTAGCATACTGAAAATTGTAGGTGTGAGAATACAAAAACTATTGAAACGACTGAAAGTATTTACCAACTAAATTGTATTTTGGTCTGTCGATCAATAATATATTTAAAACTGAAACTTGTGGCTCAGCGGTCTAACAGGGTTTGGGTTCCGTCTAACTGTGTCACAGGCGTCACTACAGAAACAACTCAAAATGTATTGTATTTCAACTCTATATCTGACATGGTACAGGTGTCATCTTTTCTTTACGCTCATAACCAGGTGTCATGTTAAATACTTTTGTTTCAAAGTAGGTTTACAGCCAAATACATTTAAACTCAGTTTTTCACAATTCCTGACATTTAATCCTAGTAAAAAGTCCCTGTCTTAGGTCAGTTAGTATCATCAACTTCATTTTAAGAATGTGAAATGGCAGAATAATAGTAGAGAGAATGATTTATTTCAGCTTTTATTTCTTTCATCACATTCCCAGTGGGTCAGAAGTTTACATACACTCAATTAGTATTTGGTAGCATTGCCTTTAAATTGTTTAACTTGGGTCAAACGTTTTGGGTAGCCTTCCACAAGCTTCCCACAATGGGTTGGGTGAATTTTGGCCCATTCCTCCTGACAGAGCTGGTGTAACTGAATCAGGTTTGTAGGCCTCCTTGCTCGCACACGCTTTTTGAGTTCCGCCCACACATTTTCTATAGGGTTGAGGTCAGGGCTTTGTGATGGCCACCCCAATACCTTGAATTTCAAGCAAAGAAGCACGGAGTTTGAAGGTAGGCCTTGAAATACATCCACAGGTACACCTCCATTTGATTTAAATCAGAAGCTTCTAAAGCCATTACATCATTTTCTGGAGTTCTCCAAGCTGTTTAAAAGGCACAGCCAACTTAGTGTATGTAAACTTCTGACCCACTGGAATTGTGATACAGTGAATTATAAGTGAAATAATCTGTCTGTAAACAATTGTTTCGAAAAATTACTTGTGTCATGCACAAAGTAGATGCCCTTACTGACTTGCCAAAACTATAGTTTGTTAACAAGACATTTGTGGAGTGGTTGAAAAACTAGTTTTAATTACTCCAACCTAAGTGTATGTAAACTTCCAACTTCAACTGTATATAAGACATCCCTGAATTAGCCCACTGCAGAAACTGCCTTCTGCCAGCAGACCTTAATAATTAAGATGGGCTGAGTGATACACGATGTTATCAGTGATGTACATTACAGTATCTCAGTACAGACAGTATCTCAGTACAGTATCTCAGTACAGTATCTCAGTACAGACAGTTTCTCAGTACAGTATCTCAGTACAGTATCTTACTACATTAGAGTATCTCAGTACAGTATCTCAGTACAGTACAGTATCTCAGTACAGACAGTTTCTCAGTACAGTATCTTACTACAGTACAGTATCTCAGTACAGTATCTCAGTACAGTACAGTATCTCAGTACAGACAGTATCTCAGTACAGTATCTCAGTACAGACAGTTTCTCAGTACAGTATCTCAGTACAGTATCTCAGTACAGACAGTTTCTCAGTACAGTATCTCAGTACAGTATCTCAGTACAGACAGTTTCTCAGTACAGTATCTCAGTACAGTATCTTACTACATTAGAGTATCTCAGTACAGTATCTCAGTACAGTACAGTATCTCAGTACAGACAGTTTCTCAGTACAGTATCTTACTACAGTACAGTATCTCAGTACAGTATCTCAGTACAGTACAGTATCTCAGTACAGACAGTATCTCAGTACAGTATCTCAGTACAGACAGTTTCTCAGTACAGTATCTCAGTACAGTATCTCAGTACAGACAGTTTCTCAGTACAGTATCTCAGTACAGACAGTTTCTCAGTACAGTATCTCAGTAGAGTACAGTATCTCAGTAGAGTACAGTATCTCAGTACAGAATCTCAGTACAGTACAGTATCTCAGTACAGAATCTCAGTACTGAATCTTAGTACAGTACAGAATCTCAGTACACTATCTCAGTACAGAACCTTCCTACATTAGAGTATCTCAGCAGAGTATCTCACCACAGTACAGTATCTCAGTACAGTATCTCAGTACAGTATCTTCTTACATTAGAGTATCTCAGTACAGTACAGTATCTCAGTAAGTCTCAGTACAGTACCTCAGTACAGTATCTCGGTACAGTATCTCGGTACAGTATCTCGGTACAGTACAGTATCTCAGTACAGTATCTCAGTACTGTACAGTATCTCAGTACAGTATCTCAGTACAGTATCTTGGTACAGTATCTCGGTACAGTACAGTATTTCAGTACAGTATCTCAGTACTGTACAGTTTCTCAGTACAGTATCTCGGTACAGTATCTCACTACAGTATCTCAGTGCAACATCAATCAATCAATCAATCAAATGTATTTATAAAGCCCTTCTTACATCAGCTGATGTCACAAATTGCTGTACAGAAACCCAGCCTAAAACCCCCAAACAGCAAGCAATGCAGGTGTATTAGCACGGTGGCTAGGAAAAACTCCCTAGAAAGGCCAGAACCTAGGAAGAAACCTAGAGAGGAACCAGGCTATGAGGGGTGGCCAGTCCTCTTCTGGCTGTGCCGGGTGGAGATTATAACAGAACATGGACAAGATGTTCAAACGTTCATAGATGACCAGCAGGGTCAGATAATAATAATCACAGTGGTTGTAGAGGGTGCAACCGGTCAGCACCTCAGGAGTAAATATCAGTTGGCTTTTCATGGCCGATCATTCAGAGTATCTCTACAGCTCCTGCTGTCTCTAGAGAGTTGAAAACAGCAGGTCTGGGACAGGTAGCACGTCTGGTAAACAGGTCAGGGTTCCATAGCCGCAGGCAGACCAGTTGAAACTGGAGCAGCAGCACGGCCAGGTGGACTGGGGACAGCAAGGAGTCATCAGGCCAGGTAGTTCTGAGGCATGGTCCTAGGGCTCAGGTCCTCCGAGAGAGAGAAAGAAAGAAAGAGAGAAAGAAAGAGAGAAAGAGATAGAATATACTTAAATTCACACAGGACACCAGATAAGACAGGAGACATACTCCAGATTTAATAGACTGACCCTAGCCCCCCGACACATAAACTACTACAGCGTAAATACTGGAGGCTGAGACAGGAGGGGTCGGGAGACACTGTGGCCCCGTACAATGATACCCCCGGACAGGGACAAACAGGCAGGATATAACCCCACCCACTTTGCCAAAGCACAGCCCCCACACCACTAGAGGGATATCTTCAACCACCTTACCATCCTGAGACAAGGCCGAGTATAGCCCACAAAGATCTCCCCCACGGCACAACCCAGGGAGGGCCGCCAACCCAGACAGGAAGATCACGTAAGTGACTCAACCCACTCAAGCGACGCACCCCCCCCAGGGACGGCATGGAAGAGCACCAGTAAACCAGTGACTCAGACCCTGTAATAGGATTAGAGACAGAGAATCCCAGTGGAGAGAGGGGAACCGGCCAGGCAGAGACAGCAAGGGTGGTTCGTTGCTCCAGTGCCTGGCCATTCACCTTCACACTCCTGGGCCAGACTACACTCAATCATAGGACCTACTGAAGAGATGAGTCTTCAATAAAGACTTAAAGGTTGGGACTGAGTCTGCGTCTCTCACATGGATAGGCAGACCATTCCATAACAATTTTGCTCTATAGGAGAAAACCCTGCCTCCAGCTGTTTGCTTAGAAATTCTATGGACAGTAAGGAGGCCTGTGTCTTGTGACTGTAGCGCACGTGTAAGGATGTACGGCAGGACCAAATCGGAACGATAGGTAGGAGCAAGCCCATGTAATGCTTTGTAGGTTAGCAGTAAAACCTTGAAATCAGCCCTTGCCTTAACAGGAACCCAGTGTAGAGAGGCTAGCACTGGAGTAATATGATAACATTTTTTGGTTCTAGTCAAGATTCTAGCAGCTGTGTTTAGCACTAACTAAAGTTTATTTAGTGCTTTATCCGGGTAGCCGGAAAGTAGAGCATTGCAGTAGTCTAACCTAGAAGTGACAAAAGCATGGCTACATTTTTCTGAATCATTTTTGGGCAGAAAGTTTCTGATTTTTGCAATGTTATGTAGATGGAAAAAAACTGTCCTTGAAACAGTCTTGATATGTTCTTCTAAAGAGAGATCAGGATCCAGAGTAATGCCGAGGTCCTTCACAGTTTTATTTGAGACGACTGTACAACCATCAAGATTAATTGTCTGATTCAACAGAAGATCTCTTTGTTTCTTGGGACCTAGAACAAGCATCTCTGTTTTGTCCGAGTTTAAAAGTAAAACATTTGCCGCCATCCACTTCCTTATGTCTGAAACACAGGCTTCCAGGGAGGGCAATTTTGGGGCTTCACCATGTTTCATCGAAATGTACAGCTGTGTGTCATCTGCATAGCAGTGAAAGTTAACATTATATTTCCAAATGACATCACCAAGAGGTAAAATATATAGTGAAAACAATAGTGGTCCTAAAACGGAGCCTTGAGGAACACCAACATTTACAGTTGATTTGTCAGAGGATAAACCATCCACAGAGACAAACTGATATCTTAGGTTAGTGGAGGAGTGGCCATCTCTGCCCATGGGAGTTGTGGGCCATCTCTGCCATTGGGATGAACGCCGCCCACTCCCCCGGCCAGTCCTGGCAATATGACCGCAGAAACCTACCCACATCCTGGTTTACTCTCTCCACCTGCCCGTTACTCTTGGGGTGAAAACTTGAGGTTAGGCTGACCGAGACCCCAAGACGCTCCATAAACACCCTCCATACCCTGGATGTGAACTGGGAACCCCGATCAGAAATTATATCCTCAGGCACCCCTTAGTGCCGGAAGACGTGTGTGAACAGGGCCTCCGCAGTCTGTAGGGCGATAGGGAGACCGGGCAAAGGGAGGAGATGGCAGGACTTAAAAAAACGATCCACAATGACCAGGATCATGGTGTTGCCCTGTGAGGGAGGAAGATTAGTCAGAAAGTCCACTGACAGGTGCAACCACGGCCGTTGTGGAACGGGTAGGGGTTGTAATTTCCCTCTGGGCAGGTGCCTAGGAGCCTTGCACTGGGCACACACCGAGCAGGAGGAAACATAAACCCTCACGTCCTTGGCCAAGGTGGACCACCAGTACTTCCCACTAAGACAGCGCACTGTCCTACTGATGCCAGGATGACCAGAGGAGGGTGATGTGTGGGCCCAATAGACCAACCAGTCGTGGACAGCAGACGGAATGTACAGACGCCCAGCTGGACACTGAGAAGGAGTGGGCTCTGTATGTAACACCCGCTCGATGTCCGCGTCCAGCTCCCACACTACCGGTGCCACCAGGCAAGAGGCCGGAAGTATGGGATTGTGATCCGATCCATGGACAGTACATCCGGGACAGTGCATCTGCCTTAGCGTTCTGATAACCTGGTCGGTAGGACAGGGTGAAAAAAAAGTTAAAAACATGGCCCACCTTGCCTGGCGAGGGTTCAGTCTCCTCGCCGCCCAGATGTACTCCAGATTGCGGTGGTCAGTCCAGATGAGAAAAGGGTGTTTCGCCCCCTCAAGCCAATATCTCTACGCCTTCAGAGCCTTTACAACAGCCAACAGCTCCCGGTCCCCCACATCATAGTTACGCTCCGCCGGGCTGAGCTTCTTCGAAAATAAGGTACAGGGGTGGAGCTTTGGTGGCGTACCCGAGCGCTGAGAGAGCATGGCTCCTATCCCAGCCTCGGATGCATCCACATCCACTGTGAACGCCAAAGGGGGATCCGGATGAGCCAGCACGGGAGCAGAGGTAAACAGAGCCTTCAGGTGACCAAAAGCCCTGTCCGCCTCAGCCGACCACTGCAGTCGCACCGGTCCTCCCCTTCAGCAGTGAGGTAATTGGAGCCGCTACCTGACCAAAGCCCCGGCAAACCCTAGGAACCGCTGCACTTCCTTTACCGGGGTGGGAGTCGGCCAATTACGCACGGTTGAAATGCGGTCACTCTCCATCTTCACCCCTGACGTGGAAATGCGGTACCCTAGGAAGGAGACGGACTGATGGAAGAACAGACATTTCTCAGCCTTGACGTACGGGTCATTCTCCAACAGTCGACCAAGCACCCTGCGCACCAGGGACACATGCTCAGCGCGTGTAGCGGAGTATATCATTATGTTGTCGATATACACCACTACACCCTGCCCGTTCAGGTCCCGGAAAATCTCGTCAACAAAGGCCTGGAAGTCTGATGGAGCATTCATCAACCTGTACGGCATGACAAGGTACTCATAGTGCCCGGAGGTGGTACTAAATGCCGTCTTCCACTCGTCCCCCTCCCGGATACGCACCAGGTTGTAAGCACTCCTGAGATCCAATTTTGTGAAGAAGTGTGCCCTGTGCATTGACTCGATCGCACTGGCAATGAGAGGCAGCGGGTAGCTGTACCTCACAGTGATCTGGTTGATACCCCAATAGTCCATACACGGGCACAGACCTCCATCCTTCTTCACAATAAAGAAACTCGAGGAGGCAGGTGAATTGGATGGCCGAATGTATCCCTGCCCCAGAGATTCGGAGACATATGTTTCCATAGCCACCGTCTCCTCCTGGGACAGAGGATACAATTGACTCCTGGGAAGTGCTGCGTCTACCAGGAGATTTATCGCACAATCCCCCCGTCGATGGGGTGGTAATTTAGTCGCCCTCTTCTTACAGAAGGCGAGAGCCAAATCGGCATATTCTGAGGGAATGCGAACGGTGGAGACCTGGTCTGGACTTTCCACCGTTTTCGCACCGATGGAAACCCCTACACACCTCCCTGAGCACTTTCGTGACCACTCCTTGAGAGCCCTCTGTTGCCACGAAATGGTCATGACAGGCCAACCAGGGCAAACCCAGCACCACGGGAAATGCAGGAGAATCAATGAGGAAGAGACTTATTCTCTCCCTGTGACCCTCCTGCGTAACCCTGCCTACTGGAGCGGTAGCCTCCTTAACCTCTCAGGGATTTCTGGGGCGCTAGCGGGCTGCTCCCGACACTACCAGGTGAAATGTAAAGCGCCAAACTCAAAATCCCAAAGTTGAATTATCAAACATCCACCAATATACAAGTGTTCCATACTCATCAAAAGCTCTGTTTCTTGGCAATATCACAGCGTTGTCAGATTTCAAAAAGGCTTTACGGCTAAAGCAGCACATTTGATTGTTTGAGGGTAGCACCTCACATATTTTTCCCATAGCCATGAATCGATTAGCCATCATGGCATACACATAACACATTTCACAGCAAAAACAAATCAATTACCTGTTGAAGAACTTCTGCTGAGTTCATCCTAAGTGTCCAACGAAGACAATCCATGGTTCTTTTGTTAGAAAAAGTAATGTATTTTATCCATAAATCCTCCATTTGGTTCGCGCGTTATAATCAGAAACGACAGCCTCCACTACTCCATTGAAACGTGACGCAAACTCGTTCATGTTATACCTATAAACTTGTCCAAGAACAATCAAACATAGTTTTAAATGTATCCTTAGGAACACTTTTACGTATATTTACTATTATAAATCAACCGGAATATAAACTGATCGATAAAGACGGTAAAAAAGACACTGCGCGCCTTCTCGGGAACGCACACTGGGTACTGTTGACATAAGAGACACTTCCTGGTTTGCTCTTATTCTCTGGTCTAATTCATCCAAAATGAAATTTTACACCGTCTCGAGACTGTTTACATCTAAAGGAAGCGATGGGTACTGCATTCATATGCCCTTATATGGTAATTTTCACGAGGGAGGGGTTCCCAAATGAGCAATGTGTCAAAATCACTTTTTCCAGGACAGAAATTCCTCGGGGTTTCGCCTGCTATATGCGTTCTGTTTTACTCACAGACAAATGGTTAACGGTTTTGGGAAATTCAGAGTGTTTCCTATCCAATGGTACCAAATATGTGCATATCCTATTTTCTGGGCCTGAATGGGAGGCATTTTACTTTGGGCATGCCAGGCTCTCCAAAACCGACCCCTCAGCTGCCACTCCCTTACAAGTTAATCAGCCCCGACCCTAAGGGTCGACTATCTGGGGTGACACGATAGTGCCCTGCCTGCTACCTCGACTCCCTGAGGAACCCCCCCAGCACTGACTAGGAGTGTGCCCTCTACAGCCACAAATGGTGCAGGGAATGGCCCCTCCTCCAGTCGCCCTAAGCGTAGCACCTCCCAGCTCCATGGGCGTTGGAGCGGTTTGCTGGGGGATGGAACTGACAGGCCCTGATCCGGACGTCCGCGGGTGGCCAGCAGGTTGTCCAGCCGGATGGACAGGTCCACCAGCTGGTGAAACGTGAGGAGGTGTCTCGGCAGGCCAACTCCCGACGGACGTCCTCGCGCAGACTGCACCGATAGTGATCGATCAGTGCCCTGTCGTTCCATCCCGCTGGAACGACACTGGCGGCCAGGGTCCTGAAGTCCAAAGTGAAATCCTGCACACTCCTCGTCCCCTGCCTCAGATGGAACAGACGTTCACCTGCCGATCGACCCTCAGGCGGGTGGTCGGAAACTGCCAGAAAGCAGTGGGTGAACTCTGCGTAATGATCCAAAGCCCATTCCAGGGCTTTGCCTGAGAGGCAGGAGACGAGGGCGGGACACACTCTCACGTCCCGAAGGAGCCGGGTGGACTGCCACCAGGTAGAGTTCCAGCTGGAGTAAGAAACCCCTAGCATCCGGCAGCCATCCCATCTTACTCCCTCGGGAGTGAGAGCCGAATCCCGCTGGAACCGGGTGGAGGGGTGTACAGTGGGACCTGCTGTAGTGGGGCTGGTGGAGGGGCTGGAAGACCTCTTTCTCTCTCCATTCGGTCCATCGTCTGCAGCACGCGATCCATGGCGGTGCCCAGATGTTGTAACATGGTCGTGTGCTGCTGGACACGTTCCTCTACCGCCACAGGGAGGGCGTCTGCTCCTGCTGAATCCATAGTCGGGTGAGTGATTCTGTAAAGGATCCTGTGTGTAGCTGGTGTAGCGGAGTCAGGCGCAGGACAGCAGATATGAGTAATCAATGTATTTACTCAACAATATAACAAGTACAACTCAATAATTCCGAGCCCACAATAACAGACCGTGTTACCAAACAAACAAACAATCACTCAGGTGGTTAACTGATTTTTGTAATCTGACGTCCTTGGGTAGGTGGAGGGAGTCTGGAAGGGCATCTAGGAATCTTTGGGTTGTCTGAGAATTTATAGCACGACTTTTGATGATCCTTGGTTGGGGTCTGAGCAGATTATTTGTTGCGATTGCAAACATAATAAAATGGTGGTCTGATAGTCCAGGATTATGAGGAAAAACATTAAGATCCACAACATTTATTCCACGGGACAAAACTAGGTCCAGAGTATGACTGTGGCAGTGAGTAGGTCCGGAGACATGTTGGACAAAACCCACTGAGTCGATGATGGCTCCGAAAGCCTTTTGGAGTGGGTCTGTGGACTTTTCCATGTGAATATTAAAGTCACTAGAAATTTGAATATTATCTGCCATGACTAAAAGGTCCGATAGGAATTCAGGGAGGAACGCTGTATATGGCCCAGGAGGCGTGTAAACAGTAGCTATTTTTTTATTTAACTAGGCAAGCAAGTTAAGAACAAATTCTTATTTTCAATGATGGCCTAGGAACAGTGGGTTAACTGCCTGTTCAGGGGCAGAACAGATGTGTACCTTGTCAGCTCAGGGATTTGAACTTGCAACCTTTCGGTTACTAGTCTAACACTCTAACCACTAGGCTACACTGCCACCCCATATCCCCCACGCAATTCCGCCTTTGCGGGATGCGCGGGGGATATGGTCACTAGTGTAACCAGGAGGTGAGGCCTCATTTAACACAGTAAATTCATCAGGCTTAAGCCATGTTTCAGTCAGGCCAATCACATCAAGTTTATGATCAGTGATTAGTTCATTGACTAGAACTGCCTTGGAAGTGAGGGATCTAACATTAAGTAGCCCTATTTTGAGATGTGAGGTATCACAATCTCTTTCAATAATGGCAGGAATGGAGGAGGTCTTTATTCTAGTGAGATTGCTAAGGCGAACACCGCCATGTTTAGTTTTGCCCAACCTAGGTCGAGGCACAGACACAGTCTCAATAGAGATAGCTGAGCTGACTACACTGACTGTGCTAGTGGCAGACTCCACTAAGCTGGCAGGCTGGCTAACAGCCTGCTGCCTGGCCTGCACCCTATCTCATTGTGAAGCTAGGGGAGTTAGAGCCATGTCTATGTTCGTAGATAAGATGAGAGCACCCCTCCAGCTAGGATGGAGTCCGTCACTCCTCAACAGGCCAGGCTTGGTCCTGTTTGTGGGTGAGTCCCAGAATAAGGGCCAATTATCTACAAAGTCTATCTTTTGTGAGGGGCAGAAAACAGTTTTCCACCAGCGATTGAGTTGTGAGCTCATCACTCCCCCTAACTGGGAGGGGGCCAGAGACAATTACCACAGCTCAGTACAGTATCTTAGTACAGTACAGTATCTCAGTACAGTATCTCAGTAAAGTACAATATCTCAGTACAGTATCTCAGTAAAGTACAGTATCTCATTAAAGTATAGTATCTCAGTACAGTATCTCAGTACAGTATCTCTGTACAGTATCTCAGTACAGTATCTCTGTACAGTATCTCTGTACAGTACAGTATCTCAGTAGAGTATCTCAGTACAGTACAGTAACTCAGTAGAGTATCTTAGTACAGTAATTCAGTACAGTATCTCAGTACAGTGCAGTAACTCAGTACAGTATCTCAGTACCGTACAGTATCTCAGTACAGTATCTCAGTACCATACATTATCTCAGTACAGTATCTCAGTACAGTATCGCAGTACAGTACAGTATCTCAGTAAAGTACAGTAACTCAGTACAGTATCTCAGTACCATACAGTATCTCAGTACAGTACAGTAACTCAGTACAGTATCTCAGTACCGTACAGTATCTCAGTACAGAATCTCAGTACCGTATCTCAGTACCGTATCTCAGTACCGTATCTCAGTACAGTAACTCAGTACAGTATCTCAGTACAGTACAGTATCTCAGTACAGTATCTCAGTACAGTACAGTACAGTATCTCAGTACAGTACAGTATCTCAGTACAGTATCTCAGTACAGTGTGGAGGTACTGAGTCATCTTACCCCTATACATATGTCCCTCTATCACTCCAGTATCCCTGTACATTGTTAATATGGTACTGGAACTGACCCTGTATATAGTCACCTTACCCCTATACATATCTACCTCCATCACTCCAGTATCCCTGCACATTGTTAATATGGTACTGGAACTGACCCTGTATATAGTCACCTTACCCTTATACATATCTACCTCCATCACTCCAGTATCCCTGTACATTGTTAATATGGAACTGACCCTGTATATAGTGATGGAGGTAGATATGAACTGACCCTGTATATAGTCACCTTACCCCTATACATATCTACCTCCATCACTCCAGTATCCCTGCACATTGTTAATATGGCACTGACCCTGTATATAGTCACCTTACCCCTATACATATCTACCTCCATCACTCCAGTATCCCTGCACATTGTTAATATGGCACTGACCCTGTATATAGTCACCTTACCCCTATACATATCTACCTCCATCACTCCAGTATCCCTGCACATTGTTAATATGGTACTGACCCTGTATATAGTCACCTTACCCCTATACATATCTACCTCCATCACTCCAGTATCCCTGCACATTGTTAATATGGTACTGACCCTGTATATAGTCACCTTACCCCTATACATATCTACCTCCATCACTCCAGTATCCCTGCACATTGTTAATATGGTACTGGAACTGACCCTGTATATAGTCACCTTACCCCTATACATATCTACCTCCATCACTCCAGTATCCCTGCACATTGTTAATATGGTACTGGAACTGACCCTGTATATAGTCACCTTACCCCTATACATATCTACCTCCATCACTCCAGTATCCCTGTACATTGTTAATATGGTACTGGAACTGACCTTGTAGGTTCCTTGTGCCTGTAATTGAACATTTTATGTTAGTGCTTCTCTAAAAGCAAATTCCTGTGTTCATGCAAGTGACTTATTGAACGAATCCTCACTATCAGCATCTGTAATTTGGCAGTATGCCCAGACCCTAGTTTTTGAGAACAAAAGATATCTCAGTTTCAAGGTCTCAGCTTAGAGAGAAGAAGCCTCGTGAGGTATTGGTCTGTCAAATCCATGACCCAGTATTGGTCGATCACATTAATGAAGCAAACGTTAATGAAGAATGAATTATGAATGAGGAATAATCTAAATCATGCAAATATAACTTGTCTGCAGTATATAAGAGAACTAACGGGACTGACCCAGTAGAGCTCCTCACCATGGTGCATCAAGTTGGTTGGAACCTCTCCAATAAAGAATGATTAATTTAAGATTGACCTCGAGTGTCCGTGTGTAGAATTTCCACGACATACCTTTTACTGAGGACTGTCTTTAGTCTGGCCACTCTACCATAAAGGCCTGATTGGTAGAGTGCTGCAGATATGGTTGTCCTTCTTGAAGGTTCTCCCATCTCCACAGAGGAACTCTAGAGCTCTGACAGAGTGACCATAGTTTTTTTGGTCACCTTCAATGCTGCAGAAATGTTTTGGTACCCTTCCCCAGATCTGTGCCTCGACACAATCCTGTCTCTGAGTTCTACGGACAATTTCCTTCGACCTCATTGCTTGGTTTTTGCTCTGACATGCACAGTCAACTGTGAGACCTTATATAGACAGGTGTGTGCCTTTCCAAATCATGTCCAATCAATTGAATTTACCACAGGTGGACTCCAATCAAGTTGTAGAAACATCTCAAGGATGATCAATGGAAACAGGATGCACCTGAGTTTTATTTCGAGTCTCACAGCAAAGGGGCATTTTCATTTTCAATACATTTGCCAACATATTTTAAAACCTTTTTTCGCTTTGTCTTTGTGGGTTATTGTGTGTAGAGCTTTGAGGAAAACAATGTATTAAATCCATTTTAGAATAAGGCTGTAACAAAATGTGTAAAAAGTGAAAGGGTTTGAATTCTTTCAGAATGCACTGTAAGATAAAAAGAGAAGCAGCAGCTTGTTTGAGTGTAGGGCCCTGTCAGTCTGTAGGCCCCTGTCAGTGTGTAGGGCCCTGTCAGTGTGTAGGGCCCTGTCAGTGTGTAGGGCCCTGTGAGTGTGTAGGGCCCTGTGAGTGGGGGCAGGGCCCTGTGAGTGTGTAGGGCCCTGTGAGTGGGGGCAGGGCCCTGTGAGTGGGGGCAGGGCCCTGTGAGTGTGTAGGGCCCTGTGAGTGTGTAGGGCCCTGTGAGTGTGTAGGGCCCTGTGAGTGTGTAGGGCCCTGTGAGTGTGTAGGACCCTGTGAGTGTGTTGGACCCTGTGAGTGTGTGTAGGGCCCTGTCAGTGTGTGTAGGGCCCTGTCAGTGTGTGTCGGGCCCTGTCAGTGTGTGTAGGGCCCTGTCAGTGTGTGTCGGGCCCTGTCAGTGTGTGTAGTGCCCTGTCAGTGTGTGTAGGGCCCTGTCAGTGTCTGTAGGGCCCTGTCAGTGTGTGTACGGCCCTGTCAGTGTGTGTAGGGCCCTGTCAATGTGTGTAGGGCCCTGTCAGTGTGTGTCGGGCCCTGTCAGTGTGTGTAGTGCCCTGTCAGTGTGTGTAGGGCCCTGTCAGTGTCTGTAGGGCCCTGTCAGTGTGTGTAGGGCCCTGTCAGTGTCTGTAGGGCCCTTTCAGTGTGTACGGCCCTGTCAGTGTCTGTAGGGCCCTGTCAGTGTGTACGGCCCTGTCAGTGTGTGTACGGCCCTGTCAGTGTCTGTAGGGCCCTGTCAGTGTCTGTAGGGCCCTGTCAGTGTCTGTAGGGCCCTGTCAGTGTGTGTACGGCCCTGTCAGTGTTTAGAGATGCATAAATAAAAGTAAAATGTCAATAAAGGATTAACATGAAGCTCTCAACTTGCCCCTCCTATCAGTGGGTAAAGCATGGTGGTTAGTTATCAGTGGGTAAAGCATGGTGGTTAGTTATCAGTGGGTACAGCATGGTGGTTAGTTATCAGTGGGTAAAGCATGGTGGTTAGTTATCAGTGGGTAAAGCATGGTGGTTAGTTATCAGTGGGTAAAGCATGGTGGTTAGTTATCAGTGGGTAAAGCATGGTGGTTAGTTATCAGTGGGTATAGTGGTTAGCTATCAGTGGGTAAAGCATGGTGGCTAGTTATCAGTGGGTAAAGCATGGTGGTTAGTTATCAGTGGGTATAGTGGTTAGTTATCAGTGGGTAAAGCATGGTGGTCATGGTGGTTAGTTATCAGTGGGTAAAGCATGGTGGTTAGTTATCAGTGGGTAAAGCATGGTGGTTAGTTATCAGTGGGTAAAGCATGGTGGTTAGTTATCAGTGGGTAAAGCATGGTGGTTAGTTATCAGTGGGTAAAGCATGGTGGTCATAGTGGTTAGTTATCAGTGGGTAAAGCATGGTGGTTAGTTATCAGTGGGTATAGTGGTTAGTTATCAGTGGGTACAGCATGGTGGTTAGTTATCAGTGGGTATAGTGGTTAGTTATCAGTGGGTACAGCATGGTGGTTAGTTATCAGTGGGTATAGTGGTTAGTTATCAGTGGGTACAGCATGGTGGTTAGTTATCAGTGGGTATAGTGGTTAGTTATCAGTGGGTACAGCATGGTGGTTAGTTATCAGTGGGTATAGTGGTTAGTTATCAGTGGGTACAGCGTGGTGGTTAGTTATCAGTGGGTATAGTGGTTAGTTATCAGTGGGTACAGCATGGTGGTTAGTTATCAGTGGGTATAGTGGTTAGTTATCAGTGGGTACAGCGTGGTGGTTAGTTATCAGTGGGTATAGTGGTTAGTTATCAGTGGGTACAGCATGGTGGCTAGTTATCAGTGGGTATAGTGGTTAGTTATCAGTGGGTAAAGCATGGTGGTCATGGTGGTTAGTTATCAGTGGGTAAAGCATGGTGGTTAGTTATCAGTGGGTAAAGCATGGTGGTCATAGTGGTTAGTTATCAGTGGGTACAGCATGGTGGTCATAGTGGTTAGTTATCAGTGGGTAAAGCATGGTGGTCATGGTGGTTAGTTATCAGTGGGTAAAGCATGGTGGTTAGTTATCAGTGGGTAAAGCATGGTGGTTAGTTATCAGTGGGTAAAGCATGGTGGTTAGTTATCAGTGGGTAAAGCATGGTGGTCATGGTGGTTAGTTATCAGTGGGTAAAGCATGGTGGTCATAGTGGTTAGTTATCAGTGGGTAAAGCATGGTGGTTAGTTATCAGTGGGTATAGTGGTTAGTTATCAGTGGGTACAGCATGGTGGTTAGTTATCAGTGGGTACAGCATGGTGGTCATGGTGGTTAGTTATCAGTGGGTACAGCATGGTGGTCATGGTGGTTAGTTATCAGTGGGTACAGCATGGTGGTCATGGTGGTTAGTTATCAGTGGGTACAGCATGGTGGTCATGGTGGTTAGTTATCAGTGGGTACAGCATGGTGGTCATAGTGGTTAGTTATCAGTGGGTACAGCATGGTGGTCATAGTGGTTAGTTATCAGTGGGTACAGCATGGTGGTCATGGTGGTTAGTTACCAGTGGGTAAAGCATGGTGGTCATGGTGGTTAGTTATCAGTGGGTACAGCATGGTGGTTAGTTATCAGTGGGTAAAGCATGGTGGTTAGTTATCAGTGGGTAAAGCATGGTGGTTAGTTATCAGTGGGTAAAGCATGGTGGTCATGGTGGTTAGTTATCAGTGGGTACAGCATGGTGGTCATAGTGGTTAGTTATTTGAAAACGTCCCAGTTCTTCCACGGCCTGCACACTCACCAGACATGTCACTCATTGAGCATGTTTGGGATGCTCTGGATCGACGTGTACGACAACGTGCTCCAGTTCCCGCCAAAATCCAGGAACTTCGCACAGCCATTGAAGAGGAGTGGGACAATATTCAACAGGCCACAATCAACAGCCTGATCAACTCAGATACGGACTGGTTTTCTGATCCACGCCCCTACTTTTTGTAACCAACAGGTGCATATCTGTATTCCCAGTCATGTGAAATCTATAGATTAGGGCCTAATGAATTTATTTTAATTGACTGATTTCCTTATATGAACTGTAACTCAGTAAAATCTTTGAAATGTTGCATGTTGCATAAACATTTTTGTTCAGTAAATATTAAATAAATAAAATTGTTTGAACAACAACATGCAGAAAGTGTATTGTCATAAATTATATTTGTGGTAATAATAACCCTTCAACCAGGATTCAACCTCATTCCCTCTGTCAGTGTTCTGGTCCCTGCCTCTACTCACTGAGCTACCAGTCAGATGATACATGAACAAATCCTGACTACATTGTAGGCCTAACTACGGTGTCCAGTAGAGGTCAGTGTTCTGGTCCCTGCCTCTACTTATCGAGCTACCAGTCAGATGATACATGAACAAATCCTGACTACATTGTAGGCCTAACTACGGTGTCCAGTAGAGGTCAGTGTTCTGGTCCCTGCCTCTACTCACCGAGCTACCAGTCAGATGACACTACATGAACAAATCCTGACTACATTGTAGGCCTAACTACGGTGTCCAGTAGAGGTCAGTGTTCTGGTCCCTGCCTCTACTCACCGAGCTACCAGTCAGATGACACTACATGAACAAATCCTGACTACATTGTAGGCCTAACTACGGTGTCCAGTAGAGGTCAGTGTTCTGGTCCCTGCCTCTACTCACCGAGCTACCAGTCAGATGACACATTAATAAATCCTGACTACATTGTAGGCCTAACTACGGTGTCCAGTAGAGGTCAGTGTTCTGGTCCCTGCCTCTACTCACTGAGCTACCAGTCAGATGATACATGAACAAATCCTGACTACATTGTAGGCCTAACTACGGTGTCCAGTAGAGGTCAGTGTTCTGGTCCTTGCCTCTACGCACTGAGCTACCAGTCAGATGACACATTAATAAATCCTGACTACATTGTAGGCCTAACTACGGTGTCCAGTAGAGGTCAGTGTTCTGGTCCCTGCCTCTACTCACTGAGCTACCAGTCAGATGACACATTAATAAATCCTGACTACATTGTAGGCCTAACTACGGTGTCCAGTAGAGGTCAGTGTTCTGGTCCCTGCCTCTACTCACTGAGCTACCAGTCAGATGATACATGAACAAATCCTGACTACATTGTAGGCCTAACTACGGTGTCCAGTAGAGGTCAGTGTTCTGGTCCCTGCCTCTACTCACCGAGCTACCAGTCAGATGACACTACATGAACAAATCCTGACTACATTGTAGGCCTAACTACGGTGTCCAGTAGAGGTCAGTGTTCTGGTCCCTGCCTCTACTCACCGAGCTACCAGTCAGATGACACATTAATAAATCCTGACTACATTGTAGGCCTAACTACGGTGTCCAGTAGAGGTCAGTGTTCTGGTCCCTGCCTCTACTCACTGAGCTACCAGTCAGATGATACATGAACAAATCCTGACTACATTGTAGGCCTAACTACGGTGTCCAGTAGAGGTCAGTGTTTGAATGCAACTTGGAATAGAAGAAAACACCAGAAATCAGTGGGATCTCGCTTGTGATGAACAACACTTCAGACGTCATTGATCACGTGATAAATGTCACTTTGAAACGAGCGTCGGTAGGTACATTGTGTCGGATCAGTAGTGCTCTGAAAACTGCATCAGAGCATCGCAGCATCGGAGCATCGGAGCATCGGAGCTCCGGTATCAATGTCCATAGTTGTCACTTTTAAATATCAAATGCAAGAATGGAAAGAGATAAAATGTGAATCCGATAAAATGTGTTTGGCGCCAAAACCAGATTTGTATTTACGTTCACGACCACCAACTCTCATACATTTATTTCTTCTTTCTTGGTGATCACCAATCAATATATAGAATATTTCTATAATTAGAAAACGTCTAATGGAAAAATCAGTGACATGTTTTAATTGTTCAACGCCTACCTCTGTCCCGCGCTGTAAAGGGACATTTTTAGTATTTTGTTCATGGTCTTCTGATATGGTCCCAGCATGTCAGATTTAAGTCTTTTTGATATGGTCCCAAATGTTTTTGCATGTCAGCAGTAAAGTTGTCAAGATTAAGACATTTCAGTAAACATCTACGTGTGGGTATGATGCATTTTACAGATAATGTTCGCATCATCACCTGTGTGCTTTGCACTGAAAGTTCTCCATCTTGAAATACCCTTTTAACTTCTTGGCTCAAGACAAACACGGTTGCTCTGCCTGAATAAACGGACAATGCGAGAGATCTGATTGATACTCGGAGGCTATTTCATTGTGAATATAAACACGTCTCTAAAAGGTTGAAGTAGATTAATTGGTTGTAGTTTAAATCCAAAAATCCCACAGTGGTTTAGTTATAAATCTGAGCGTTTCTGAAAGCGGTCATTCTTGGGTTCGTTGCTTCCCTAATTAAGGGAACAGAGTGGGGTGTCTCTGAGGGAGGTGGTGGTCAGAGCAGAGGCTTGGAGTGTCTCTGAGGGAGGTGGTGGTCAGAGCAGAGGCTTGGAGTGTCTCTGGGGGAGGTGGTGGTCAGAGCAGAGGCTTGGAGTGTCTCTGAGGGAGGTGGTGGTCAGAGCAGAGGCTTGGAGTGTCTCTGAAGGAGGTGGTGGTCAGAGCAGAGGCTTGGAGTGTCTCTGGGGGAGGTGGTGGTCAGAGGCTTGGAGTGTCTCTGGGGGAGGTGGTGGTCAGAGGCTTGGAGTGTCTCTGAGAGAGGTGGTGGTCAGAGCAGAGGCTTGGAGTGTCTCTGAGGGAGGTGGTGGTCAGAGCAGAGGCTTGGAGTGTCTCTGAAGGAGGTGGAGGTCAGAGCAGAGGCTTGGAGTGTCTCTGGAGGAGGTGTCCTAAATGGAACCCTATTCCCTACATTGTGCCCTACTTTTTACCAAATCTTTATGGGTCCTGGTCAACAGTAGTGCACTACATAGATGATAGGGTGCCATTTGGGAAGCACCCTATGCTGTTTAAATATTCCAGACACTTATAAACCCAGAATGATTAGTGCCCCTAGGGATAATACTAGGGTGGCCCTAAGGGGCAATCACTGAGAGACAATATCCTCCATAAATGTATTTACAGTAAACAAACAGCAGATGGCAGTATATTCCAATCTGATAATATTATACCCAGACGGAGGAGCACAGCGCTCCTAACTAGCAGCAAGAGAAGGAAGGGCAAAGGGAACACAACGTAGTTATACGTGATATAATCATTAAACAATACGGTCAGTTTCATGGACACGTATCAGGCCTAGTCCAAGACTGAAAAGCATTTCTCAGTGTGAGATTCTGTTTTGAAATCGCTTTTTTTAGTCCAGAACCTTGCTTATTCTGTGTCTGGTAAACCGTCCCATAGTGTATGTGTGAAATATCTACACACCACCAGATAGATATACAAAAATCTATAGGATAAGACATGAGATCAATAGTGGACTCCAAGGCAGACTATCTAAGCCTACATTATTCATATGGGATTCATAGATTGATGCAAAATACACTTCTGTCATTTACTCACTGTGGACATTTTGTGAATCACCAGCAACAGAAAGAAAGCAGGCCACAAGCAGTTTTTTTCAGTCACCTGAAAGGAACGTGTCATACATTGTAGAGTTACAATTCAATTAGTGCGGTGTACCAGTCCATGAATGTCCAGTAGAGATCAAAGGGTTAATTTGTATAACACAAGCGCGTGTGCCACTGCCTCCTCAGGGGGGCGAGGATTGCATCACGGTACGCCAACGCGCCGCTTCTCCCATTAGAAGAAGACAAAAAGGTTCCATTAAACTCAATTGCTGTGGTCAGACTCGCTCAGGTGGAAAAAACTATAACTATAAAAACTATAGGTTAACAGTAATCCAATAAGTAAACTTCTAGTATTTCTAAAGTCTCTGTAATCTGATTAGACTATTTCATCTGGTAACATAACTGATTGCAGTTATTTCATCTGGTAATATAACTGATTACAGTTATTTCATCTGGTAACATAACTGAGAACAGTTATTTCATCTGGTAACATAACTGATTACAGTTATTTCATCTGGTAACATAACTGATTACAGTTATTTCAACTGGTAACATAACTGATTGCAGTTATTTCATCTGGTAACATAACTGATTGCAGTTATTTCATCTGGTAACATAACTGAGAACAGTTATTTCATCTGGTAACATAACTGATTACAGTTATTTCATCTGGTAACATAACTGAGAACAGTTATTTCATCTGGTAACATAACTGAGAACAGTTATTTCATCTGGTAACATAACTGATTACAGTTATTTCATCTGGTAATATAACTGATTTATCTAAACAGATTTTCTAATCAGATTACATGTAATCAGTTACTCCCCATCCCTACTCCTCCACCACCTGGGTTGTTAAACCCATAGCTGAAAGGACTAACGAGCCAGCTCTCTTCTGACTCTGAGGAGTCTGTTCTGCAGGACAACGAAGACGAGGAACCACCTCGTCTTGTGTGAGAGCGAAGAGAAGTCCAATGAGAAGTAGGAGTGGAAGAGGAGCCTCAGCTTGGAGGACCAGCCTGCTCAGAGCAAAAAAGGAAGGATCACAGGAAGAGAGCACAGCGTCGGGGAAACGCTCACCAATCGTCATCACTATAGACATCCACAGTGACCAACAGACTGTCCCCTGATGATTCCAACCTGACCTGCCTGGTTAACTGTTATCACAGTGACCAACAGACTGTCCCCTGATGATGCCAACCTGACCTGCCTGGTTAACTGTTATCACAGTGACCAACAGACTGTCCCCTGATGATGCCAACCTGACCTGCCTGGTTAACTGTTATCACAGTGACCAACAGACTGTCCCCTGATGATGCCAACCTGACCTGCCTGGTTAACTGTTATCACAGTGACCAACATACTGCCGCCTGCCCATGCCATTCAAAATCGTGACCCCTAACCCTAACCCTAAACCACTAACCCTGAACCTAACTCCAAAGCTTAAAAATAGCATTTATCCTCATGAGGACGTGGGAAATGTCACCACGAGGGAGAATGTTCCTTGTTTTACTATCCTTGTGGGGACTTTGGGGAAGAACCAACCGACACACAAACACCCCTCTCCTCAGGCACCCCAGTCCCATTCTGTAACATTGCCTGGCTCCCTGTTAATCTAACCAAGGACGACATCTGAGTCTTCCACTCCAATGAGTCCTGATTATTCAGATGCATTCTCCAGCTCTACGACACAGCTCAGCTCCCCGGAAGAACCAAGTGTCACTTGCAATAAAACACAGAGAAAAATATATTTCACTGTGACCTATTTCTTTTCATTCTACAACTCTATTCAGTGTATGTCTCCAGAGTGGTTGTGCCGCCCTATACCTCAGTCATACTCAGCAGCCGGACTGCAGGCTGGATCCGGACCCAAAACAGGGTCAATACAGACCGCTGGTCGCAAAGGGCAACTCCACGACTTTTCAACCTCATGTTCATTATCTCCAGCACCATGCCAGTGTCTATATGTGTAAAAACATACAGACACTGTAGAAAGAACTGTACTTTTCGTACTTTTAAACCTACCCTGTGATGTCACAGAGAAGCCTTGAAACCTACCCTGTGATGTCACAGAGAAGCCTTGAAACCTACCCTGTGATGTCACAGAGAAGCCTTGAAACCTACCCTGTGATGTCACAGAGAAGCCTTTCTTCTCATTCTTTTTAACCACCAATCAGTGAAACACGCTGTCAGTACGTGTAGACACTGGTATTGTGCTGGATATAATGAATAGGAGGTTGAAAAGCGGCGGAGTAGTCCTTTAATTTGTATTATTATACATTTTGGGGGAATTCCGTTGGGATTCAACTCCTGGTATCATACGAACATACATAAAACATGTAGAATTGCAGGAAAAGAGCTTTAATAATGCACATTTCTCTCTCACAACAAGAAGGTTCAGAACAGTTTAACAGTTTTGGGGTTGAATGGGCTGCGAGGGGGGGGGTTGTTACTACGTCAATAAATTATAATATGTGACCTCAAATAGTACTGCATTACCCTGCCCTACACATTACCCTGCCCTACACATTACCCTGCCCTACACATTACCCCTGTCCTACACATTACCCCTGTCCTACACATTACCCTGTCCTACACATTACCCCTGACCTACACATTACCCCTGTCCTACACATTACCCCTGTCCTACACATTACCCCTGTCCTACACATTACCCCTGTCCTACACATTACCCCTGACCTACACATTACCCCTGTCCTACACATTACCCCTGCCCTACACATTACCCCTGCCCTACACATTACCCCTGTCCTACACATTACCCCTGTCCTACACATTACCCTGCCCTACACATTACCCTGACCTACACATTACCCCTGCCCTACACATTACCCCTGTCCTACACATTACCCTGTCCTACACATTACCCCTGCCCTACACATTACCCCTGCCCTACACATTACCCTGCCTGCCCCACACATTACCCTGCCCTACACATTACCCCTGCCCTACACATTACCCCTGTCCTACACATTACCCCTGTCCTACACATTACCCCTGCCCTACACATTACCCCTGCCCTACACATTACCCCTGCCCTACACATTACCCCTGTCCTACACATTACCCCTGCCCTACACATTACCCCTGTCCTACACATTACCCCTGTCCTACACATTACCCCTGCCCTACACATTACCCCTGCCCTTCACATTACCCCTGCCCTTCACATTACCCCTGCCCTACACATTACCCCTGTCCTACACATTACCCCTGCCCTACACATTACCCCTGTCCTACACATTACCCCTGCCCTACACATTACCCCTGATTGATACTCGGAGGCTATTTCATTGTGAATATAAACACGTCTCTAAAAGGTTGAAGTAGATTAATTGGTTGTAGTTTAAATCCAAAAATCCCACAGTGGTTTAGTTATAAATCTGAGCGTTTCTGAAAGCGGTCATTCTTGGGTTCGTTGCTTCCCTAATTAAGGGAACAGAGTGGGGTGTCTCTGAGGGAGGTGGTGGTCAGAGCAGAGGCTTGGAGTGTCTCTGAGGGAGGTGGTGGTCAGAGCAGAGGCTTGGAGTGTCTCTGGGGGAGGTGGTGGTCAGAGCAGAGGCTTGGAGTGTCTCTGAGGGAGGTGGTGGTCAGAGCAGAGGCTTGGAGTGTCTCTGAAGGAGGTGGTGGTCAGAGCAGAGGCTTGGAGTGTCTCTGGGGGAGGTGGTGGTCAGAGGCTTGGAGTGTCTCTGGGGGAGGTGGTGGTCAGAGGCTTGGAGTGTCTCTGAGAGAGGTGGTGGTCAGAGCAGAGGCTTGGAGTGTCTCTGAGGGAGGTGGTGGTCAGAGCAGAGGCTTGGAGTGTCTCTGAAGGAGGTGGAGGTCAGAGCAGAGGCTTGGAGTGTCTCTGGAGGAGGTGTCCTAAATGGAACCCTATTCCTACATTGTGCCCTACTTTTTACCAAATCTTTATGGGTCCTGGTCAACAGTAGTGCACTACATAGATGATAGGGTGCCATTTGGGAAGCACCCTATGCTGTTTAAATATTCCAGACACTTATAAACCCAGAATGATTAGTGCCCCTAGGGATAATACTAGGGTGGCCCTAAGGGGCAATCACTGAGAGACAATATCCTCCATAAATGTATTTACAGTAAACAAACAGCAGATGGCAGTATATTCCAATCTGATAATATTATACCCAGACGGAGGAGCACAGCGCTCCTAACTAGCAGCAAGAGAAGGAAGGGCAAAGGGAACACAACGTAGTTATACGTGATATAATCATTAAACAATACGGTCAGTTTCATGGACACGTATCAGGCCTAGTCCAAGACTGAAAAGCATTTCTCAGTGTGAGATTCTGTTTTGAAATCGCTTTTTTTAGTCCAGAACCTTGCTTATTCTGTGTCTGGTAAACCGTCCCATAGTGTATGTGTGAAATATCTACACACCACCAGATAGATATACAAAAATCTATAGGATAAGACATGAGATCAATAGTGGACTCCAAGGCAGACTATCTAAGCCTACATTATTCATATGGGATTCATAGATTGATGCAAAATACACTTCTGTCATTTACTCACTGTGGACATTTTGTGAATCACCAGCAACAGAAAGAAAGCAGGCCACAAGCAGTTTTTTTCAGTCACCTGAAAGGAACGTGTCATACATTGTAGAGTTACAATTCAATTAGTGCGGTGTACCAGTCCATGAATGTCCAGTAGAGATCAAAGGGTTAATTTGTATAACACAAGCGCGTGTGCCACTGCCTCCTCAGGGGGGCGAGGATTGCATCACGGTACGCCAACGCGCCGCTTCTCCCATTAGAAGAAGACAAAAAGGTTCCATTAAACTCAATTGCTGTGGTCAGACTCGCTCAGGTGGAAAAAACTATAACTATAAAAACTATAGGTTAACAGTAATCCAATAAGTAAACTTCTAGTATTTCTAAAGTCTCTGTAATCTGATTAGACTATTTCATCTGGTAACATAACTGATTGCAGTTATTTCATCTGGTAATATAACTGATTACAGTTATTTCATCTGGTAACATAACTGAGAACAGTTATTTCATCTGGTAACATAACTGATTACAGTTATTTCATCTGGTAACATAACTGATTACAGTTATTTCAACTGGTAACATAACTGATTGCAGTTATTTCATCTGGTAACATAACTGATTGCAGTTATTTCATCTGGTAACATAACTGAGAACAGTTATTTCATCTGGTAACATAACTGATTACAGTTATTTCATCTGGTAACATAACTGAGAACAGTTATTTCATCTGGTAACATAACTGAGAACAGTTATTTCATCTGGTAACATAACTGATTACAGTTATTTCATCTGGTAATATAACTGATTACAGTTATTTCATCTGGTAACATAACTGAGAACAGTTATTTCACCTGGTAACATAACTGATTACAGTTATTTCATCTGGTAACATAACTGATTACAGTTATTTCATCTGGTAACATAACTGATTACAGTTATTTCAACTGGTAACATAACTGATTGCAGTTATTTCATCTGGTAACATAACTGATTGCAGTTATTTCATCTGGTAACATAACTGATTACAGTTATTTCATCTGGTAACATAACTGATTACAGTTATTTCATCTGGTAACATAACTGAGAACAGTTATTTCATCTGGTAACATAACTGATTACAGTTATTTCATCTGGTAATATAACTGATTTATCTAAACAGATTTTCTAATCAGATTACATGTAATCAGTTACTCCCCATCCCTACTCCTCCACCACCTGGGTTGTTAAACCCATAGCTGAAAGGACTAACGAGCCAGCTCTCTTCTGACTCTGAGGAGTCTGTTCTGCAGGACAACGAAGACGAGGAACCACCTCGTCTTGTGTGAGAGCGAAGAGAAGTCCAATGAGAAGTAGGAGTGGAAGAGGAGCCTCAGCTTGGAGGACCAGCCTGCTCAGAGCAAAAAAGGAAGGATCACAGGAAGAGAGCACAGCGTCGGGGAAACGCTCACCAATCGTCATCACTATAGACATCCACAGTGACCAACAGACTGTCCCCTGATGATTCCAACCTGACCTGCCTGGTTAACTGTTATCACAGTGACCAACAGACTGTCCCCTGATGATGCCAACCTGACCTGCCTGGTTAACTGTTATCACAGTGACCAACAGACTGTCCCCTGATGATGCCAACCTGACCTGCCTGGTTAACTGTTATCACAGTGACCAACAGACTGTCCCCTGATGATGCCAACCTGACCTGCCTGGTTAACTGTTATCACAGTGACCAACATACTGCCGCCTGCCCATGCCATTCAAAATCGTGACCCCTAACCCTAACCCTAAACCACTAACCCTGAACCTAACTCCAAAGCTTAAAAATAGCATTTATCCTCATGAGGACGTGGGAAATGTCACCACGAGGGAGAATGTTCCTTGTTTTACTATCCTTGTGGGGACTTTGGGGAAGAACCAACCGACACACAAACACCCCTCTCCTCAGGCACCCCAGTCCCATTCTGTAACATTGCCTGGCTCCCTGTTAATCTAACCAAGGACGACATCTGAGTCTTCCACTCCAATGAGTCCTGATTATTCAGATGCATTCTCCAGCTCTACGACACAGCTCAGCTCCCCGGAAGAACCAAGTGTCACTTGCAATAAAACACAGAGAAAAAATATATTTCACTGTGACCTATTTCTTTTCATTCTACAACTCTATTCAGTGTATGTCTCCAGAGTGGTTGTGCCGCCCTATACCTCAGTCATACTCAGCAGCCGGACTGCAGGCTGGATCCGGACCCAAAACAGGGTCAATACAGACCGCTGGTCGCAAAGGGCAACTCCACGACTTTTCAACCTCATGTTCATTATCTCCAGCACCATGCCAGTGTCTATATGTGTAAAAACATACAGACACTGTAGAAAGAACTGTACTTTTCGTACTTTTAAACCTACCCTGTGATGTCACAGAGAAGCCTTGAAACCTACCCTGTGATGTCACAGAGAAGCCTTGAAACCTACCCTGTGATGTCACAGAGAAGCCTTGAAACCTACCCTGTGATGTCACAGAGAAGCCTTTCTTCTCATTCTTTTTAACCACCAATCAGTGAAACACGCTGTCAGTACGTGTAGACACTGGTATTGTGCTGGATATAATGAATAGGAGGTTGAAAAGCGGCGGAGTAGTCCTTTAATTTGTATTATTATACATTTTGGGGGAATTCCGTTGGGATTCAACTCCTGGTATCATACGAACATACATAAAACATGTAGAATTGCAGGAAAAGAGCTTTAATAATGCACATTTCTCTCTCACAACAAGAAGGTTCAGAACAGTTTAACAGTTTTGGGGTTGAATGGGCTGCGAGAGGGGGGGTTGTTACTACGTCAATAAATTATAATATGTGACCTCAAATAGTACTGCATTACCCCTGCCCTACACATTACCCTGCCCTACACATTACCCCTGCCCTACACATTACCCCTGTCCTACACATTACCCCTGTCCTACACATTACCCCTGTCCTACACATTACCCCTGACCTACACATTACCCCTGTCCTACACATTACCCCTGTCCTACACATTACCCCTGTCCTACACATTACCCCTGTCCTACACATTACCCCTGACCTACACATTACCCCTGTCCTACACATTACCCCTGCCCTACACATTACCCCTGCCCTACACATTACCCCTGTCCTACACATTACCCTGTCCCACACATTACCCCTGCCCTACACATTACCCTGACCTACACATTACCCCTGCCCTACACATTACCCTGTCCCACACATTACCCCTGTCCCACACATTACCCCTGCCCTACACATTACCCCTGCCCTACACATTACCCCTGCCCTACACATTACCCCTGCCCTACACATTACCCCCTGCCCTACACATTACCCCTGTCCTACACATTACCCCCTGCCCTACACATTACCCCCTGCCCTACACATTACCCCTGCCCTACACATTACCCCTGTCCTACACATTACCCCTGCCCTACACATTACCCCTGTCCTACACATTACCCCTTACCTACACATTACCCCTGCCCTACACATTACCCCTGCCCTACACATTACCCCTGCCCTACACATTACCCCTGCCCTTCACATTACCCCTGCCCTACACATTACCCCTTACCTACACATTACCCCTGCCCTACACATTACCCCTTACCTACACATTACCCCTGCCCTACACATTACCCCTGCCCTACACAGTGCACTATTATGGCCATGGCCAAAAGTGAGGCCCTAAATAGGGAATAGTGTGCCATCTGGGACTCAGGAACACTGGCTATTGTCAATACTTACAAAGAATATATATATCTGCGTCCCAAATGCCACACTATTCCCTATATGCTGTAATGCACTAGTTTTGAGCAGAGTCCATAGTTCCCGGGTCTAAAGCAATGCATTAGATGGAAAACGTTTACATCTGGGATACAGAAAATATATACCGCTGTGTCTCTAATTGTACCATGTATTAATAAAACACATGATTAACTTTAATAGTTAATCACAGCCAATTTACTGACCTTTCTAATAGCCATTTGAAATCAGTTCTCTTAAAGCTAATAGCTATAGTTACATATTCAGCCCCAAAGGATCTGCTCTAAACCCAATGGGAAAAAACGCTGTGACGTTGTAATAGTATTGTCTGAACCTACAGTAGCATAGGGAAGTGTTTACATATTAGATATATTATATTGCTTTTCATGGGAAACGGTGAGTACTTTGCCAGATGTGGCCTTTCGGGTATGGTCTCCCTTCCGTGGAGCAATGGGTTAAATTAATACTCCAAACTTATTTAAAACAAATCATTTTTTCCACGTCCACCATACAAAACACTGCTTGTTTAGGAGCGAAAGCCACAGCTTGTTTAAGAGGGAGAGCCCACTGCTTGTTTAGGAGCAAAAGCCACTGCTTGGTTAGGAGGGAGAGCCAACAGCTTGGTTAGGAAAGAGAGCCCACTGCTTGGTTAGGAGGGGGAGCCCACTGCTTGGTTAGGAGGGGGAGCCCACTGCTTGGTTAGGAGGGGGAGCCCACTGCTTGGTTAGGAGGGAGAGCCCACTGCTTGGTTAGGAGGGAGAGCCAACAGCTTGGTTAGGAAAGAGAGCCCACTGCTTGGTTAGGAGGGGGAGCCCACTGCTTGGTTAGGAGGGGGAGCCCACTGCTTGGTTAGGAGGGAGAGCCCACTGCTTGGTTAGGAGGGAGAGCCCACTGCTTGGTTAGGAGGGAGAGCCCACTGCTTGGTTAGGAGGGGGCCCACAGCTTGGTAAGAGGGAGCCCACAGCTTGGTTAGGGGTGAGCCCACAGTTTGGTAAGGGGAGCCCACAGCTTGGTTGGGGGTGGGAGCCCACAGTTTGGTTAGGGGGCCCACAGCTTGGTTAGGGGAGCCAACAGCTTGGTTAGGGGGGGTTGGGAGTCCACAGCTTGGTTAGGAGGGAAAGCCCAGCCCACAGATTTTAAGATGACCTGGTTTGTGGGCAAACCCCTATTCAGAGGCACTGTGTTAATTGCAGTGTTTTGGGGAGAGAGAGAGAGAGAGAGAGAGAGAGGGAGAGAGGGGGAGTGATTGGAGGGGGCCTGGGAGACAGCTGCCTGCATTGCTGCTTGTGAACAGAAGAACAGGGCCAGGCCCCCCGAGACAAATGTGTCAGCTTACTCCATTCCGTTGGTTGCCATGGTGACAGAGATGGGAAAGAGAGAGCAGTGGAGGAATGGAGAGATGGTGCACATAGCTTCACACTAAATGCCTGCACGACACGCAGACACACACACACTACATGTACAAACAGACAACACACACACAGAGTCGTACGCACACGCACATGCTTGTAGACACGCACGCAATCAAACGCACACACTCATATTCACAAAACAAACAGAGAATGCAAAGCAGAGAAAAAACATCAACTGATAATAGAGTCACGACAACTGATAATGTAGAGTCACGACAACAGATAATATAGAGTCACGACAACTGATAATGTAGAGTCACGACAACTGCTAATATAGAGTCACGACAACAGATAATATAGAGTCACGTCAACTGATAATATAGAGTCACGACAACTGATAATGTAGAGTCACGGCAGCTGATAATATAGAGTCACGACAACAGATAATATAGAGTCACGACAACAGATAATATTGAATCACGACAACTGATAATATAGAGTCACGACAACTGATAATATAGAGTCTCGACAACTGATCATATAGAGTCACGACAACTGATAATATAGTCACGACAACAGATAATATAGAGTCACGACAACTGATAATATAGAGTCACAACAAATGATAATATAGAGTCACGACAACAGATAATATAGAGTCACGACAACTGATAATATAGAGTCACGACAACTGGTAATATAGAGTCACGACAACTGGTAATATAGAGTCACGACAACAGATAATATAGAGTCACGACAACTGATAATATAGAGTCACGACAACAGATAATATAGAGTCACGACAACTGATAATATAGAGTCACGACAACTGATAATATAGAGTCACGACGACTGATAATATAGAGTCACGACAACAGATAATATAGAGTCACGACAACTGATAATACCCTGGCCCGGGTATCCTGGCAGGATATTGACCACATTCCGTCAGTCGAGGATGCCTGGTCGTTCTTTAAAAGCAACTTCCTCACCATCTTAAATAAGCATGCCCCTTTCAAAAGATGTAGAACTAAGAACAGATACAGCCCTTGGTTCACTCCAGACCTGATTGCCCTTGACTAGCACAAGAACATCCTGTGGCGGACTGCTATTGCATCGAATAGTCCCCGCGATATGCAACTGTTCAGGGAAGTCAGGAACCAATACACGCAATCAGTCAGGAAAGCAAAGGCTAGCTTTTTCAAACAGAAATTTGCATCCTGTAGCTCTAACTCCAAAACGTTTTGGGACACTGTAAAGTCCATGGAGAACAATAGCACCTCCTCCCAGCTGCCCACTGCACTGAGGCTAGGTAACACGGTCACCACCGACAAATCCATGATAATCGAAAATTTCAACAAGCATTTCTCTACGGCTGGCCATGCTTTCCTCCTGGCTACCCCAACCCCGGCCAATAGCTCCGCCCCTGCATCTACTTGTCCAAGCCTTCCCAGCTTCTCCTTCACCAAAATCCAGATAGCAGATGTTCTGAAAGAGCTGCAAAATCTGGACCCGCATAAATCAGCTGGACTAGATAATCTGGACCCTCTCTTTTTAAAACTATCTGCTGCCATTGTTGCAACTCCTATTACCAGTCTGCTCAACCTCTCTTTGGTGTCGTCCGAGATCCCAAAAGATTGAAAGCTGCTGGTCATCCCTCTCCAAAGGGGTGACACCTAGACCCAAATTGCTATAGACCTATATCAATCCTGCCCTGCCTCTCTAAAGTCTTTGAAAGCCTAGTTAATAAACAGATCATTGACCACTTCGAATCCCACCGTACCTTCTCCGCTGTGCAATCCGGTTTCCGAGCTGGTCACGGGTGCACCTCAGCCACGCTCAAGGTACTAAACGATATCATAACCGCCATCGATAAGAGACATTACTGTGCAGCCGTATTCATTGACCTGGCCAAGGCTTTCGACTCTGTCAACCACCACATCCTTATCGGCAGACTCAACAGCCTTGGTTTCTCTAATGATTGTCTCGCCTGGTTCACCAACTACTCTGCCGACAGAGTTCAGTGTGTCAAATCGGAGGGCCTGTTGTCCGGATCTCTGGCAGTCTCTACGGGGGTGCCACAGGGTTCAATTCTTGGGCCGACTCTCTTCTCTGTATACATCAATGATGTCGCTCTTGCTGCTGGTGATTCTCTGATCCACCTCTATGCAGACGACACCATTCTGTATACTTCTGGCCCTTCTTTGGACACTGTGTTAACAAACCTCCAAACAAGCTTCAATGCCATTCAACACTCCTTCCGTGGCCTCCAACTGCTCTTAAACGCTAGTAAAACCAAATGCATGCTTTTCAACCGTTCGCTGCCTGCATCCGCCCGCCCGACTAGCATCACTCTTCTGGACGGCTCTGACCTAGAATACGTGGACAACTACAAATACCTAGGTGTCTGGCTAGACTGTAAACTCTCCTTCCAGACTCATATTAAACATCTCCAATCCAAAATTAGATCTAGAATCGGCATGCTATTTCACAACAAAGCCTCCTTCACTCATGTTGCCAAACTTGCACTAGTAAAACTGACTATCCTGCCGATCCTCGACTTCGGCGATGTCATCTACAAAATAGCTTACAACACCCTACTCAGCAAACCAGATGCAGTCTATCACAGTGCCATCCACTTTCTCACCAAAGCCCCATATACTACCCACCACTGCGACCTGTATGCTCTAGTCGGCTGGCCCTCGCTACACACTCGTCGCCAGACCCACTGGCCCCGCCTTATCTCAGCTCGCTGGTAACCATAGCAGCACCCACCCGTAGCACTCGCTCCAGCAGGTATATCTCACTGGCCACCCCCAAAGCCAATTCCTCATGACAACTGATAGTATAGAGTCACGACAACTGGTAATATAGAGTCTTGACAACTATTCATATATAATCATGACAACTGACAATATAGAGTCATGACAACTGATAATATAGAGTCATGACAACTGATGACATAGAGTTATGACAACTGACAATATAGAGTCACGACAACTGATAACATAGAGTCATGACAACTGACAATATAGAGTCACGACAACTGATAACATAGAGTCATGACAACTGATCATATAGAGTCACGACAGCTGATCATATAGACTCATGACAGCTGATCATACAGACTCATGACACTTGACAATATAGAGTCTCGACAGCTGACAATATAGAGTCACAACAACTGATAATATAGTCACGACAACTAATCATATAGAGTCACGACAACTGATCATATAGAGTCACGACAACTGATAATATAGAGTCACGACAACTGATAATATAGAGTCACGACAGCTGATCATATAGAGTCACAACAACTGATCATATAGAGTCACAACAACTGATAATATAGAGTCACGACAACTGATCATATAGAGTCACAACAACTGATCATATAGAGTCACAACAACTGATAATATAGAGTCACGACAACTGATCATATAGAGTCACAACAACTGATTATATAGAGTCATGACAACTGATCATATAGAGTCACGACAGCTGATCATACAGACTCACAACAGCTGACAATATAGAGTCACGACAGCTGACAATAGAGTCACGACAGCTGATAGAGTCATGACAACTGATAATATAGAATCACAACTGATAATATAGAGTCACGACAACTGATAATATAGTCATCACAACTGATTATATAGAGTAATTTCAACTGATCATATAGAGTCACGACTACTGATTATATAGTTTCATGACAACTGATAATAGTCATGACAACTGATCATATAGTGTCATGACAACTGATAATATAGAGTAATTTCAAATGATCATATAGAGTCACGAGAACTGATCATATAGTTTCAAGACAACTGATAATAGTCATGACAACTGATAATAGTCATGACAACTGATAATAGTCATGACAACTGATCATATAGTGTCATGACAACTGATAATAGTCATGACAACTGATCATATAGTGTCATGACAACTGATAATAGTCATGACAACTGATCATATAGAGTCACGACAGCTGACAATAGAGTCACGACAGCTGATAGAGTCATGACAACTGATAATATAGAATCACAACTGATAATATAGAGTCACGACAACTGATAATATAGTCATCACAACTGATTATATAGAGTAATTTCAACTGATCATATAGAGTCACGACTACTGATCATATAGTGTCATGACAACTGATAATATAGAGTCATGACACTTGTCCTGTTTGCTCTGTTGCGCTCTCTCTTTCTCTGCCATTCTCTCCCTCTAATCCATTTTAATGGCATTGACTGTGCATTTATGCAGCTGCAGTAGAATTGATTGTAGTTTTGGAGCCATGCACTTGAACATCCATTAGACAAGCTCCAGGTACAACATCAATACCTGAATCAATTTCAACTTCTCAAACGGCACCATATTCCCTACATAGCGCAACATGCATTTATTTAACAAGGCAAGTCAGTTAAGAACTCTTTCTTATTTACAATGACAGCCTACACCGGATGATTGTGCGCGGCCCTATGGGATTCCCAATCACATCCGGATGTGACACAGCCTGGATCCGAACCGGGGACTGTAGTGACGCCTCTTGCACTGAGATGCAGTGCCTTTTGACCACTGCGCCACGCGTGAGTACACTACTGAACAGGGGGCAGGTTCCCATTGGCAGGTTCCCGTAGGCAGGTTCCCATTGGCCCAGGTGACAGACAGTAGGCAGGTTCCCATTGACCCAGGTGACAGACAGTAGGCAGGTTCCCATTGACCCAGGTGACAGACAGTAGGCAGGTTCCCATTGACCCAGGTGACAGACAGTAGGCAGGTTCCCATTGACCCAGGTGACAGACAGTCGGCAGGTTTCCATTGGCAGGTTCCCGTAGGCAGGTTCCCATTGGCAGGTTCCCGTAGGCAGGTTCCCATTGGCCCAGGTGACAGACAGTAGGCAGGTTCCCATTGACCCAGGTGACAGACAGTAGGCAGGTTCCCATTGACCCAGGTGACAGACAGTAGGCAGGTTCCCATTGACCCAGGTGACAGACAGTAGGCAGGTTCCCATTGACCCAGGTGACAGACAGTCGGCAGGTTTCCATTGGCAGGTTCCCGTAGGCAGGTTCCCATTGGCAGGTTCCCGTAGGCAGGTTCCCATTGACCCAGGTGACAGACAGTAGGCAGGTTCCCATTGGCAGGTTCCCGTAGGCAGGTTCCCATTGACCCAGGTGACAGACAGTAGGCAGGTTTCCATTGACCCAGGTGACAGACAGTAGGCAGGTTCCCATTGACCCAGGTGACAGACAGTAGGCAGGTTCCCATTGACCCAGGTGACAGACAGTAGGCAGGTTTCCATTGACCCAGGTGACAGACAGTAGGCAGGTTCCCATTGACCCAGGTGACAGACAGTAGGCAGGTTCCCATTGACCCAGGTGACAGACAGTAGGCAGGTTCCCATTGACCCAGGTGACAGACAGTAGGCAGGTTCCCATTGACCCAGGTGACAGACAGTAGGCAGGTTTCCATTGACCCAGGTGACAGACAGTAGGCAGGTTTCCATTGACCCAGGTGACAGACAGTAGGCAGGTTCCCATTGACCCAGGTGACAGACAGTAGGCAGGTTTCCATTGACCCAGGTGACAGACAGTAGGCAGGTTTCCATTGACCCAGGTGACAGACAGTAGGCAGGTTTCCATTGACCCAGGTGACAGACAGTAGGCAGGTTTCCATTGACCCAGGTGACAGACAGTAGGCAGGTTTCCATTGACCCAGGTGACAGACAGTAGGCAGGTTTCCATTGACCCAGGTGACAGACAGTAGGCAGGTTTCCATTGACCCAGGTGACAGACAGTAGGCAGGTTTCCATTGACCCAGGTGACAGACAGTAGGCAGGTTTCCATTGACCCAGGTGACAGACAGTAGGCAGGTTTCCATTGACCCAGGTGACAGACAGTAGGCAGGTTTCCATTGACCCAGGTGACAGACAGTAGGGAGGTTTCCATTGACCCAGGTGACAGACAGTAGGCAGGTTCCCATTGACCCAGGTGACAGACAGTAGGCAGGTTCCCATTGACCCAGGTGACAGACAGTAGGGAGGTTTCCATTGACCCAGGTGACAGACAGTAGGCAGGTTTCCATTGACCCAGGTGACAGACAGTAGGCAGGTTTCCATTGACCCAGGTGACAGACAGTAGGCAGGTTTCCATTGACCCAGGTGACAGACAGTAGGCAGGTTCCCATTAACCCAGGTGACAGACAGTAGGCAGGTTCCCATTGACCCAGGTGACAGACAGTAGGGAGGTTTCCATTGACCCAGGTGACAGACAGTAGGCAGGTTCCCATTGACCCAGGTGACAGACAGTAGGCAGGTTTCCATTGACCCAGGTGACAGACAGTAGGCAGGTTTCCATTGACCCAGGTGACAGACAGTAGGGAGGTTTCCATTGACCCAGGTGACAGACAGTAGGCAGGTTCCCATTGACCCAGGTGACAGACAGTAGGCAGGTTTCCATTGACCCAGGTGACAGACAGTAGGCAGGTTTCCATTGACCCAGGTTAATTCAACATAAACAATGCGGCAACATTGTTACATACAGGATGTAATGGGAACAGCGGCTAATGGAAACATTCTAAAGATAGAGTCACTTTGTATCTGTTCGACAAGGATACTTTTCCTTTGTCTGACTAATGTTGTAAACTGTTTTTTAAAATAAATGATGATTGTTGAATAATTAATTCTAAAAACCTGCTGCTTGCCAAATAAATGTTTTAACTACAAAAATAATGATCCAGCCCACAGTCCGCCTACTGACTCGGGCGGCACAACCACTGTGGAGACTTTAATTTAACACACTCATAGTCCATCAGATATTAGCATGTGCCGTGTGTGTAGGTGTATAGATACGTTTGAACAGCTACCATTAAAGAACACTTTTTGCCTTCTCCTGGATAGATATCTTTCCATCCAGGATAGAGCTGCAGCCTTAAAACCGTAACATTTAAGTTTTCCTAGTAACAGTTCATGATCAATTACATCAAAAGCAGCACTGAAATCCAGCAACACCGCACCAACTAACTTCCTGTCATCCATACTCGTTAACCAATCATCTGTCATTCATACTCTTTAACCAATCATCTGTCATTTGTGCTAAGGCCGTACTCGTAGAATGCCCTTCTTAATATGCATGATGGAAACCCGTTATCAGACCATTGCATGAGAAATAATCCTTGATTTGTACAGATATAATATTTTCCAATAATTTACTGAACACAGGCAGCAAGCTTATAGGATGACTATTAGGACCAGTGAATGCTGATCTATTCTCCTTAGGTAGTGGAATAACTTTTGACTCTTTCCAGACTTCTGGGCACACCCCATACATCAATCACTTATTAAAAATATGAGAGATTGGTGAAAATATTTGGTTGGCTGTAAACTCTGAGCAATGTGGCGTCTAGATTACCTGTACCAGGCGACTTGTCATCCGACAGAGACAACAGCATCCTTTCTACCTCTTTCCTTTTCTACTTGATGAAATTTGAAACTGCATTGCCTCTCCTTCATGACACAATCTGTTATAAGGGTATACGACATGGAGCCATCAGTTGGAATCATAGCATTCCTCAACTTGTCCACTTTGCCTGTAAAATATTCATTAAAGTAATTTGCAATGTCATGTGGTTTTGTAATAAATATACCCTCTGATTCAACAAAAGAGGCAGACACGTTTGAATTCCTACCCATAATAGTGTTCAACGTTCTCCACAGCTTTTTCCCATCGCCCTTCACTTCATCAATTTTGTGCTGATAGAATCTCTTCTTCTTTCCTTTGTTTAGCTTTAGTCACAAGATTTATTCATTTACAATAACTTTGCTTTTCAAACAGAGTGCCAGATTTATCTGCTACTATTTTGGCATCATTACGCTGAATCATTACATTTCTCTGCTCATCATCAGTCCATGGGGCACCGTTTGACCTCACAGTGCATTCTCTTAAAGGGGCGTGCTTATCAGCTAAACTCATAAATAATTTCATAAAACAAACTTAGTGACATTTCAGGATCATCTTTTACTACACACTTCTAACCATTGCACATTCTTAATCTCATCCACAAATGAGTCCTGATTGAACCCTCTGTAGGACCTGCGGTAGATTATTTTAGGGCCAGCCTTTGGTATTTTAGTTTTCCTAGTGAGTGAAACCAA
Organism: Brachymystax lenok tsinlingensis; assembly: GCA_030435695.1. Taxonomy (NCBI): domain Eukaryota; kingdom Metazoa; phylum Chordata; class Actinopteri; order Salmoniformes; family Salmonidae; genus Brachymystax; species Brachymystax lenok. The sequence goes on along the minus strand of CM059795.1, from coordinate 2,878,606 downwards.
GTTCTGATCACTGTAACCTAGCGCCACTGATACAGCTTTAGAACTACGTTCAGCCATGCTAGTAAAAATGTGATCGATACAAGTTGATGATGTAATACCAGACCTATTAGTGAACGTTCTGGTTGGTGATGTCATAACTTGGGTCAGGTTACGTACGTTAGCAACAGAAATAACTTTCCTTCTCCTTGGACAGTTTATATTTAAAAAAATTTATATTCATATCTCCCCCCCAAAAAAATATATTTCCCTATTTTCATCAGATACCTCATCCAACATTTCGCAAAAATGACATCAAGATATTTCACATCAGCACTAGGTGGCCTATAGCAGCAACCAACTAGTATAGGTTTCAATATGTGGTAAATGAACCTGTACCCATAGCGTCTCTAATCCATTCAACATGAAGTCCTGACGTTGTTTTACTGGAATATGGTTCTGGATGTAAAACTGCAACTCCACCCCCAGAGCTATTTCTGTCCCATCCTGAACAAACTGTATCCATGTATAGAGATCTCAGCATCCTCAGAAGAAGAGTCCAAGTGAGTCTCTGATATTGCCAATACATTCATATTGTACGACTGCACTAGACAGCATGTTTCATGAATTCTGTTCCTTAAACTGCATATATCAAGTGAGAAATTATCAGACCTTTCCTTGGTAGATTTACAGTATTTATATGTTCACACATGAATCAGTAGTTGGAATCTGAGAGAGAGATACTCAGTGTGTGTGTGTGTGGGGATGAAATTACTTGTGTCTGTCACTCCTCCTAACTCCATGGGAGAGAGGGTGAACAATCAGTTTGTCATACCTCAGATATGCTATGTCACCTCGTTCTCTTGCAGCCTTCATGGCTGGTATTATAGTTCCTTTCTTCTTTGACGGACTGCATCTGAGAAATCCTCATTGATGAAGATGAAGGACCCTTTGAGGCGTTTGGCTTTTTCAAGGACTGCATGCTTATCCTTGAACCTGAGGAATTTCACTACGATTGGCCTAGGTCTGGTTCCATTCTCACCACTAAGTCAAGTTCTTCCACACCGATCTAGACAAACCATTTCTGTATGGACTTCGCTTTGTGCACTGGGGCATTATCATGCTGAAACAGGAAAGAGCCTTCCCCAAACTGTTGCCACAAAGTTGGAAGCACAGAATCGTCTAGAATGTCATTGTATGCTGGCTGTAGAGTTATGATTTCACTTCACTGGAACTAAGGGGCCTGAACCATGAAAAACAGCCCCAGACCATTATTCCTCCTCCAAATCAAATCAAATTGTATTGGTCACATACACATGGTTAGCAGAAGTTATTGCGAGTGTAGCGAAATGCTTGTGATTCTAGTTCCGACAGTGCAGCAATGTCTAACAAGTAAAATCGAACAATTCCACAATTCCACAACATTTCAGTTTGTCCGTGATGTGTTCACCGAGGAATTTAAAAGCTTTCCACCTTCTCCACGGCTGTTCCGTCGATTTGGATAGGGGCGTGCTCCCTCTGCTGTTTCCTGAAGTCCCTTGATCATCCCCTTTGTTTTGTTGACGTTGAGTGAGAGGTTGTTTTCCTGACACCACACTCCGAGGGCCCTCACCTCCTCCCTGTAGGCTGTCTCGTCGTTGTTGGTAATCAAGCCTGCTACTGTTGTGTCGTCTGCAAATTTGATGATTGAGTTGGAGGCGTGCATGGCCACGCAGTCATGGGTGAACAGGGAGTACAGGAGGGGGCTGGGCACGCACCCTTGTGGGGCCCCAGTGTTGAGGATCAACGAAGTGGAGATGTTGTTTCCTACCTTCACCACATGGGGTCGGTCTGTAAGAAAGTCCAGGACCCAATTGCACAGGGCGGGGTTGAGTATTTTGTCATATTCATTTTGCCATGTCATTTACAAAATAGCCTCCAACACTCTACTCAGCAAACTGGATGTAGTGTATCACAGTGCCATCCGTTTTGTCACCAAAGCCCCATATACCACCCCCCACAGTGACCTGTATGCTCTCATTTGCTGGCCCTCGCTACGTATTCGTCGCCAAACCCACTGGCTCCAGGTCATCTATAAATCTTTGCTAGGTAAAGCCCCGCCTTATCTCAGCTCACTGGTCACCATAACAACACCCACCCGTAGCACGCGCTCCAGCAGGTATATTGCACTGGTCATCCCCAAAGCCAACACTTCCTTTGGCCGCCTTTCCTTCCAGTTCTCTGCTGCCAATGACTGGAACGAATTGCAAAAATCTCTGAAGCTGGAGTCTTATATCTCCCTCTCTAACTTTATGCATCAGCTGTCAGAGCAGCTTACCGATCACTGTACCTGTACACAGCCAATCTGTAAATAGCCCACCCAACTACCTCATCCCCATATTGTTATTTATCTTCTTGCTCTTTCACACCCCAGTATCTCTACTTGCACATCATCATCTGCACATCTATCACTCCAGTGTTAATGCTAAATTGTAATTATTTCGAGTCTATGGCCTATTTATTGCCTTACCTCCCTACTCTTCTACATGTTCACACACTGTACATAGATTTTTCTATTGTGTTATTGACTTTACATGTGTTTATGTGTAACTCTGTGTTGTTGTTTTTGTTACACTGCTTTGTTTTATCTTGGCCAGGTCACAGTTGTAAATGAGAACTTGTTAAATAAAGGTGAAAAAAAAAAATCCCAGTTGCCTTTCCATGGTTAAATATGATTTGTGAGGTTCGTGTACTGGACAAATGCCGCCTAACTACACTGCCATATTCCCAGTCACATTGCCGTGGTTAAATGCGGTGGTTCGTGCTTTCAGTTTTGCGCGAATGCTGCAATCGATCCATGGTTTCTGGTTAGGGTAGGTTTTAATAGTCACAGCGGGTACAACATCTCCTATACACTTCCTTATAAACTCACTCACGTCGATATTATTCTCTGAGGCTATCCTGAACATATCCCAGTCCGCGTGATCAAAACAATCTTGAAGCATGGCTTCTGATTGGTTAGACCAGCGTTAATTATTCTTTAGCACGGGTGCTTCCTGTTTGAGTTTCTGCCTATAGGAAGGGAGGAGCAAAATAGAGTCGTGGTCAGATTTGCCAAAGGGAGGGCAGGGGAGCACCTTTTATGCTTTGTGGAAGTTAGAGTGGTCCAGCGTTTTTCCAGTGTGAGACGATATACTGACAGAATGTAGGTATATATAAGGCTGTTACAATAACCGAAGAGGTAATACAGTCAGTAGTTGATTGTGAGGAATTCTAGGTCAAGTGAACAAAAAGGACTGGAATACCTGTATGTTGTTACAATTACACCATGAGTCGTTAATCATGAAACCCCCACCCTTCTTCTTCACGGAGAGATTAGAGCTTATTCCTGTCGGCAGGACGCACCGAGAATCCAGGTGGCTTTACCGACAGCATATCCCGAGAGATCCATGTTTCCGTGAAACAGAGTATGTTACAAATGTCTCTCTGGAAAGCAACCCTTGCCCTAATTTTGTTGACCTTGTTATCTAGGGACTGGACATTAGCGAGTAATATACTCGGGAGCGGTGGGTGGTGTGAGTCCCCGACGAAGTCTGACCAGAAGAGCGCTCCGTCTACCTCTTCTCCGGCGGCGTTGTTTTGGGTCGGCCTCTAGGATCAGTTCAAATGCCCTGGGTGGGAAAGTCGTATTCCTGGTTGTAGTGCTGGTAAGTTGGCGTCGCTCTGATATCCAATAGTTCTTCCCGGCTGTATGTAAACACACTTAGGGATAGGCGTCCCATTAACGGGACAGTTGTAAATTCTGCAGCGCGTTGTCGAGATCACAGATTTTAGAGAAACCCTGAGCTACAGGCATTTAGATTTGGGTATGTCATTTAGGCAAAAAGAAAAAGAAAAAAGGGGGGCCATTTTGCCACAACTTTGGAAGATTGCTTGGGGTCATTGTCCAATTGGAAGACCCATTTGCAACCAAGCTTTAACTTCCTGACTGGTGTCTTGAGATGTTGCTTCAATATTTCCACATAATATTCCTTCCTCATGATGCCATCTATTTTGTGAAGTGCACCAGTCCCTCCTGCAGCAAAGCACCCCCACAACATGATGCTGCCACCCCGTGCTTCACGGTTGGGATGGTGTTCTTGACTTGCAAGCCTCCCCTTTTTCCTCCAAACATAATGATGGTCATTATGGCCAAACAGTTCTATTTTTGTTTCATCAGACCAGAGGACATTTCTCCAAAAAGTACGATCTTTGTCCCTATGTGCAGTTGCAAACCGTGGCTTTTTTATGGCGGTTTTGGAGCAGTGGCTTCTTCCTTGCTGAGCGGCCTTTCAGGTTATGTTGTTATAGGACTCATTTGACTGTGGATATAGGTACATTTGTACCTGTTTCCTCCAGCATCTTCACAAGGTCCTTTGCTGTTGTTCTGGGATTGATTTGCACTTTTCGCCCCAAAGTATGTTCATCTCTAAGAGTCATCTCTAACTTTTTACCTTCCTGAGTGGTATGACGGCTGCATGGTCCCATGGTGTTTATACTTGCGTACTATTGTTTGTACAGATGAACATGGTACCTTCAGGCGTTTGGAAATTGCTCCCAAGGATGAACCAGACTTGTCGAGGTCTAAAAACTTTTTCTGAAGTCTTGGCTGATTTCTTTACATTTTTCCATGATGTCAAGCAAAGAGGCACTGAGTTTGAAGGTAGGCCTTGAAATACATCCACAGGTACACCTCCAATTGACTCAAATTATGTCAATTAGCCTATCAGAAGCTACTAAAGCCATGACATCATTTTCTGAAATTTTCCAAGCTGTTTAAAGGCACAGTCAACTTAGTGTATGTAAACTTCTGACCCACTGGAATTGTGATACAGTCAATAATAAGTGAAATAATCTGTCTGTAAACAATTGTTTGAAAAATGACTTGTGTCATTCACAAAGTAGATGTCCTAACCAACTTGCCAAACTATAGTTTGTTAACAAAAAATTTGTGGAGTGGTTGAAAAATGAGTTTTAATGACTCCAACCTAAGCGTATGTAAACTTCCGACTTCAACTGTATATCACAACCTGGCACAATATATCACAACCTGGCACAATATATCACAACCTGCCAGAATATATCACAATATATCTCAACCTGGCACAATATATCACAACCTGGCACAATATATCACAATATATAGCAACCTGCCAGAATATATCAGAATATATCACAACCTGCCAGAATATATCAGAATATATCACAACCTGCCAGAATATATCACAATATATCACAACCTGGCACAATATATCACAATATATCACAACCTGGCACAATATATCAGAATATATCTCAACCTGGCACAATATATCACAACCTGGCACAATATATCACAATATATCACAACCTGGCACAATATATCACAATATATCACAACCTGGCACAATATATCACAATATATCACAACCTGGCACAATATATCAGAATATAAAACAACCTGGCAAATGTGAAAATATCTAAATCTGCAGGGAAGCTAAACATTTTCCATCTATTTTTTTAAAAGGACTGCTGTGATGTTATTAATAGTTCTGTAACTGTGGTTGTATTCTTGGAGAGTTGGCACTCTTTTTGATGTGGTGCTGTTTTAGCAGGGTACATGTGGTAAATAGGGAAGGTCCCTTCATATTTAGACCATCACAAGTTTTAGTTCAGTCACAAGAGCTGCTGAAATGAAAAGTGGTGAAGGGAAAATACTAACTGGGAGCTGTTTATAGGGATGGATGTATTTTAGCACAGAAAACAGGGAAATGTAATTCTGTCAACATGTTGTATACTCTGGTTTTATACTCTTGTCAGTGACACAGGTTATCTTTCCCTACATTGTCCAGGTCAATCTACAGAGAGGAGGCCCTAACCCTACAACAACACTGCTGTGTTAGTAGACTAGCCGACTGGAGGCGATAGTAGACTAGCCGACTGGAGGCGATAGTAGACTAGCCGACTGGAGGCGATAGTAGACTAGCCGACTGGAGGCGATAGTAGACTAGCTGACTGGAGGTGATAGTAGACTAGCTGACTGGAGGCGATAGTAGACTAGCTGACTGGAGGCGATAGTAGACTAGCTGACTGGAGGTGATAGTAGACTAGCTGACTGGAGGTGATAGTAGACTAGCTGACTGGAGGTGATAGTAGACTAGCTGACTGGAGGTGATAGTAGACTAGCCGACTGGAGGCGATAGTAGACTAGCCGACTGGAGGCGATAGTAGACTAGCCGACTGGAGGCGATAGTAGACTAGCCGACTGGAGGCGATAGTAGACTAGCCGACTGGAGGTGATAGTAGACTAGCTGACTGCCCTTTTTTAAATGTTTTAAAACTTTACCTTTATTTAACAAGTCAAGTCAGTTAAGAACAAATTCTAATTTACAATGTCGGCCTTCCGGGGAGCAGCGGGTTAACAGCCTTGTTCAGGGCAGATTGACAGATGTTTACCTTGTCAGCTCGTGGATTTGATCTAGCAACCTTTCGGGTAGCTGGCCCCTACGCTCCAACCACTAGGCTACCTGCCGCCCTTCTGAGGTGTTAGTAGACTAGCTTACTACCAGACACAGAACGTGGGTCCTGGTAAAAAGTAGTACACTCTATAGGGAATAGGGTGGTATGGTCACTACACCTGCAGGCAAGAGTCAGAGTCTGGGATGATGATATCTAGCTCATTAGGTTTACATCTTAAGGTCTGTTCACACAGACAGACCACCGCAGAACACTACGCCAGCCATAGCAACCTGGCACCACAGAAACAGTGCAGAAGCCATCTGTTGACATGAAGAGTCTACCGGATCTACTTTTTTTTTTGCAACAGAAAAATGGCCCATGATTCCACTGGCTTGAACCAGTGAAAGGACATTTGTGATGTCTGCTTGCAGTCTGAACAGAATTCTAGGCTACGTATTGCGCATTTGTCTACACATATCTATAGAATGATTTTCTGTGAACAGTATAACCTCTCTAAACCCAACCTGTCTGTAGTGTCCAGCTAGTCTGGACCAGGAGACGAGCTGTAAATACATTTAGACAGAGCCAAACTACCCAGTGGAATGTCACACTGAACTTCCTCAGTAAACACTGGCTGACCGTTGGTATTCTGTAGTGCACTACCATAGGGTCCTGGTCATAAGTAGTGCACTACCATAGGGTCCTGGTCTAAAGTAGTGCACTACCATAGGGTCCTGGTCAAAAGTAGTGCACGACCATAGGGTCCTGGTCAAAAGTAGTGCACTACCATAGGGCCCTGGTCAAAAGTAGTGCACTACCATAGGGCCCTGGTCAAAAGTAGTGCACTACCATAGGGCCCTGGTCAAAAGTAGTGCACTACCATAGGGCCCTGGTCAAAAGTAGTGCACTACCATAGGGCCCTGGTCAAAGTAGTGCGACGACCATAGGGTCCTGGTCAAAAGTAGTGCACTACCATAGGGCCCTGGTCAAAAGTAGTGCACGACCATAGGGCCCTGGTCAAAAGTAGTGCACTACCATTGAGAATAGGGTGCTATTTGGGACACAAACTGTCTGGTTGTGTTGAAAGACATCTCTGTTGCAGCCTTGAGCAGAAATGCTTAGCGCTACACTAGTCTAACACTGTAGATTAAAGGGAGTATTTGTACAGAAGTGTGTCGTGTTCGATATAGGCATCTGCTGGGTTGTATGAATAATGTAAAGGTTTACCTCCTGACTGGATGAATAATGTAATTTAAAATGGTATTCTCTTATCCTATACTCCGTGCATCTGGTGCATCAGGAGAGAGAAAAGACAGGGAGAGGGAGAGAGGGGTTTTTTGGGCTGGCTAGCTGTCACAGGCAGTGAGTGTTACGAAACGCATCGCTCTCTCTCTCAAAGGGCTTTATTGGCATGGGGAAACATATGTTTACATCGCCAAAGCAAGTGAAATAGACAATAAACAAAAGTGAAATAAACAATAAAAACGAACAGTAAGACATTACACTCACAAAAGTTCCAAAATAATAGAGACATTTCAAATGTCGTATTATGTCTATATGCAGTGTTGTAAAGATCTGCAAATAGTTAAAGTAAAAAAATAAATTAACATAAATATGGGTTGTATTTACAACGGTGTTTGTTCACAAATCTTGCTGTTGTGTTGGCAAACTGTGTTTTTTTACGCAATAACTACTGGGGTCATGGTAGTTATTGGGATCAAATTTGTCTCCACTTTTGTGGATTGGGGTGATCAGTCCTTGGTTCCAAATATTGGGGAAGATGCCAGAGCTGAGGATGATGTTAACGAGTTTAGGTATAGCCAATTGGAATTTGTGGTCTGTATATTTTAAAACGTTCTCTCTCTCTCTCTCTCTCTCTCTCTCTCTCTCTCTCTCTCTCTCTCTCTCTCTCTCTCTCTCTCTCTCTCTCTCTCTCTCTCTCTCTCTCTCTCTCTCTCTCTCTCTCTCTCTCTCTCTCTCTCTCTCTCTCTCTCTCTCTCTCTCTCTCTCTCTCTCTCTCTCTCTCTCTCTCTCTCTCTCTCTCTCTCTCTCTCTCTCTCTCTCTCTCTCTCTCTCTCTCTCTCTCTCTCTCTCTCTCTCTCTCTCTCTCTCTCTCTCTCTCTCTCTCTCTCTCTCTCTCTCTCTCTCTCTGGATTAAGAATAGAGATACACCCAGTAGCGCTGTGCTATACAACATCCTCCACAACCACTTCCTTCACACAGCATCATCGGTTGTGTGTGTGTGTGTGTCTGAGCTGTAGCTAATGCTTTTTGGCTAATGCTATAAACAGAAGGAAGGCTGCAGCTACAGCATCAACCCACAGACGGACAGGAAGAAGCAGGAACAAAGATAATCCCATGGTGACTCACTCATCCATCTATTCAGACTACAGAGATCCTGTAATTCAGCGTTTCATTCTGTGATTCAGATTAGCTCTATACCTTCTTCTTGGTTTAGAGAGAAGATGGCTTCATTTGAATCTGAGGAAACAGTATTAATGTATTAAAGCAGCATTAAAGCAGTATTAAAGCAGTATCAATTTAATATTAAAGCGTCAACAAAAGATACAACAACTAGAACCACTCAAGGTCTGGTTGGATTGAAAGGGAAGGCAGGCATATGTGTGTGTGTGTGAGCGTGCAGGCAGCTAGGCAGTAATGTGACTGCATTATGAAAATACATATTTGCTACCCAAAGCTCCTCTGCTCAGCCCTGGGGACGTAAACTGAATCTATCAGTGCAAACAAGCAGAGACATGACCAGCCAGGCGAGAGCAGAGAGACACAGAGGAGAGAACAGAACCACTGGGCAGAGAGACACAGAGGAGAGAACAGAACATCTGGGCAGAGAGACACAGAGGAGAGAACAGAACCACTGGGCAGAGAGACACAGAGGAGAGAACAGAACCTCTGGGCAGAGAGACACAGAGGAGAGAACAGAACCTCTGGGCAGAGAGACACAGAGGAGAGAACAGAACCTCTGGGCAGAGAGACACAGAGGAGAGAACAGAACATCTGGGCAGAGAGACACAGAGGAGAGAACAGAACCTCTTGTCAGAGAGACACAGAGGAGAGAACAAGCACCATAGACGGGTTGGCTGACAACGTCATGAAGATGATGCGCGTGCAAGAAGGCATGCGTTATAATTCTGAATGGTCAGATAGCTATCAACAATGACAAGAAGCTGCCATGTGGCTCCTTGCAGCTCGTTGTATCTTGTTCTCGACACCATGTCTTGTTTTGAGATGTTTAGACTCATGTCACGTCTATTCTAATATGGCTAAAATTCGCTAGCTAGCTAACCAACAACAGTAACAATGTATTTACATTTATCAATAAACATTTGGAGACTAAATATAGTTTACATGTTGTCAACAATCTAAACCAACCTATGGGATGGGAGAGAAAGGCTTGTGTATGAGGAGGCCAGACAGAGACAGACCGAACAGTAGCACAGTCCAGGCAGAGACAGACAGACCGAACAGTAGCACAGTTCAGGCAGAGACAGACAGACCGAACAGTAGCACAGTCCAGGCAGAGACAGACAGACCGAACAGTAGCACAGTCCAGGCAGAGACAGACAGACCGAACAGTAGCACAGTCCAGGCAGAGACAGACAGACCGAACAGTAGCACAGTTCAGGCAGAGACAGACAGACCGAACAGTAGCACAGTCCAGGCAGAGACAGACCGACCGAACAGTAGCACAGTTCAGACAGAGACAGACCGAACAGTAGCACAGTTCAGACAGAGACAGACTGAACAGTAGCACAGTCCAGGCAGAGACAGACCGACCGAACAGTAACACAGTCCAGGCAGAGAGAGAGAGACAGACAGACCGAACAGTAACACAGTCCAGGCAGAGAGAGAGAGACAGAACAGTAGCACAGTCCAGGCAGAGAGAGAGAGACAGAACAGTAGCACACTCCAGGCAGAGACAGACAGAACAGTAGCACACTCCAGGCAGAGACAGACAGAACAGTAGCACAGTCCAGACAGAGACAGACAGAACAGTAGCACAGACCAGGCAGAGACAGACAGAACAGTAGCACAGTCCAGACAGAGACAGACAGAACAGTAGCACAGTCCAGGCAGAGACAGACAGACAGAACAGTAGCACAGTCCAGGCAGAGACAGACAGACAGAACAGTTGCACAGTCCCGGCAGAGACAGACAGACAGAACAGTAGCACAGTCCCGGCAGAGACAGACAGACAGAACAGTTGCACAGTCCCGGCAGAGACAGACAGACAGAACAGTAGCACAGTCCAGGCAGAGACAGACAGACAGAACAGTAGCACAGTCCAGGCAGAGAGAGACAGACAGAACAGTAGCACAGTCCAGGCAGAGAGAGACAGACAGAACAGTAGCACAGTCCAGTACAGCTTTAGCACAGTCCAGGCAGAGACAAACAGACAGAACAGTAGCACAGTCCAGGCAGAGACAGACAGACAGAACAGTAGCACAGTCCAGGCAGAGAGAGACAGACAGAACAGTAGCACAGTCCAGGCAGAGACAGACAGACAGAACAGTTGCACAGTCCCGGCAGAGACAGACAGAACAGTAGCACAGTCCAGGCAGAGACAGACAGACAGAACAGTAGCACAGTCCAGGCAGAGAGAGACAGACAGAACAGTAGCACAGTCCAGGCAGAGAGAGACAGACAGAACAGTAGCACAGTCCAGTACAGCTTTAGCACAGTCCAGGCAGAGACAAACAGACAGAACAGTAGCACAGTCCAGGCAGAGACAGACAGACAGAACAGTAGCACAGTCCAGGCAGAGAGAGACAGACCGAACAGTAGCACAGTCCAGACAGAGACAGACAGAACAGTAGCACAGTCCAGGCAGAGACGGACAGACCGAACAGTAGCACAGTTCAGACAGAGACAGACCGAACAGTAGCACAGTCCAGGCAGAGACAGACAGACCGAACAGTAGCACAGTTCAGACAGAGACAGACCGAACAGTAGCACAGTCCAGGCAGAGACAGACAGACAGACCGAACAGTAGCACAGTCCAGGCAGAGACAGACAGACAGACCGAACAGTAGCACAGTCCAGGCAGAGACAGACAGACAGACCGAACAGTAGCACAGTCCAGGCAGAGACAGACAGACCGAACAGTAGCACAGTCCAGGCAGAGACAGACAGACCGAACAGTAGCACAGTTCAGACAGAGACAGACAGACCGAACAGTAGCACAGTTCAGACAGAGACAGACAGACCGAACAGTAGCACAGTTCAGACAGAGACAGACCGAACAGTAGCACAGTTCAGACAGAGACAGACCGAACAGTAGCACAGTCCAGGCAGAGACAGACAGACCGAACAGTAGCACAGTCCAGGCAGAGTAAGACAGACCGAACAGTAGCACAGTCCAGGCAGAGACAGACAGACCGAACAGTAGCACAGTCCAGGCAGAGAGAGAGAGACAGACAGACCAAACAGTAACACAGTCCAGGCAGAGAGAGAGAGACAGAACAGTAGCACAGTCCAGGCAGAGAGAGAGAGACAGAACAGTAGCACAGTCCAGGCAGAGACAGACAGAACAGTAGCACAGTCCAGGCAGAGACAGACAGACAGAACAGTAGCACAGTCCAGGCAGAGAGAGACAGACAGAACAGTAGCACAGTCCAGGCAGAGAGAGACAGACAGAACAGTAGCACAGTCCAGTACAGCTTTAGCACAGTCCAGGCAGAGACAAACAGACAGAACAGTAGCACAGTCCAGGCAGAGACAGACAGACAGAACAGTAGCACAGTCCAGGCAGAGAGAGAGACAGAACAGTAGCACAGTTCAGACAGAGACAGACAGAACAGTAGCACAGTCCAGACAGAGACAGACAGAACAGTAGCACAGTCCAGGCAGAGACGGACAGACCGAACAGTAGCACAGTCCAGACAGAGACAGACCGAACAGTGGCACAGTCCAGACAGAGACAGACAGAACAGTAGCACAGTCCAGGCAGAGACGGACAGACCGAACAGTAGCACCGTCCAGGCAGAGACAGACAGACAGAACAGTAGCACAGTCCAGGCAGAGAGTCAGTCTGGTCCAGAGAGTCAGTCCGGTCCAGAGAGTGAGTCAAATCAAATCAAATGTACAGTGGGGCAAAAAAGTATTTAGTCAGCCACCAATTGTGCAAGTTCTCCAACTTAAAAAGATGAGAGAGGCCTGTAATTTTCATCATAGACAACTATGACAGACAAAATGAGAAAAAGAAATCCAGAAAATCACATTGTAGTATTTTTAATTTATTTTTTTGCAAATTATGGTGGAAAGTAAGTATTTGGTCAATAACAAAAGTTTATCTCAATACTTTGTTATATACCCTTTGTTGGCAATGACAGAGGTCAAACGTTTTCTGTAAGTCTTCACAAGGTTTTCACACACTGTTGCTGGTATTTTGGCCCAGTCCTCCATGCAGATCTCCTCTAGAGCAGTGATGTTTTGGGGCTGTCGCTGGGCAACACGGACTTTCAACTCCCTCCAAAGATTTTCTATGGGGTTGAGATCTGGAGACTGGCTAGGCCACTCCAGGACCTTGAAATGCTTCTTCTGAAGCCACTCCTTCGTTGCCGGGCGGTGTGTTTGGGATCATTGTCATGCTGAATGACCCAGCCACGTTTCATCTTCAATGCCCTTGCTGATGGAAGGAGGTTTTCACTCAAAATCTCACGATACATGGCCCCATTCATTCTTTCCTTTACACGGATCAGTCGTCCTGGTCCCTTTGCAGAAAAACAGCCCCAAAGCATGATGTTTCCACCCCCATGCTTCACAGTAGGTATGGTGTTCTTTGGATGCAACTCAGCATTCTTTGTCCTCCAAACACGACGAGTTGAGTTTTTACCAAAAAGTTCTATTTTGGTTTCATCTGACCATATGACATTCTCCCAATCCTCATCTGGATCATCCAAATGCTCTCTAGCAAACTTCAGACGGGCCTGAAAATGTACTGGCTTAAGCAGGGGACACGTCTGGCACTGCAGGATTTGAGTCCCTGGCGGCGTAGTGTGTTACTGATGGTAGGCTTTGTTACTTTGGTCCCAGCTCTCTGCAGGTCATTCACTAGGTCCCGTGTGGTTCTGGGATTTTTGCTCACCGTTCTTGTGATCATTTTGACCCCACGGGTGAGATCTTGCGTGGAGCCCCAGATCGAGGAAGATTATCAGTGGTCTTGTATGTCTTCCATTTCCTAATAATTGCTCCCACAGTTGATTTCTTCAAACCAAGCTGCTTACCTATTGCAGATTCAGTCTTCCCAACCTGGTGCAGGTCTACAATTTTGTTTCTGGTGTCCTTTGACAGCTCTTTGGTCTTGGCCATAGTGGAGTTTGGAGTGTGACTGTTTGAGGTTGTGGACAGGTGTCTTTTATACTGATAACAAGTTCAAACAGGTGCCATTAATACAGGTAACGAGTGGAGGACAGAGGAGCCTCTTAAAGACGAAGTTACAGGTCTGTGAGAGCCAGAAATCTTGCTTGTTTGTATGTGACCAAATACTTATTTTCCACCATAATTTGCAAATAAATTCATTAAAAATCCTACAATGTGATTTTCTGGATTTCTTTTCCTCATTTTGTCTGTCATAGTTGAAGTGTACCTATGATGAAAATTACAGGCCTCTCTCATCTTTTTAAGTGAGAGAACTTGCACAATTGGTGGCTGACTAAATACTTTTTTGCCCCACTGTATTTATAAAAAAAGCCCTTCTTACATCAGCTGATGTCACAGAGTGCTGTACAGAAACCCAGCCTAAAACCCCAAACAGCAAGCAATGCAGGTGTAAAAGCACGGTGGCTAGGAAAAACTCCCTAGAAAGGCCAGAACCTAGGAAGAAACCTAGAGAGGAACCAGGCTGTGAGGGGTGGCCAGTCCTCTTCTGGCTGTGCCGGGTGCAGATTATAACAGAACATGGACAAGATTTTAAAATGTTCATAAAACAGGCAGAACAGTTGAAACTGGAGAAGCAGCACGGCCAGGTGGACTCGGGACATCTAGGAGTCATCAGGCCAGGTAGGCCTTGAGGAATGGTCCTAATGCTCAGGTCCTCCGAGAGAGAGAGAAAAAAAAGAAAGAGAGAGAGAGATAATTAGAGAGAGCATATTTAAGTTCACACAGGACACCAGATAAGAGAAGAAATTCTCCAGAGTCCAGTCCAGAGATTCAGTCTGGTCCAGAGAGTCAGTCCAGTCCAGTGATTCAGTCCAGTCCAGAGAGTCAGTTCAGTCCAGAGATTCAGTCCAGAGAGTCAGTCCTGTCCAGAGAGTCAGTCCAGTCCAGAGAGTCAGTCCGGTCCAGACAGGTAGTCCAGTCAAGAGATTCAGTCCGGTCCAGAGAGTCAGTCCAGTCCAGAGAGTCAGTCCAGTCCAGAGAGTCTGTCCAGTCCAGAGAGTTAGTCCAGTCCAGAAAGTCAGTCCGGTCCAGACAGGCAGTCCAGTCCAGAGATTCAGTCCAGTCCAGAGAGTCAATACAGTCCAGTCAGAGTGTCAGTAGGGCCAAGCACAGGGCAGCACTATGGGAGAATATTGTGTAAGAGGAGCCCAGGCAGAGAGACAGAGCATGGTATTCCACATGTAGCTCAAGCAAAACGCAGTTCCAGGCACACGCCAAGCATAATCCAACCAGCACACTTCAGTCAGCCAGCCAGTCAGTCAACCAGCTAGCCTGTCAGCCAGCCAGTCCGATCAGCAGCCACACCGTAATGGAATAATGTCTTCACTCTCGCTCTCTCTGAGCCCGGTAAAAGGAAAATGAGATTCGATTTTAACCAGATACATTTTGTGGAGTATAATGATACAATCCCCAGCTGACTGACTGAATGAAGGCTGTGGTTAAAAATGCTAGAGCTCACACACACACACACACACACACACACACACACACACACACACACACACACACACACACACACACACACACACACACACACACACACACACACACACACACACAGTCCAACATAGTGCCCTTACATAAAGATGCTTTAAAAGGGAACGTCACCCTGGGGGAATCTGACTGCTTCTCATCATGTCTGAGGCATTTCTAGGTCAGTGAGATGTGTTTCACACATAATTGCCAAGGAAAAAGGCAGGTCAGGGATTCGCCTGCTGAATGATACACACTATGACAGCTTCCAGGGAATTGATGGGGGGTGGACTAATGCATGTATTCCTGATCACACTATGAGGCTCTATGTTATACTGATCACACTATAAGGCTCTATGTTATACTGATCACACTATAAGGGCTCAATGTTATACTGATCACACTATAAGGGCTCTATGTGATACTGATCACACTATAAGGGCTCTATGTTATACTGATCACACTATAAGGCTCTATGTTATACTGATCACACTATAAGGGCTCTATGTTATACTGATCACACTATAAGGGCTCTATGTTATACTGATCACACTATAAGGCTCTATGTTATACTGATCACACTATAAGGGCTCTATGTTATACTGATCACACTATAAGGCTCTATGTGATACTGATCACACTATACGGCTCTATGTGATACTGATCACACTATACGGCTCTATGTGATACTGATCACACTATAAGGCTCTATGTGATACTGATCACACTATAAGGCTCTATGTGATACTGATCACACTATACGGCTCTATGTGATACTGATCACACTATACGGCTCTATGTGATACTGATCACACTATACGGCTCTATGTGATACTGATCACAATACGTTTTTGTGGGTGCAGATATGGTTGTCCTTGTTCGATAGAACCATTGAATGTCTTTCAGCGATATTCCTTTGAGCGGATTCTTTGCTAAATATACAAGCAGACACATTTTTTCCAGTCTCTGACAGACTACGAGTCGTTTGTGGCGGTGCTTCGTGCTCTGACCCCGTCCCTCGCCCAAGGCAGGCATTTATTTTTTTGCTACATGGTGACATTCAACCATACCTGTTTCAACCGGAATAAGCTCAGCTTCAGTCGATGCCAGCCCCAAGAGAGCAGATTTAATTCATCCTGCACGCCACCTATGTACTGAAACCCATTTTGAGTACTGCTAGCTAACATACTACTATGTCGCAGTGGGGGTGGGTGGGGATCCAATAATTGTTCTGTTTGCTAACTTAGGTAACTAGGTAGGTAGCTAGCGAGTTAGTCTAGCTAAAGTTAGCTAAAGAACTACAGGTAGCCATATCTATGACTAAAAATAGAAGAGGTTTTACAATTGGAGACCGATTGTATCTCGATTGTAAAAACCTCTTCTCTTTTTAGTTGTAGATATGGCTACTGATCAGCGAGCTACGACGTTACAACCAGCCACCTAAAGATAGGTTACGTTAGCACATGACTGGAGTTGGCTAGCTAGTTAGCCTGGCACCTACTAACTTGTTACTATGGCACCAGGCCTCTCGTTTGTAACATCAGCAACTGTGAATAGCTTTATCAGCTGGTTATGTGTCATAATTGACGAGGGTTGACATTGGTTATGATTATTTTTATTTATTTAAATAAAAATAATTGTAACATTTTTTTATTTAACCTTCATTTAACTATGTAAGTCAGTTAAGAACAAATGATTATTTACTATGGACGACTTACCCCGGGCCAAAACTTAACCCGGACAACGCTGGGCCAATTGGTTGCCGCCCTATGGGACTCCCAATCATGGCCAATTGTTTTTAATCTTTACAATAGAATGCAAGTCAGTTAAGAACAAATTCTTATTTTCAACGACGGCCTAGGAACGGTGGGTTAACTGCCTTGTTCAGGGGGCAGAACGACAGATTTGTACCTTGTCGGCTCGGGGAATTGAACTTGCAACCTTTCGGTTACTAGTCCAACGCTCTAACCACAGCCTGGAATCGAATCAGGGTCTGTAGTGACGCCTCAGTGCCTTAGACCGCTGTGTCACTCTGGAGCCCCTGGATGCATTTCAAAACGTCAAAATTGTAGCCGTGATGCAAGATAGAATTCCATACAGACGTAAATAACAATTATTAGCTATCCATCCAGCTAGCTAGCTGAGTTTACTAGCTTTACAGTGAGGAGAAACAATAATACAACAATTTAACTGTTGTTAATTGATCGAGACAGGTGTCTGTCGTCATGACCTACCGACACTTTGGGGTGGACACTCACCTGTTTCAATCAATGAGAGAAGACTTGAAATAGATTAGGTGATGGTGTACACTGTTGGAGTACTTCATGGAGCAAATTTTTTTACATTTATTTTAATGGAGCATTTTCTAACTTCAAACGGACCCCCGTTGCAACTGGACATGTACATTTTGAGACTCCCGTTTCCAGGAATCGAGGATGAAGACAGCGTCGCCAAGCTAAGGTTGGCTGAAAATTCTCTGTGCTGCACCAAACAGTAACTCCTGTAACTCCCAGTGATGGATACCAAAAGTCGTTGGTTAAATCACATGATCTGGTGTAACAATCTGTATCTATAGTTCTCTGTTACCACACCTGCGACACACTGAACTGTACTACACTGTCCGTACTGTATTTTGTTGTATATTAGTTTTACCACAGAACATTCTTGTTGAATACCCAGTTCTCATTTTGAGTTATTATTAAATACTCCCCTGCAGGCTGCAGAAGGTGTGAAAAGTCTTAGGTAGGCAATTCTTACAGTTTCAATGTATCGTTGTGTGTGGGAGATTGACAAGAAATGGCACCTTTCAATCGTTCTCACACACAACAGTACATTGACTGTCTTTAAGCACAACCAAAACACCCGTTGCTCATGTCAAAGACCTACAGTATCTGTAAAACCCCTCTGACTTTGACAGATCATTCTGGTCTTGGCAGAACTGACCGGACTGACTCTCTGGACCGGGCTGACTCTCTGGACCGGACTACCTCTCTGGACCGGACTACCTCTCTGGACCGGACTGACTCTCTGCCTGGACTGTGCTACTGTTCTGTAGGATTTCTGTAGACATGTCTTTTGTATTGCATTTTGAGAATCTGCAGAGAAAAGAAATGAGGTGGAGGTGTACTGGTGTAGTCTCGATGTTCTACCTTTCAGTGTCCCTTGCTCGTTCCCCACACACACATTTCTTGCTGTGCTCCATATCCACAAGGTGTGACCACTCCGTCATGGTGGCGTACCCAACATGCTGCTGCTTAGCATTCAGAAGTGTGTGGTATGTGTGGAATGACTCCAGATAACTTGAATGTTACAAAGAGGAAAGGGGTAGACTAAATTGATGCCAGGGTCTGGATGGTCCTCACGCTGCCTCTAACCACCTGTAACCACAGAACACAAACCATACATACAAACACTACCCAATTCATGTTTATGCCCTGCTTACTGTAAGTTGAGCTCTCTTAGCCAATCATTTGGCCAACTTACCTTCACGTTGTGCAGAGCTAGGGGCAGTGGTGTAAAGCACTTAAGTAAAAATACTTTAAAGTACTATTTAAGTAGTTTTTTGGGGGGGTATCTGTACTTTACTATTTATATATTTGTGAACTTTTACTTCACTACATTCCTAAAGAAAATGATGTACTTTTTACACCATACATTTTTTTCTGGCACCCAAAGGTACTTGTTACATTTTGAATGGCTAGCAGGACAGGGAAATGATACAATGAATGTACTTTACAAGAGAACATCCCTGGTCATCTCTACTGGCTCTGATCTGGTGGATTGACTAAACACACATGCATCGTTTACAAATGATGTCTGAGTGTTGGAGTGTGCCCCTGGCTATCCGTAAATAAAAAAAACTAGAAAATGTGGTCGTCTGGTTTGCTTAATATAAGGAATTTAAATGATTTTTACTTTTACTTTCAATACTTAAGTAAGTAGCTTTTTCCAGACAAGGGTGGAATAGATGGCTTACTAGATTGAGTTACTTTTTATTTGCTTACGTTAGCTAACATTAGTCATTAGATAAAACGAACAAAGAAACATGTTTACTCTGCCGAAGGTAGCTACCAGTTTAGAAGTGACTAGCATAGCATAGACAAATTAGTTTGACAGTGTATATGCAAAATATACAGTAGCTAGCTATATGATTTAGCCGATGGCTTTTCAGAGTTCAATACAAGACTATAACGTTAGCTAACATAGCTAACTGACCTGGTCTAGCTAACATTACCTTTCATCGTTTTACCTACCAGAGATTAACCCCCGATGCTGCCATAGTTACCTGTACACTGTGTTACCATAGCTACCAGTGGTTTGTGGCGATCAAGAATGATGTTTACGGTGACCAAAGGTTATCGGAGGGATTTTCTGGCTGAACGGACGGGGAATCCATTTTAGACGACAACAAAATGGAAGATTCTCGGTTAGAGGTAACGTAAATTAGGGAGAAAATGATGATATCGCATCACTTCTCAGCTGTCGTCGAAATGGATTCCCTGTTCAGCCTGAAAATACCTCTGATAAGCTTTGGTCACTGTAAGCATCATTCTTGTTTGTAGTTAGCACAGCCAGGCACACAACACCACACGGGTTGTGAAGGTAATATTCAACACAACCGTGTGTCTTTCTGGTTGAGTTACAGTGTTCCTAATAGGTCTGACAGTGAACAAGTTAATAAGAGATAAAATAAAATGTCATTGTATTAATTGTGTTCAACAGCAACTCGTAAAGCTAAGGCCCTAGAAGAGTTGCACCCGGAGTACTGTCTGGTTTTTACGAGGCTATTCTATCATAGAGACCACGGGTCATTCCACAAAGGGAGGAAATATGTTGCAATTAACCAGACAGGCTGCATCTCAAATGACACCCGTATTCCGACCAGAGTTAAGTGAGTGTAAATGGAACGTAATTCCCTTTTCTGACCAATTTAAGACTAAGAATAGCATGCTATTCACCAACTATTCGTTTGGGGTGGAGATCAAATACATAAAAAATACACCGTATTGTTTTTAAATCATTTTCTACACCCTTTTTCACCCCAATTTCAATATTGTCTCATCGCTGCAACTCTCCAACGGGCTCCAAAACATTACCCGACAAACTGCACTTCTTAACACCCACCCGCTTAACCCGGAAGCAAGCCACACCAATGTGTCGGAGGAAACACCACAAGGAGTCACTAGAGCGCGATGAGCCAGGTAAAGCCCCCGGCCAAACCATAAAAGGTGTTATTGCAGTCCCTGGTTCAAATCCAGGCTAAATCACATCCGGAAGTGATTGGGAGTCCCATAGGGCGGCGCACAATTGGCACAGCATCGTCCGGGTTTAGACATGGGTAGGCCGTCAATTTAAATACGAATTTGTTCTCAACTGACTTGCCTAGTTAAATACAGTATCTTGCAAAAGTATTCATCCTCCTCTGCATTTTTCCTATTTTGTTGCATTACAACCTGTCATGATCTTCGGGACGGACAGACCAAGGCGCAGCGAGGCATCCAGTATACATGTTTTATTAAACGAAACGAAACACACGTAACTGGGCAAACTAACAAAATAAAGAGCATAACATAGACTGGCGAAACAAACACAGCTATGTCTAAACAATAACCCACAAAACCTAAATGAAAATCCCAAACATATATATGGTTCCCAATTAGAGACAACGACACACAGCTGCCTCTAATTGGGAATCATTACCCCAACATAGATATATAACACCTAGAACATAAAAAAAAACCTACACCAAAACCAAAACAAAACACGCCAGCCTGTCATTTCAGGCCTGGACGTGACACAACCTGTAATTTAAACTGATTATTATTTGTATTTCATGTAATGGACATACACAAGATAGTCCAAATTGGTGAAGTGAAATGATAAAAAACGACTTGTTTCAAAAAATTATAAAAAAAAAAATAAAAAAAAAAGGGATGCGTGCATATGTATTCCCCCCCTTTGCTATGAAGCCTCTAAATATAATCTGTTGTAACCAATTACCATCAAAAATCGGTGGGGGTGGTGGCAGCAGCATGCTGTGGGGATGTTTTTCATCGGCAGGGACTGGGAAACTGGTCAGAATTGAAGGAATGATGTATGGCGCTAAATACAGGGAAATTCTTGAGGGGGAAACTTGTTTCAGTCTTCCAGAGATTTGAGACTGGGACGGAGGTTCACCTTCCAGCAGGACAATGACCCTAAGCATACTGCTAAAGCAACACTCGAGTGGTTTAAGGGGAAACATTTAAATGTCGTGGAATGGCCTAGTCATAGCCCAGACCTCAATCCAATTGAAAATCAGTGGTATGACTTAAAGATTGCTGTACACCAGCGGAACCCATCCAACAAGGAGCTGGAGCAGTTTTGCCTTGAACAATGGGCAAAAATCACAGTGGCTAGATGTCCCAAGCTTATAGAGACATACCCCAAGAGACTTGCAGCTGTAATTGCTGCAAAAGGTGTCTCTACAAAGTATTAACTTTTGGGGGGGGGGGGGTGAATAGTTATGCACGCTCAAGTTCTGTTTTTTGTCTTTTTTGCATCTTCAAAGTACTAGGCATGTTGTGAAAATTTAATTTTTATTCCAGGTTGTAAGGCAACACAATAGGAAACATGTAAAGGGGGTGAATACAGTTGCATAATGGGCTTTGCAGTAAGGCGCAGTGGCAGTTCTAGACCATTTCAACTGGGGGCCAAGCTGGGGCCGGTTGTACTGTTAGAGAGGCCAGTTACATTAGACATTATTGTTGTCATATCGTTTTCTTCACTGCATTGCAGGCGTTAGCAGGCAAAAGACCACGTCCCTCTAGTAACTGTGTGGGTTTAATTAGTGTTCCGCCTAAAGCCGTCCCTCTAGTAACTGTGTGGGTTTAATTAGTGTTCCACTGTCTAATAACGGATGTAAAAAAAGAACGAAAGCAAAAATTAGTTATGCAAAAATTATTTCATACTCCACATTTAGGGGGGCCACAAGGGGGTCCAAAATTGTTGTCACAGGGGCACTGGCCCCCCAGAGCCCAGGAGTGGTTCCCTTGCGCGGATTTAATACATTTAGCTCAACCATTGAAAACCCTCTTTAACCAGTATTTACATTCTGTTCTCTTCATATATTCTCATCAGTCTGTTGATAAAATACTCATTAAAGGTACACCAAATTCAAAGAAATGATTTTCGATAAATGTACTGAAAATCCTATTGAATTAAAATATTGTCCTATGGACAGATACTCCAATCTCCGCTGTGGAGCTTTGCAGCTCCTTCAGGGTCATCTTTGGTCTCTTTGTTGCCTCTCTGATTAAGGCCCTCCTTGCCTGGTCTGTGAGTTTTGGTGGGCAGCCCTCTCTTGGCAGGTTTGTTGTGGTGCCATACATATTCTTTCCATTTTTTTAATAATGGATTTAATGGCGCTCCGTGGGATGTTCAAAGTTTCTGATATTTTTGATAACCGAACCCTGATCTGTACTTCTCCACAACTTTGTCCCTGACCTGTTTGGAGAGCTCCGTGGTCTTCATGGTGCCGCTTGCTTGGTTGTGCCCCTTGCTTAGTGGTGTTGCAGACTCTGGGGCCTTTCAGAACAGGTGTATATATACTGAGATCATGTGACAGATCATGTGACACTTAGATTGCACACAGGTGGACTTTATTTAACTAATTATGTGACTTCTGAAGGTAATTGGCTGCACCAGATCTTATTTAGAGGCTTCATAGTAAAGGGCGTGAATACATATGCACGCACCACTTTTCCATTTTTTTATTTTTGAGAATTTTTTGAAACAAGTTTTTTTTTTCATTTCACTTCACCAATTTGGACTATCTTGTGTATGTCCATTACATGCAATGAAATACATTTCAATTACAGGTTGTAATGCAACAAAATAGGAAAAACGCCAAGGGGGATGAATACTTCTGCAAGGCACTGTATCAACTACTGAGAAGTGCGTTGGAAAAGCGCACATTTCTTAAGTCTGAATTGGGCCGTATGTACACTACTGTTGACTAGGGCCCGGATAGGGCTCCGGTCAAAAGTAGTGCACTATATAATGAATATAGTGCGATTTGGGACGCATGTTGAAATGCAGGTACGTGGTCAATTACAGTATAGATTTGGCATAATATCATATGTATGTAGGCAACAAAAATCACGAAGGACACAAGTCTCTAAGAGAAAGAAAGCATTATATTTGTTTTCATGCAATAATTGTACTGCTAGTGAATTAAGTCGGTGTTTTTCCTGCATACTACGCACAGTGTGTTAGAATGGGTAATTACTATTTAGAGAGAACTTGTAACATAAATAAAGCATATATTTATTCTGACTATGTTTGATATTAGAGTGGCCTGATTGACGTGTAGAATGATATTCTGATCTAATTAGTATTATATGGATCATCCTGCTCAATGGTGTTTAATGAAGAATGAGATAGATGATGGTCCTCCAAGCCTCGAACTTGAGGAAATATCTAGAGTAGATTGAGATGAAAGGATTACATATATCCCCACGGTGACTGAGTTAACCAGGAGCATTCTGAAGACCACAAACATTCTGAAGACCACAAACATTCTGAAGACCACAAGCGTTCTGAAGACCACAAACATTCTGAAGACCACAAGCGTTCTGAAGACCACAAACATTCTGAAGACCACAAGCGTTCTGAGGACCACAAGCATTCTGAGGACCACAAGCCTTCTGAAGACCACAAATATTCTGAAGACCACAAGCGTTCTGAGGACCACAAACATTCTGAAGACCACAAGCGTTCTGAGGACCACAAACATTCTGAAGACCACAAGCGTTCTGAGGACCACAAACATTCTGAGGACCACAAGCCTTCTGAAGACCACAAACATTCTGAAGACCACAAGCCTTCTGAAGACCACAAACGTTCTGAAGACCACAAGCGTTCTGAAGACCACAAGCGTTCTGAAGACCACAAGCGTTCTGAAGACCACAAGCGTTCTGAAGACCACAAACGTTCTGAGGACCACAAGCATTCTGAAGACCACAAGCATTCTGAAGACAACAAATAAACGAGTTGCTATTTCTGTTTTGTCTTTGAAAATATTATACTGTATGAAATGGATTCTGAACGAGTTGTTATAGTTGCATGTGAACTTTTGACCCCAGAGAGAGAGAGATGAGGAACGTGACGGATGGTGCATTCATCAGCAGCACCATGACACTGATATATTTGAATAGTTATTATCCTGTCCACTGGGTTGTGTGTGTAGGTCTATGTGTTTTATGCTCTGTCATTGTTCATCCCTCTCTCTCTCTATCACAGGAGGAGAACACACCAGCTCCTCCCACTTCCCTGCTGTAGGAAACCATGGAGAAAAATATTACAACTACATCATAATCAACAGTCATTCAAACGTACCAATCAGAACCCGCAACCAGGTTTCTAAGCCAAAAACAATAAATTATTTAAGCGAATTTCAAACAGCAAAGCATGTTGAAATAATATGGAGTTGATGTATTTGAAAACATCCTGTCTGCGTCTCAAATGACACCCTATTCCCTACATAGTGCACTATTTTTGACCAGAGCCCTATGGATAAAGACCAAGCAAACATGACCCGCTGGTCCAATGTGGGCAGCCCCTGCCAATATTTTATCCCACATCATGCCAATGTGGGCATGTTTGCTGGGGAAGTGAACTATATAGGGAATGGTGTGCTATTTGGGATGCAGCCCATCCTATTCTAACCAGCTCATGGATGCTTCTGTCACGTCCAGGCCTGAGAAGACAAGCTGGCGTGTTTTGTTTTGTTTTGGTGTAGGGTTTTTTCTGTTCTAGGTGTTGTGTTTCTATGTTGGGGTAATGGTTCCCAATTAGAGGCAGCTGTGTGTCGTTGTCTCTAATTGGGAACCATATATATGTTTGTAGTTTGCACTAGGGGTTTGTGGGTTATTGTGTGGTTCATAGCGTCATTGTGGTTCATGTTATGGTCATTGTTGCGCTCTTCGTTCGTTTTGTTATTTTTCTCCCAGTTACGTTCGAAATAGAAGATGTATACTGGATGCCTCGCTGCGCCTTGGTCTGTCCCTTCAGGAGATCGTGACAGCTTCAATACTCTCATGGATGCTTCAATACTCTCATGGATGCTTCAATACTCTCATGGATGCTTCAATACTCTCATGGATGCTTCAATACTCTCATGGATGCTTCAATACTCTCTACTGAAGCCTTGAAAGGAGTTGCTTCCCTCCCAATAACTTACTGAACTCTTCATTACTGTATCCGATCATCACATGAAAATCACAACACAAGCTAAAGCACCATTCAGATATAACAGCCGACACAAGGACGGACCAGAGACGAAACTAGACAGTTTTAGAATGTAGGAGAACAGCTGACTGATGAAAAAAGACAAACAGAACAGAGATTTCAGGGGGTTCTGTTTTGTTGACCTCATAATCCATAAAGCTTTTGTGCCCCCTCCCCCCACATCCCCCAACGGTAAATCTCTGAGGTCAGGTCAATAGTAACATCTGTGCTGTCATTAATATGCCTTTGTGCTGGTGGTGCTACTGTATGGTACCACGATGCATCACTGGTATTCCACTGCCAAGATGGAACAGGCTATAGGGTTGTACATCAACAACATAATGATGTTTCCTGGATTTGCAGCAGGATCATAGTCTGGTCCCAGATCTGTTTTTGTTTGGAGTGTTTTGCATGACAAGGAGTGGAATGTTATCACGGACAGATCTGGTATCCAGGCTAGCTGCATCAGACTGACTGAAGATTTGATGATTTTACATTTTATCTTCTAACTCTGTAAGCCTATAATGTGTTCCCTCATAGTAAGTCAAGGAAGAGAGGTATTTTACTCATTTCAAGACTGAGGAGAAAAGGATAACTCAGACTGTATGATAGTTGTAACAGTGAGTGTGCATGTGTGTGTAGTCTCTTCTCACAAACGTCTGGAGCGCCATGAGTTTGGTGAGAGAGATTAACTACAGAGGGACAGTTTTAACAAGGGGCGATTAGGCTTGGAGTGGGGTGGGATGCCATTTAAATCCGAGGGAGAGAATCTAATCTTTGAGATTGAACCTCAACTAGAGACTCTATCAAACCCTGTCAGACCCTAGCAGACATGATCAGACCCTATCAGACCCTGGCAGACATTATCAGACATTATCAGACCCTAGCAGACATTATCAGACATGATCAGACCCTAGCAGACATGATCAGACCCTAGCAGACATTATCAGACCCTGTCAGACCCTTGCAGACCCTAGCAGACATTATCAGACCCTAGCAGACACTATCATCAGTAAGCAGTTTGTTAGTCTTCGGGATCGGTGTCCCTTCCACGGGACAGTTGAGCTAACGTAGGCTAATGCGATTAGCATGAGGTTGTAAGTAACAAGAGCATTTCCCAGGACATAGACATATCTGATATTGGCAGAAAGCTTCAATTCTTGTTAATCTAACTGCACTGTCCAATTTACAGTAGCTATTACAGTGAAAGAATACCATGCTATTGTTTGAGGAGAGTGCACAATTTCGAACATGAGAAGTTATTAATAAACAAATTAGGCACATTTGGGCAGTCTTGATACAACATTTTGAACAGAATGCAATGGCTCATTGGATCAGTCTAACACTTTGCACATACACTGCTGCCATCTGGTGGCCAAAATTGCAGCTGGGGTGGAATAATACATCATGGCCTTTCTCTTGCATTTCAAAGATGATGGTACAAAATAAATACAAAATAACGTTTTTTTTCTTTTCTTTTTATTATCTTTACCAGATCTATTGTGTCATATTCTCCTACATTCATTTCACATCAAAGTGTTTCCTTTCAAATGGTACCAAGAATATGCATATCCTTGTTTCAGGGCCTGAGTTACAGGCAGTTAGATTTGGGTCATTTTAGGCAAAAACATTTTTTTTTAAAAGGGGCGGATCCGCAGTGTCTCTGGGTTTAACCCCACACAAACATTACAGACTATGGTTGGAAATACAATTCCAGAAACATTTCCATTATTCCCAGGTTTTCCCGATATCCTGGTTGGAAGACTCCTGGGGAATCAAGAGGGAAATAAGCAGGAAATCCTGGAATCATCCAACCAGGACTAATACCTGGGAATTTCGGGAGAGTAACTGGAATTGTGCAAACCTAGGCAATGCCATTTACAGAACGTGCTGAGAGATTAAGAGATCACCTTATTGTTCAATTGCAGGTCTAACAGAAATGTGACTTCCTCGTTTAACCCAACCCCACGAAAGAGACACACACATACACAGAGTACAATACACATATATATACAGTAGAGTAAACATACACAGAGTACAAACACATATACAGTAGAGTAAACATACATGGAGTACAATACACATATATACAGTAGAGTAAACATACACAGAGTACAATACACATAAATACAGTAGAGTAAACATACATGGAGTACAATACACATATATATACAGTAGAGTAAACATACACAGAGTACAAACACATATACAGTAGAGTAAACATACATGGAGTACAATACACATATATACAGTAGAGTAAACATACACAGAGTACAATACACATATATACAGTAGAGTAAACATACACGGAGTACAAACACATATATACAGTAGAGCAAACATACATACAGTACTCATGTATACATACAGTACACACAGATTACACACATGCATACAGTACACACAGATTACACACATACATAGAGTACAATACACATACATACAGTAGAGTAAACATACATAGAGTACAATAAAAACATACAGTACACATACAAACAGTAGAGCAAACATACATACAGTACACATACATACAGTACACATACATACAGTAGACATACATACAGACAGTACACATACATACACACAGTACACATACATACATACAGACAGTACACATACATACATACATACAGTACACATAGATACAGTACAGTACACATACAGTGGGGCAAAAAAGTATTTAGTCAGCCACCAATTGTGCAAGTTCTCTTACTTAAAAAGATGAGAGAGGCATGTAATTTTCATCATAGGTACACTTCAACTATGACAGACAAAATGAGGAAAAAAAATCCAGAAAATCACATTGTAGGATTTTTAATGAATTGATTTGCAAATTATGGTGGAAAATAAGTATTTGGTCACATACAAACAAGCAAGATTTCTGGCTCTCACAGACCTGTAACTTCTTCTTTAAGAGGCTCCTCTGTCCTCCACTCGTTACCTGTATTAATGGCACCTGTTTGAACTTGTTATCAGTATAAAAGACACCTGTCCACAACCTCAAACAGTCACACTCCAAACTCCACTATGGCCAAGACCAAAGAGCTGTCAAAGGACACCAGAAACCAAATTGTAGACCTGCACCAGGTTGGGAAGACTGAATCTGCAATAGGTAAGCAGCTTGGTTTGAAGAAATCAACTGTGGGAGCAATTATTAGGAAATGGAAGACATACAAGACCACTGATAATCTTCCTCGATCTGGGGCTCCACGCAAGATCTCACCCCGTGGGGTCAAAATGATCACAAGAACGGTGAGCAAAAATCCCAGAACCACATGGGGGACCTAGTGAATGACCTGCAGAGAGCTGGGACCAAAGTAACAAAGCCTACCATCAGTAACACACTACGCCGCCAGGGACTCAAATCCTGCAGTGCCAGACGTGTCCCCCTGCTTAAGCCAGTACATGTTCAGGCCCGTCTGAAGTTTGCTAGAGAGCATTTGGATGATCCAGATGAGGATTGGGAGAATGTCATATGGTCAGATGAAACCAAAATAGAACTTTTTGGTAAAAACTCAACTCGTCGTGTTTGGAGGACAAAGAATGCTGAGTTGCATCCAAAGAACACCATACCTACTGTGAAGCATGGGGGTGGAAACATCATGCTTTGGGGCTGTTTTTCTGCAAAGGGACCAGGACGACTGATCCGTGTAAAGGAAAGAATGAATGGGGCCATGTATCGTGAGATTTTGAGTGAAAACCTCCTTCCATCAGCAAGGGCATTGAAGATGAAACGTGGCTGGGTCTTTCAGCATGACGAAGATGATCCCAAACACACCGCCCGGGCAACGAAGGAGTGGCTTCATAAGAAGCATTTCAAGGTCCTGGAGTGGCCTAGCCAGTCTCCAGATCTCAACCCCATAGAAAATCTTTGGAGGGAGTTGAAAGTCCGTGTTGCCCAGCGACAGCCCCAAAACATCACTGCTCTAGAGGAGATCTGCATGGAGGAATGGGCCAAAATACCAGCAACAGTGTGTGAAAACCTTGTGAAGACTTACAGAAAACGTTTGACCTCTGTCATTGCCAACAAAGGGTATATAACAAAGTATTGAGATAAACTTTTGTTATTGACCAAATACTTATTTTCCACCATCATTTGCAAATAAATAAATAAAAAATCCTACAATGTGATTTTCTGGATTTCTTTTTCTCATTTCGTCTGTCATAGTTGAAGAGTACCTATGATGAAAACTACAGGCCTCTCTCATCTTTTTAAGTTGGAGAACTTGCACAATTGGTGGCTGACTAAATACTTTTTTGCCCCACTGTACATACAGTACACACACATACATACAGTACACATACATACAGTACACATACATACAGTACAGTACACATACATACAGTACACATACATACAGTACACATACATACATACAGTACAGTACACACAGATTGCACACATACATACAGTACACATACATACAGTACTGTACACATACATACAGTACAGTACACATACATACAGTACAGCAAAGTACAGTACACATACATACAGTACAATACAGCACAGTACACATACGCACAGTACAGTACACATACGCACAGTACAGTACACATACTTACAGTACAGCACAGTACACATACGTACAGTACAGTACACATACATACAGTACACATACATACAGTACAGTACACATACCATGCAGTACAGGACAGTGCATATACATACAGTACACATAAATACAGTACACATACACACAGATTGCACACATACATACATACATACAGTACACATACGTACAGTACACACATAGTACAGTACACACATACATACAGTACAGCAAAGTACTGTACACATACAGACAGTACTGTACACATACATACAGTACAGTACACATACGTGCAGTACAGGACAGTGCATATACATACAGTACAGCACAGTACACATAAGAACAGTACAGTACACATACATACAGTACAGTACACATACATACAGTACAGTAGACATACATACAGTACAGTATTTGATTTGATTTGATACAGTGCAGCACATACAGTACACATACAAACAGCACAGTACACGTACATACAGTACAGTACAGCACAGTACACATACGTACAGTACAGTACACATACGTACAGCACAGTACACATACGTACAGCACAGTACACATGCGTACAGTACACATACGTACAGTACACATACACACAGTACACATACATAAAGACAGTACACATACATACAGTACACATACAGTACACATACATACATACAGTACACATACATACAGTACACATACATATAGACAGTACACATACATACAGTACAGTACACATATATACAGTACACACACATACAGACAGTACACATACATACAGTACACATACATACAGTACACATACATACATACATACAGTACACCTACATACAGTACGGTACACACAGATTACACACATACATACAGTACAGTACACATACATACAGTACAGTACACAAACATACATACAGTACACATACATACAGTACAGCAAAGTACAGTACACATACGTACAGTACAGTACACATACATACAGTACAGTACACATACATACAGTACAGTACACATACATGCAGTACAGGACAGTGCATATACGTACAGTACAGTACAGTACAGTACAGTACAGTACAGTACAGTACACATACATACAGTACACATACACACAGATTACACACATACATACAGCACACATACGTACAGTACACATACATACAGTACAGCAAAGTACAGTACACATACAGACAGTACTGTACACATACAGTACAGTACACATACGTGCAGTACAGGACAGTGCATATACATACAGTACAGCACAGTACACATACGTACAGTACACATACATACAGTACACATACAAACAGCACAGTACACATACATACAGTACAGTACAGCACACATACGTACAGTACAGTACACATGCGTACAGTACAGTACACATACGTACAGTACACATACATACAGTACACATACAAACAGCACAGTACACATACATACAGTACTGCACAGTACACATACGTACAGTACACTTACTTGTTAGATACTACTGCATGGTCGGAACTAGAAGCACAAGCATTTCGAGACACTCGCATTAACATCTGCTAACCATGTGTATGTGACAAATACAATTTGATTTTGATTTACACATACATACAGTACAGTACACATACATGCAGTACAGGACAGTGCATATACATACAGTACAGCACAGTACACATATGTACAGTACAGTACAAATACATACAGTACAGTACACATACATACAGTACAGTACACTTACATACAGTACAGCACACGTACGTACAGTACATACAGTACACATACATACAGTACAGTACACATACATGCAGTACTGGACAGTGCATTTACATACAGTACAGCACAGTACACATATATACAGTACAATACACATACATACAGTACAGTGCACTTACATACAGTACACATACATACAGTACACACACATACTGTACACATACATACAGTACAGCACACATTCATACGGTACATGTGTTCTAGAACGTCCTGATTACCGGTCCGTAATGTGTTAAACCGCAGAAGAACGTCCTGATGACTGGTCAGTAATGTGTTCTAGAACGTCCTGACGACTGTTCCGTAATGTGTTCTAGAACGTCCTGATTACCTGTCCGTAATGTGTTAAACAGCAGAAGAACGTCCTGATGACTGGCCAGTAATGTGTTCTAGAACATCCTGACGACTGTTCCGTAATGTGTTCTAGAACGTCCTGATGACTGGTCAGTAATGTGTTCTAGAACGTCCTGATGACTGGTCAGTAATGTGTTAAACAGCAGAAGAACGTCCTGATGACTGGTCAGTAATGTGTTCTAGAACGTCCTGATGACTGGTCAGTAATGTGGTCTAGAACGTCCTGATGATTGGTCAGTAATGTGTTCTAGAATGTCCTGATGACTGGTCAATAATGTGGTCTAGAACATCCTGATGACTGGTCAGTAATGTGTTCTAGAACGTCCTGATGACTGGTCAGTAATGTGTTCTAGAACGTCCTGATGACTGGTCAGTAATGTGTTCTAGAACGTCCTGATGACTGGTCAGTAATGTGTTCTAAAACGTCCAGATGACTGGTAAGTAATGTTTTCTACTGTGTCCTGATGACTGGTCAGTAATGGGTTCTAGAACGTCCTGATGACTGGTCAGTAATGTGTTCTAGAACGTCCTGATGACTGGTCAGTAATGTGTTCTAAAACGTTCTGATGACTGGTCAGTAATGTGTTCTAAAACGTCCAGATGACTGGTAAGTAATGTTTATACTGTGTCCTGATGACTGGTCAGTAATGTGTTCTAGAACGTCCTGACGACTGGTCAGTAATGTGTTCTAGAACGTCCTGACGACTGGTCAGTAATGTG
The DNA here is from genome assembly GCA_030435695.1 of Brachymystax lenok tsinlingensis. NCBI lineage: Eukaryota > Metazoa > Chordata > Actinopteri > Salmoniformes > Salmonidae > Brachymystax > Brachymystax lenok. The sequence goes on along the minus strand of CM059795.1, from coordinate 2,845,670 downwards.
TTCTAGAACATCTAGAACCAGGTTTTCTTCTAGGGTTTTGCCAGTCCATAACAATTACAAGCATACCCATAACATGATGCAGTCCTCACTATGCTTTAAAATATGCAAAGTGGTACTCAGTAGTGTCCCAAACATAACACTTTGCCCCAGTTTTTGCAGTATTACTTGTTTCGTGCCTTGTTGCAAATAGGATGCAAGTTTCCTTTCTCTCCGGCACCTGAGTTAGGAAGGACGCCTGTATTATTGTAGTGACTCGGTGTATTGATACACCATCCAAAGAGTCATTAATAACTTCACCATACTCAAAGGGATATTTAATATCTGCTTTTTCTATTGTTTACCCATCTATCAATAGGTGCCCTTCTTTGTGAGGCCTTGGAAAACCTTCCTAGTCTTTATGGTTGAATAAGTGTTTGAAATTCACTGTTCGTGTCATGGCCTGATCTGTTTTCACCTGTCCTTGTGCTTGTCTCCACCCCCTCCAGGTGTCGCCCATCTTCCCCATTATCCCCTGGGTATTTATACCTGTGTTTTCTGTCTGTCCGTGCCAGTTCATCTTGTTTGTTCAAGTCAACCAGCGTTTTGTCTCAGCTTCTGTTTTTCCCAAGTCTCTCCTTTTCTCGTCCTCCTAGTTTTTGACCCTTGCCTGTCCTGACCCTGTACCCTCCCCGCCAGACCACTCTGCATGTCCCTGACCCTGAGCCTGCCTGCCGTCCTGTACCTTGACCTCTATTCTGGATTATCGACCCCTGCCTGCCTTGACCTGTCGCGTGCCTGCCCCTGTTGTTACAATAAACATTGTTGCTTCACACTTCACCCCTGACAAAGAAATGATCAGTCTATGATTTTAAGGTTTATTTGAACAGTGAGAGACAGAATAACTACAAAGAAATCCAGAAAAAACGCATGTGAAAAATGTTATAAATTGATTTGCATTTTACTGAGGGAAATAAGTATTTGACCCCCTCTCAATCAGAAAAATGTCTGGCTCCCAGGTGTCTTTTATACAGGTAACGAGCTGTTTTTCTGCTAAGGGGAAAGGACAACTTCACCGCATCAAAGGGACGATGGACGGGGCCATGTACCGTCAAATCTTGGGTGAGAACCTCCTTCCCTCAGCCAGGGCATTGAAAATGGGTTGTGGATGGGTATTCCAGCATGACAATGACCCAAAACACACGGCCAAGGCAACAAAGGAGTGGCTCAAGAAGAAGCACATTAAGGTCCTGGAGTGGCCTAGCCAGTCTCCAGACCTTAATCCCATAGAAAATCTGTGGAGGGAGCTGAAGGTTCGAGTTGCCAAACGTCAGCCTCGAAACCTTAATAACTTGGAGAAGATCTGCAAAGAGGAGTGGGACAAAAGCCCTCCTGAGATGTGTGCAAACCTGGTTGCCAACTGCAAGAAACGTCTGACCTCTGTGATTGCCAGTAATCCAGAGTAATTTGGCCTTCACATGAGTCTTTCTGTACCGATGTTAATTTTACATTATTATTAGGTAAAAAAAATCCATACAATTAGTTTCAGTTAGTGGAGATGGAAGAGGAAAGAGGAAGTAAGTACTTTACTTCCTCTTTCAAAATATAATTCGGTGAATCATGCGTGTTTCAAGTTTCAATACATTTGTTTTGGTAGCATTTCTATATTGAAGATTGAAAAATAATTTTGTGCATTTTTCCCCATATTCCATCCAGTTCGTTTTATTTTTTATAATATATTACACTAGATCTTTGTTGAATAATTTGATGAATAATTTCCTCCAGTTCTTTCTTTTTTTCCTCTAACTTATTCTGTGCCTCTATAGTTTTTATTGCTCTCTATCTGTTCTGTTAGACCCTCTATTTCCTTTGGTAATATGAACTCTTTTGATCTAAATTGCTTTTGTTTTATAGACGAGTACTGCATTTAAAAGTGTCCCATACAATAAGGGGATCTGCTCGACCTATGTTATGTCTGAAAAAGTCTGTTATAAATTCTTCTGTCCTAGTTCTAAACAACGTATCATCTAGTAGGCTTTGATTAAATTTCCAATATCCTCACACACGTGGAAATTCTGTAAGAGTAATATATATGCCAATTATGTGATGATCCAACCGCAATCTGTCCCCTATCAACACTTTCTAAACTTTTGGTACCAGAGAGAATGGCATAAGAAAGTAGTCAAGACGACTAGCTTGATTAAGCCTCCGCCGTGTATATCTCACTAGGTCAGGGTATTTAAGCCTCCATATATCCACTAATTCCAATATATCCATGACATTCATGATTTCCTTAAGTGCCTGAGGGTGATAGTTTGTAGTGTGATTTCCTTTCCGGTCCATAGAGGTATTTAAGATCTCCCACCATGATAATAGAGTCTAGTGTTGCTTGTAGAGTTGATCAATTATTACATATATTTTCAAAGAAGCTTGGATCATCATTATTTGGACCGTATAGGTTAATAAGCCATATATGTTTATTGTCCAATAACATATTTAAAATAATCCATCTACCTTGATGATCTGTTTGGACAATTTGCACACTTGGATCAAAATTACTGTTCATTAGTATCATGAATGTCTTTGCCCATGAGAGAAATATATTTCGCCCCCCCCCAGTCCATTTCATCTAAAATTGTTGAATGAGTTTCCTGTAAACAATAGATATTATATTCCTTCTCTTTTAGCCAGGTAAATACTGATCGTCTTTAGTTATCAACGCCCCTAGTAGTTATCAACTCCCCTAGTAGTTATCAACGCCCCTAGTAGTTATCAACTCCCCTAGTAGTTATCAACTCCCCTAGTAGTTATCAACGCCCCTAGTAGTTATCAACTCCTAGTAGTTATCAACTCCCTAGTAGTTATCAACTCCCCTAGTAGTTATCAACTCCCCTAGTAGTTATCAACTCCCCTAGTAGTTATCAACTCCCCTAGTAGTTATCAACTCCCCTAGTAGTTATCAACTCCCCTAGTAGTTATCAACTCCCCTAGTAGTTATCAACTCCCCTAGTAGTTATCAACTCCCCTAGTAGTTATCAACGTCCCTAGTAGTTATCAACTACCCTAGTAGTTATCAACTCCCCTAGTAGTTATCAACTCCCTAGTAGTTATCAACTCCCCTAGTAGTTATCAACGCCCCTAGTAGTTATCAACGCCCCTAGTAGTTATCAACTCCCCTAGTAGTTATCAACTCCCCTAGTAGTTATCAACGCCCCTAGTAGTTATCAACTCCCCTAGTAGTTATCAACGCCCTAGTAGTTATCAACGCTCCTAGTAGTTATCAACTCCTAGTAGTTATCAACTCCCTAGTAGTTATCAACTCCCTAGTAGTTATCAACTCCCCTAGTAGTTATCAACGCCCCTAGTAGTTATCAACTCCCCTAGTAGTTATCAACGCCCCTAGTAGTTATCAAATCCCCTAGTAGTTATCAACTCCCCTAGTAGTTATCAACTCCCCTAGTAGTTATCAACTCCCTAGTAGTTATCAACTCCCTAGTAGTTATCAACTCCCTAGTAGTTATCAACTCCCTAGTAGTTATCAACGCCCTAGTAGTTATCAACTCCCTAGTAGTTATCAACGCCCCTAGTAGTTATCAACTCCCTAGTAGTTATCAACTCCCTAGTAGTTATCAACTCCCTAGTAGTTATCAACGCCCTAGTAGTTATCAACTCCCTAGTAGTTATCAACTCCCTAGTAGTTATCAACTCCCTAGTAGTTATCAACTCTAGTAGTTATCAACTCCCTAGTAGTTATCAACTCCTAGTAGTTATCAACTCCCTAGTAGTTATCAACTCCCTAGTAGTTATCAACTCCTAGTAGTTATCAACTCCCTAGTAGTTATCAACTCCTAGTAGTTATCAACTCCTAGTAGTTATCAACTCCCTAGTAGTTATCAACTCCCTAGTAGTTATCAACTCCTAGTAGTTATCAACTCCCTAGTAGTTATCAACTCCCTAGTAGTTATCAACTCCCTAGTAGTTATCAACTCCCTAGTAGTTATCAACTCCTAGTAGTTATCAACGCCCTAGTAGTTATCAACTCCCTAGTAGTTATCAACGCTCCTAGTAGTTATCAACTCCCTAGTAGTTATCAACGCCCTAGTAGTTATCAACTCCTAGTAGTTATCAACTCCTAGTAGTTATCAACGCCCTAGTAGTTATCAACTCCCCTAGTAGTTATCAACTCCCTAGTAGTTATCAACTCCTAGTAGTTATCAACGCCCTAGTAGTTATCAACTCCTAGTAGTTATCAACTCCCTAGTAGTTATCAACTCCCTAGTAGTTATCAACGCCCCTAGTAGTTATCAACTCCCTAGTAGTTATCAACTCCCTAGTAGTTATCAACGCCCTAGTAGTTATCAACTCCCTAGTAGTTATCAACTCCCTAGTAGTTATCAACTCCCTAGTCGTTATCAACTCCCTAGTAGTTATCAACCCCTAGTAGTTATCAACTCCCTAGTCGTTATCAACTCCCTAGTCGTTATCAACTCCCTAGTAGTTATCAACTCCCTAGTAGTTATCGACTCTAGTAGTTATCAACTCCCTAGTCGTTATCAACTCCCCTAGTCGTTATCAACGCCCCTAGTAGTTATCGACTCCCCTAGTAGTTATCGACTCCCCTAGTAGTTATCGACTCCCCTAGTAGTTATCGACTCCCCTAGTCGTTATCAACTCCCCTAGTAGTTATCAACTCCCCTAGTAGTTATCAACTCCCCTAGTAGTTATCAACTCCCCTAGTAGTTATCAACGCCCCTAGTAGTTATCAACTCCCCTAGTAGTTATCAACTCCCCTAGTAGTTATCAACTCCCTAGTAGTTATCAACTCCCTAGTAGTTATCAACTCCTTAGTAGTTATCAACTCCCTAGTAGTTATCAACGCCCTAGTAGTTATCAACGCCCTAGTAGTTATCAACTCCCTAGTAGTTATCAACTCCTAGTAGTTATCAACTCCCTAGTAGGTATCAACTCCCTAGTAGTTATCAACTCCCTAGTAGTTATCAACGCCTAGTAGTTATCAACGCCCCTAGTAGTTATCAACTCCCCTAGTAGTTATCAACTCCCCTAGTAGTTATCAACTCCCCTAGTAGTTATCAACTCCCCTAGTAGTTATCAACAGCGCTGGTCCCATGAATTAGTTTATTTTCGAACGCTTCCGCATTAATCAATACGTTGTCTTAACCTGTATGTTTGAACCTAGATTTAGATAAGACCTTACAATAAGATTCTAATGCTTGTCTGAAAACTGGACACTATTTATGCGTCCCAAATGGCACCCTATTCCCTATGTAGTACACTACTTTAGACCAGGGCCTGTGGATTATATAGGGTGCCATTTGGGATGATCTGATTTAAAAAATGCAGTTCTGATTTAAAATGTGATATTTCAAAAACAATGAAACATTGATTTGACAATGATTTAACCACGTAGCATACAAATGCACCCCCTCTCCATCTCCATCCATCTCTACATCCCTCCATCTCCATATCCCTCCATCTCCATCCATCTCTCCATCCCTCCATCTCCATATCCCTCCATCTCCATCCATCTCTCCATCTCTCCTTCGCTCCATCTCCATATCCCTCCATCTCCATATCCCTCCATCTCCATCCATCTCTCCATCTCTCCTTCGCTCCATCTCCATATCCCTCCATCTCCATCCATCTCTCCATCCCACCATCTCCATATCCCTCCATCTCCATCCATCTATCCATCCCTCCATCTCCATATCCCTCCATCTCCATCCATCTCTCCATCCCTCCTTCGCTCCATCTCCATATCCCTCCATCTCCATCCATCTCTCCATCCCCCCTTCGCTCCATCTCCATATCCCTCCATCTCCATCCATCTCTCCATCCCTCCATCTCCATATCCCTCCATCTCCATCCATCTCTCCATCCCTCCTTCCCTCCATCTCCATATCCCTCCATCTCCATCCATCCCTCCATCTCTCCTTCACTCCATATCCATCCCATATCTCCATCCCTCCATCTCTGTCTGTTCTGTTTTGGCGAGGAGCACTCTTGGTGTAGCTTTGGTTTTGATGTTACTATGGATACCTCCTCAGCCAGCTATGGTTATTTATAGCAGCAGTAGGAGATATGCAGCGCCGCCCCTCGCTGGGAGAAACAGTTTCAGCTTAGCACCCTCTCCCCCTCGCTGGGAGAAACAGGCTATGGCTCTCTCTCTCTCTCTCTCTCTCTCTCTCTCTCTCTCTCTCTCTCTCTCTCTCTCTCTCTCTCTCTCTCTCTCTCTATCTCTCTCTCTGAGAAACAGGCTAGCACATGGACAGTACAGGAGGAAGAGGACGGAAATGTATCATGCGTTTCATAGTAAAAGTGTCTATGAAATCATATTAGCGATCATCATATTCTCTACCATCACATTGGGCTATCATCACAACGGGCTATCATCACATTGGGCTATCATCACATTGGGCTATCATCACATTGGGCTATCATCACATTGGGCTATCATCACATTGGGCTATCATCAACTGCATGTCCGTCCTCCTCCTGCATTGTTCATGTTTTCTGTGAATAGCAGTGTGGAACCATAGAGCTACTATAAGGGTTGTTTTAGACAGAGTACATAGCCTAATGTCAAGAGAAAAATATACATCAGTTCATATCACCTTTCTTAGTAAATAAATGAGCTTACACTTCAGGCCAGGGTCCTTTTTTCTTAATTTCCGCCTGACTTACTGAAAGTAAACTGCCTGTTGCTCAGGCCCTGAAGCCAGGATATGCATTTAATTGGTACCATTGGATAGAAAACACTTTTAAGTTTGTAGAAATGTTAAAATGTGTGAGACTATAACACAATAGATATGGTAGGAGAAAATCCAAAGAAGAATTTGAGTTTTGGTACTGGGAGTCAGAGTTGGAAATCAGTCTGTGCGCTCGCGACGAGCTTAGCAGTAGCTTTTTGGATTCCTTTCTCTGCATGTTGAATGAGTGGATTACTCAAATCGATGGCGCCAACTAAACAGACTTTTTGGGATATAAAGAAAGATTTTATCTAACAAAACGACTATACATGTTGTAGCTTTGGAATGCAAATCAGAGGAAGATTTTCAAAAAGTAAGTGAATATTTAATCGCCATTTGTGATTTTATGAAGCCTGTGCTGGTTGATTTCTTTTTTTTAATGTGGGGCGCCGTCCTCAAACAATCGCATGGCATACTTTCGCTGTAAAGCCTATTGTAAATCGGACAATGCAATTAGCTTAACAATCATTTAAGCTTTTAACCTTGTATGTACCTAAATGTTTAATATCCATAATTTTTTTATTATTTATTTGAATTTCACCGGAAGTTGTCGACAGGTGTCCCGCTAGCGGGACGCCTATCCCAGAGAGGTTTAACATACATATACTGATCGAAAACATGAACGCAACATGCAACAATTTCAATGATTTTACTGAGTTACAGTTCATATAAGGAAATCAGTCAACTGAAATCAATTCATTAGGCCATAATCTATGGACTTCACGACTGGACAAGGGCGCAGCCATGGGTGGGCTTGGGAGGGCATAGACCCAGCCACTGGGGAGCCAGGCCCAGCCACTGGGAAGCCAGGCCCAGCCACTGGGGAGCCAGGCCCAGCCACTGGGGAGCCAGGCCCAGCCAACCAGAATTTGTTTTTCCCCAGACGATCCCGCAGGGGAAGAAGCTAGATGTGGAGGTCCGGGGCTGCAGTGGTTACACAGGGTCTCCGGTTGTGAGGCCGGTTGGACTTACAGCCAAATTCTCTAAAACAACCTGAATAGGGTTCACTCCCTAGAGCCCTATGGGACCTGAATAGGGTTCACTCCCTAGAGCCCTATGAGACCTGAATAGGGTTCATTACCTAGAGCCCTATGGGACCTGAATAGGGTTCACTCCCTACAGCCCTATGGGACCTGAATAGGGTTCACTCCCTAGAGCCCTATGGGACCTAAATAGGGTTCACTCACAAGAGCCCTATGGGACCTAAATAGGGTTCACTACCTAGAGCCCTATGGGACCTGAATAGGGTTCACTACCTAGAGCCCTATAGGACCTGAATAGGGTTCACTCCCTAGAGCCCTATGGGACCTGAATAGGGTTCACTCCCTAGAGCCCTATGGGACCTGAATAGAGTTCACTACCTAGAGCCCAATGGGACCTGAATAGGGTTCACTACCTAGAGCCCTATGAGACCTGAATAGGGTTCATTACCTAGAGCCCTATGGGACCTGAATAGGGTTCACTACCTAGAGCCCTATGGGACCTGAATAGGGTTCACTCCCTAGAGCCCTATGGGACCTGAATAGGGTTTACTACCTAGAGCACAATGGGACCTGAATAGGGTACACTACCTAGAGCCCTATGGGACCTGAATAGGGTTCACTACCTAGAGCCCTATGGGACCTGAATAGGGTTCACTCCCTAGAGCCCTATGGGACCTGAATAGGGTTCACTCCCTAGAGCCCTATGGGACCTGAATAGGGTTCACTCCCTAGAGCCCTATGGGACCTGAATAGGGTTCACTACCTAGAGCCCTATGGGACCTGAATAGGGTTCACTACCTAGAGCCCTATGGGACCTGAATAGGGTTCACTACCTAGAGCCCTATGGGACCTGAATAGGGTTCACTACCTAGAGCCCTATGGGAGTGAGCCCTTGGGTTCCATCTGTCTTCTTTTCCCAACATCCTCCAGAAAAACAGGAAGCTCGTTTTAGATTATTTTGTGCTCTGGTATTTAGCAGGATCAATTCTTTCCATTCTGACAGACATGTTGATTCCCACAGACAACACACAGTCCTGTTGGTTCCCATAGACAACACACAGTCCTGTTGGTTCCCATAGACAACACACAGTCCTGTTGGTTCCCATAGACAACACACACTTCCAGTCCAGTCGTAGGCTGATCAGTTGTATGTTTCAGTGCGATAACAGAGCTCATCAAGCCTCTAGTCCAACTCTCTCTAGTCTAGGGGTCCTCAGATCCTCTTCATTGTCTGGGCTGCTTATTCTCAGGACTCTCATTTAAACACACACACACACAGCCAAGGCCAAAGATACCTACACACAGCCTGCCTGTCCTCTCCTCTCTGTGGCTGCCTGCCTTGTGCGTCACCATGGCGACCCCTCTATGGAAGCCAGCAACACCACACCACAGCTCTATAGAGAGAAAGCCCAGCTGGAGTAACCAAATACCCAGATCAATAAGCTGCTTAAACACAACCTCTCTGCCTCACAGACTATACTGTCTGGCTTGTGATCACCTACCCAACCCTTTCCATATTGAATACAATAGCTTTGTTCAGTTCAGTTCTAAGTGTAAGTGTAGACGTAATTGATTGAATGCACTGACACAAAGTAGCTCTGGAGCACAGCGTCTGCTACAAATTTAGACTCAATAATTGTAGTGTTTTTTTTTGTTTGTGGCTATAATTACATTAGGTACCAATCCAAACCCTTACGTTATGGTCTTCTGACTGAAGACAGACTGTGTGAAGATAGACGCATCTATAACTGGAGAAAAAAAATTGTAAGTGCAAACTCCAACTAACACATGTAGAGCAGAATTGGGCCAATACCCTTATTCAAATAGAAAGAAAAATAGAGACAGAGGGCGACAGTTTCCCTGATGATCTAGGTCTCCTGGACCCCAGATGTCAATACATGGTGTGTGAGTAATTCATCAGTAGTCCTAAATGACACCCTATTCCCTACATGGTCCTATGGGTCCTTTTACAAAAGTAGTGCAGTGTGTAGGGAATAGGGTACCCTGTTAACCCTTCTAGCCATTCTAGCCCCCCGGTACACAGTCGTGAGGGTGAACAACATCCTAAACCCAATGTCTAAAAACTACATTAGATGGTAATATCCGCGAGACAAATAAGCACTAAGTACCCAGATACCCAAAGTGTAGCGGTACTTTCGAGTCAAATTCAAGAGTTAAAACGAACCCTGTTAAACAGACAATGAAATAGAATTGACATATCAAACCCATTATGCTGGCTTTGTGATGTTGTCCAAACACGTGTTAGGATTAGGATGACGGTACGTCAATGCAAATAGATGAATAATGTGCTGTTTGATGACTGCATTAAGAGTTAGTCTAACTTGCAGTGAACATGAGGGATTTACTTCAGCTATACTCCTATTGCTGCTCCATGTAGTAGAGCAGACAGTATTGTGGTGTACTTGCTCCATGTAGTAGAGCAGACAGTATTATAGTGTATTTACTCTATGTAGTAGAGAAGACAGTATTATAGTGTATTTACTCTATGTAGTAGAGAAGACAGTATTATAGTGTACTTACTCTATGTAGTAGAGCAGACAGTATTGTGGTGTACTTGCTCCATGTAGTAGAGCAGACAGTATTATAGTGTATTTACTCTATGTAGTAGAGAAGACAGTATTATAGTGTATTTACTCCATGTAGTAGAGCAGACAGTATTATAGTGTACTTACTCTATGTAGTAGAGAAGACAGTATTATAGTGTACTTACTCTATGTAGTAGAGCAGACAGTATTGTGGTGTACTTGCTCCATGTAGTAGAGCAGACAGTATTATAGTGTATTTACTCTATGTAGTAGAGAAGACAGTATTATAGTGTATTTACTCTATGTAGTAGAGAAGACAGTATTATAGTGTATTTACTCTATGTAGAAGAGAAGACAGTATTATAGTGTACTTACTCTATGTAGTAGAGCAGACAGTATTATAGTGTATTTACTCCATGTAGTAGAGCAGACAGTATTATAGTGTACTTACTCTATGTAGTAGAGAAGACAGTATTATAGTGTACTTACTCTATGTAGTAGAGAAGACAGTATTATAGTGTACTTACTCTATGTAGTAGAGCAGACAGTATTATAGTGTATTTACTCCATGTAGTAGAGCAGACAGTATTATGGTGTATTTACTCTATGTAGTAGAGCAGACAGTATTATAGTGTATTTACTCCATGTAGTAGAGCAGACAGTATTATGGTGTATTTACTCTATGTAGTAGAGCAGACAGTATTATAGTGTATTTACTCCATGTAGTAGTAGAGAAGACAGTATTATAGTGTATTTACTCCATGTAGTAGTAGAGAAGACAGTATTATAGTGTATTTACTCTATGTAGTAGAGAAGACAGTATTATAGTGTATTTACTCTATGTAGAAGAGAAGACAGTATTATAGTGTACTTACTCTATGTAGTAGAGCAGACAGTATTATAGTGTATTTACTCCATGTAGTAGAGCAGACAGTATTATAGTGTACTTACTCTATGTAGTAGAGAAGACAGTATTATAGTGTACTTACTCTATGTAGTAGAGCAGACAGTATTATAGTGTATTTACTCCATGTAGTAGAGCAGACAGTATTATGGTGTATTTACTCTATGTAGTAGAGCAGACAGTATTATAGTGTATTTACTCCATGTAGTAGAGCAGACAGTATTATGGTGTATTTACTCTATGTAGTAGAGCAGACAGTATTATAGTGTATTTACTCCATGTAGTAGTAGAGAAGACAGTATTATAGTGTATTTACTCCATGTAGTAGTAGAGAAGACAGTATTATAGTGTATTTACTCCATGTAGTAGAGAAGACAGTATTGTGGTGTACTTGCTCTATGTAGTAGAGCAGACAGTATTATAGTGTATTTACTCTATGTAGTAGAGAAGACAGTATTATAGTGTATTTACTCCATGTAGTAGAGCAGACAGTATTATAGTGTATTTACTCCATGTAGTAGAGAAGACAGTATTATAGTGTAATTACTCCATGTAGTAGTAGAGAAGACAGTATTATAGTGTATTTACTCCATGTAGTAGAGAAGACAGTATTATAGTGTATTTACTCCATGTAGTAGAGAAGACAGTATTATAGTGTACTTACTCCATGTAGTAGAGAAGACAGTATTATAGTGTATTTACTCCATGTAGTAGAGAAGACAGTATTATAGTGTATTTACTCCATGTAGTAGAGCAGACAGTATTATAGTGTACTTACTCTATGTAGAAGAGAAGACAGTATTATAGTGTACTTACTCTATGTAGTAGAGCAGACAGTATTGTGGTGTACTTGCTCCATGTAGTAGAGCAGACAGTATTATAGTGTATTTACTCTATGTAGTAGAGAAGACAGTATTATAGTGTATTTACTCTATGTAGTAGAGAAGACAGTATTATAGTGTACTTACTCTATGTAGTAGATCAGACAGTATTGTGGTGTACTTGCTCCATGTAGTAGAGCAGACAGTATTATAGTGTATTTACTCTATGTAGTAGAGAAGACAGTATTATAGTGTATTTACTCCATGTAGTAGAGAAGACAGTATTATAGTATATTTACTCTATGTAGTAGAGAAGACAGTATTATAGTGTATTTACTCCATGTAGTAGAGAAGACAGTATTATAGTGTACTTACTCTATGTAGTAGAGAAGACAGTATTATAGTGTATTTACTCTATGTAGAAGAGAAGACAGTATTATAGTGTACTTACTCTATGTAGTAGAGCAGACAGTATTATAGTGTATTTACTCCATGTAGTAGAGCAGACAGTATTATAGTGTACTTACTCTATGTAGTAGAGAAGACAGTATTATAGTGTACTTACTCTATGTAGTAGAGCAGACAGTATTATAGTGTATTTACTCCATGTAGTAGAGCAGACAGTATTATGGTGTATTTACTCTATGTAGTAGAGCAGACAGTATTATAGTGTATTTACTCCATGTAGTAGAGCAGACAGTATTATGGTGTATTTACTCTATGTAGTAGAGAAGACAGTATTATAGTGTATTTACTCCATGTAGTAGAGCAGACAGTATTATAGTGTATTTACTCCATGTAGTAGAGAAGACAGTATTATAGTGTAATTACTCCATGTAGTAGTAGAGAAGACAGTATTATAGTGTATTTACTCCATGTAGTAGAGAAGACAGTATTATAGTGTATTTACTCCATGTAGTAGAGAAGACAGTATTATAGTGTACTTACTCCATGTAGTAGAGAAGACAGTATTATAGTGTATTTACTCCATGTAGTAGAGAAGACAGTATTATAGTGTATTTACTCCATGTAGTAGAGAAGACAGTATTATAGTGTATTTACTCCATGTAGTAGAGAAGACAGTAACCAACAACACAGTTAAGACAAATAAGAGTTAAGAAAAATATTTACTAAATAAACTGAAGTAAAATAAATTAAAGAGCAAGAAAAAATAACAACAACGAGGCTAAATACAAGGGGGTTCCGGTACTGAGTGAACGTACAGAGGATGATTCATCAACAATACATTTGATATAAGTGTATATTTGGAGTGCAGAGAACTGCTTTAGTGGACATTCAGTGGAGACCCTCTAGTGTAGTAGATATCTAGTGGACATTCAGTGGAGACCCTCTAGTGTAGTAGATATCTAGTGGACATTCAGTGGAGAGCCTCTAGTGTAGTAGATATCTAGTGGACATTCAGTGGAGACCCTCTAGTGTAGTAGATATCTAGTGGACATTCAGTGGAGACCCTCTAGTGTAGTAGATATCTAGTGGACATTCAGTGGAGACCCTCTAGTGTAGTAGATATCTAGTGGACATTCAGTGGAGACCCTCTAGTGTAGTAGATATCTAGTGGACGTTCAGTGGAGACCCTCTAGTGTAGTAGATATCTAGTGGACATTCAGTGGAGACCCTCTAGTGTAGTAGATATCTAGTGGACATTCAGTGGAGACCCTCTAGTGTAGTAGATATCTAGTGGACATTCAGTGGAGACCCTCTAGTGTAGTAGATATCTAGTGGACATTCAGTGGAGACCCTCTAGTGTAGTAGATATCTAGTGGACATTCAGTGGAGAGCCTCTAGTGTAGTAGATATCTAGTGGACATTCAGTGGAGACCCTCTAGTGTAGTAGATATCTAGTGGACATTCAGTGGAGACCCTCTAGTGTAGTAGATATCTAGTGGACATTCAGTGGAGAGCCTCTAGTGTAGTAGATATCTAGTGGACATTCAGTGGAGACCCTCTAGTGTAGTAGATATCTAGTGGACATTCAGTGGAGACCCTCTAGTGTAGTAGATATCTAGTGGACGTTCAGTGGAGACCCTCTAGTGTAGTAGATATCTAGTGGACATTCAGTGGAGACCCTCTAGTGTAGTAGATATCTAGTGGACATTCAGTGGAGACCCTCTAGTGTAGTAGATATCTAGTGGACATTCAGTGGAGACCCTCTAGTGTAGTAGATATCTAGTGGACATTCAGTGGAGACCCTCTAGTGTAGTAGATATCTAGTGGACATTCAGTGGAGACCCAGCTCCACTGTTTTGAAACTGTAGAATATATCATTTTGAATACATTTTCTTGGTCCTAGATTCATTAAATGTTCCAAGTACATTTAGGGGAGTTGCTGATTTCAATAAATGTAAAAAAAAAATTGTGTCGGAGTGTAAATATTATATGTTTGATTTAATAATATTGTATTACACGATGACATCTACCTGGGATGATGTAGCAGGGTGTAGGAGACAGTAGAGGACATCTACCTGGGATGATGTAGCAGGGTGTAGGAGACAGTAGAGGAAGAACATCTACCTGGGATGATGTAGCAGGGTGTAGGAGACAGTAGAGGAAGAACATCTACCTGGGATGATGTAGCAGGGTGTAGGAGACAGTAGAGAACATCTACCTGGGATGATGTAGCAGGGTGTAGGAGACAGTAGAGGAAGAACATCTGCCTGGGATGATGGAGCAGGGTGTAGGAGACAGTAGAGGACATCTACCTGGGATGATGTAGCAGGGTGTAGGAGACAGTAGATGACATCTGCCTGGGATGATGGAGCAGGGTGTAGGAGACAGTAGAGGACATCTGCCTGGGATGATGTAGCAGGGTGTAGGAGACAGTAGAGGACATCTACCTGGGATGATGTAGCAGGGTGTAGGAGACAGTAGATGACATCTGCCTGGGATGATGTAGCAGGGTGTAGGAGACAGTAGAGGACATCTACCTGGGATGATGTAGCAGGGTGTAGGAGACAGTAGAGGACATCTGCCTGGGATGATGTAGCAGGGTGTAGGAGACAGTAGAGGAAGAACATCTACCTGGGATGATGTAGCAGGGTGTAGGAGACAGTAGAGGACATCTGCCTGGGATGATGGAGCAGGGTGTAGGAGACAGTAGAGGAAGAACATCTACCTGGGATGATGTAGCAGGGTGTAGGAGACAGTAGAGGAAGGACATCTGCCTGGGATGATGTAGCAGGGTGTAGGAGACAGTAGAGGACATCTACCTGGGATGATGTAGCAGGGTGTAGGAGACAGTAGATGACATCTGCCTGGGATGATGTAGCAGGGTGTAGGAGACAGTAGAGGACATCTGCCTGGGATGATGGAGCAGGGTGTAGGAGACAGTAGAGGAAGAACATCTACCTGGGATGATGTAGCAGGGTGTAGGAGACAGTAGATGACATCTGCCTGGGATGATGTAGCAGGCTGTAGGAGACAGTAGAGAACATCTGCCTGGGATGATGTAGCAGGGTGTAAGAGACAGTAGAGAACATCTACCTGGGATGATGTAGCAGGGTGTAGGAGACAGTAGAGAACATCTACCTGGGATGATGGAGCAGGGTGTAGGAGACAGTAGAGAACATCTACCTGGGATGATGTAGCAGGGTGTAGGAGACAGTAGAGAACATCTACCTGGGATGATGTAGCAGGGTGTAGGAGACAGTAGAGGACATCTACCTGGGATGATGTAGCAGGGTGGTTCATTCAGTAGCCTTTAGATTCAATCCAAATCACGCCACAAATATTAGACCACTTTAACACTCCATGAGACGCCTTCATAACCAACTTCACTATAGTCTTCAATGTGCTATGCATCCCAGTTGATGTGAATGGTTGCTGGTCGTGGACTACAGGAAACTGAGGGCCGAACACGCCCCCATTCACATCAAATGGGATGCATTGGAGCGGGTTGAGAGCTTAAAGTTCCTCAGTGTCCACATCACTAAGGATCAGTCTAAGGCACTGCATTGCAGTGCTAGAGGTGTCACTACAGACCCGGGTTCGGAGCGGTACCGGAGGGCCAACTGTGGGACCAAAAGGTTCCTTAACAGCTTCTAGCCCCAAGCCATAAGACTGCTGAACAGTTCATCAAATGGCTACCTGGACTATTTACATTGACCCCCAGGGTCAGGTCAGGCAGAGGCCCAGGGTCAGGTCAGGCAGAGGTCAGTAATCCAGAGTAGGGGCAAAGGCACAGGACGGCAGGCAGGCTCGGAAACCGGAGACAAAGGGCTGTGAGACATGGGTTTAGATCTAGACACATGAAAGTAGGAAGTATACAGAGGGTACTGAGGCAACAGAGGACAAACAGCAGAGGGGCTATTGATTTTGGAGCAGGGGGGGGAAAGGTCTCGGCTTCTGGGGTTGTAGTCGTGGAGCTATAGCGGTGTGCCGGCGCATCCGGCATAACCTCCTTGGGTACCGGTTGGTGTTGTGGAAGCGAAGTGGCCCGGGCCTTACTGAACCCCTCCCGGAGCTCCTGGTACTCTGCGGGAATGGCGGAGAGGTTCGGGCAATTTCCAAGCCCCCAGGAAGACATCCCAGGGCAGGCAGAGCTGATTTCAGGCAATGGGCGTGGCAGAACGGGCTCCAGCCCACGACAGCACCAGTAGACCAGTCAATCGACGTATTGTGTCGCTGGATGCAAGAGAATCCCAATGCCACAAATCGGCAGTCTCCGGACGCTCTTGGAGGAACTTGGGTAAGCTCGAATCGTCTCAGGGGCGAAGACGCCGGGGACTTTCCGGACTTCATCAGATGCAAGGTGGGAATCTTGACTGAATGATTGGGACCGCAATCAGACCTCTTCTCCCTCTTACGTGCCCGTAGCCGACCATCGATCCGGATGGTTAAAGCAATGAATGAGTCGAGATCTGTCAGTAGTTCCCGGGCTGCAAGCTCATTCTTTACCTCCTCCGATAATCCATTAAGGGAATGTGTCGAACAGCGCGTTAGGGTTTCAGGCACCCTCCGTTGCTAGCGTGCGGAAATCCACTGCATAGTCTTCCACACTGAGGGAGTCCTGCCGAAGCTGGAGTAACTTCCGGGCAGCCTCTCAAGGACACCGGACCTCCAGACTGAGGCAGACGGCGGATTGTTGCTCCCACACCACCGTGGCACAGGCGAATGCCCTCCCGGACATCAGCGTAATAATGTACGCTATCTTCGAGAGGTCAGAGGGGAACGAAGAAGGCTGCAGCTCAAAAACGAGGGAGCACTAGGAGAGAAAGGCCCGGCAGGTTCTGGAATCTTCATCGTAGCGCTCCGGGGGAGGTAAGCGGGGTTGCCGGGAAACCGGGGTGACGGCGCTGCTACCAGCCAGGTTACTTAGGGGCTGGGAGGTTACCATCGTGGTAGGCTGCCTAGTAGGCAACCCACAGAATTGCTCCCGCAAAGCGTCCAATGCTAGCTCGTGACGTTCGGCCATGTCCTGGAACCCTTCCATCAGACCGTGAAGCAACTCCTCGTGCCTACCAATGAGGGCTCCTCGGGAGGAGATGGCGTTGAGGAGCTGGTCCAAGTCTGCTGGGTCAGTCATGGCCAGTTCATTCCATCAGGAATCAAGGTAAGACCCAAGTGCAGACTGTGTTGTAGTAACAATGTTTATGAGGTTGACTGTACTGTACGTTATTGACTGTACGTTTGTTTATGTGTAACTCTGTATTGTTGTTTTTGTCGCATTGCTTTGCTTTATCTTGACCAGGTCGCAGTTGTAAATGAGAACTTGTTCTCAACTGGCCTCCCTGTATTATGACATCATATAGAACTACCTGGTTAAATAAAGGTGTATTATGACATCATATAGAACTACCTGGTTAAATAAAGGTGTATTATGACATCATATAGAACTACCTGGTTAAATAAAGGTGAAATAAAGAAATAAAAAAATAAAAAAATAAAACCTCAATACACAGCAGGGTCACAACATCTGGTTTTCAGGGGAAATGGAAAGAGAGCCTGTAATGGGATTTCAGCTTTTGGACACTAACAAGGTAAACACTCAAAATACTATTTTTATGCCACTTATATATTGCTTTTTGGTAGCAGATTAGGAGAATTTGCACAGCAGGTTAGGATAATTAAAATAGCAGTTTAGGAGAATGAGTTTAAGGTTAGGGAAAGAGTTAGGGTTAGCAACAACAAAAAAATGCACTCCTAACCTGCTATGAAAATCACTTTGTGTCGAAGTGGCGTGAAAAGAATCTGTCAGTTAATAACTGGGAGACACTCCATCTTAACTCGTCCTCCACATTTACTGCATTGGTTGAAGAGTGCAGACGAGCACCTTTTTATTTTATGCCTGCTACATTAGGTTACCTTTTGATACAACCTCTTTCCCAGGCTGACTGGGCAGAAGTGTTTTGGTGGATAATATTTTTTTATATAAAAAAAAAACAACAACTACTGAGTGTATAACCTCAACATTTCAAAGCCATCAACGTTTTGTATTGTAGTAAAAACCATCACAGTTTATATTATAATCAAACAATCACAGTTCATATTGTAGTCAAGAAATTGTGAAAAATCTGTTTGGAGATTGGACTGGTAGTATAGTATTTGAGGTTCTGTGCTATTGGCTAGGGCTGGTGGTGGATTCAACCCCAACCTTCTCGCCTCCAGTAAACTGACAGGTCCTGACAGTGTACAGGTGGATACACAGATTGTGACGCCGCCTCAACCCCAGTTACAAAAAAAAAAGAACGTCCTGCAGGACGTCAGTCCTGCTGTATGGAACCTCTTTACCCCGCTTAATTGCCTGGATGCTGTATGGAAACTCATTACCCCGCTTAATTGCCTGGATGCTGTATGGAAACTCATTACCCCGCTTAATTGCCTGGATGCTGTATGGAACCTCATTACCCCGCTTAATCGCCTGGATGCTGTATGGAACCTCTTAACCCTGCTTAATCGCCTGGATGCTGTATGGAACCTCTTAACCCTGCTTAATTGCCTGGATGCTGTATGGAACCTCTTTACCCCGCTTAATCGCCTGGATGCTGTATGGAACCTCTTAACCCTGCTTAATCGCCTGGATGCTGTATGGACCCTCATTACCCCGCTTAATCGCGGGGATGCTGTATGGACCCTCATTACCCCGCTTTATCGCGGGGATGCTGTATGGAACCTCATTACCCCGTTTTATCGCGGGGATGCTGTATGGAACCTCATTACCCCGTTTTATCGCGGGGATGCTGTATGGAACCTCATTACCCCGTTTTATCGCGGGGATGCTGTATGGACCCTCATTACCCCGTTTTATCGCGGGATGCTGTATGGAACCTCATTACCCCGCTTTATCGCTGGGATGCTGTATGGAACCTCATTACCCCGCTTTATCGCGGGGATGCTGTATGGACCCTCATTACCCCGTTTTATCGCGGGGATGCTGTATGGAACCTCATTACCCCGTTTTATGGCGGGGATGCTGTATGGAACCTCATTACCCCGTTTTATCGCGGGGATGCTGTATGGAACCTCATTACCCCGCTTAATCGGCTGGATGCTGTATGGAACCTGATTACCCCGCTTGAGTGGATTCTCTGTGGTAAAAACACGCCTTGGCCCCTCCTCCTCCTCACAGCATCCATCCCCTCTACATTCTCACCGTCGCTTTCTGATCTCCCGTCTCAGAGCCAATAGCGAAGTAGACACTGTAGCGCTCGGATAATACGATGGAGTAGCATGCACGAGTTTGGCCATTCTTTTCTTTCAGTCCCTTTGATGGATTTACACTTCCATTGGAATATATTTTAAATCACACGGTAAGTTCTCCGTGATTCAGTCGCTGGGCACCCACAGCAATGAGCCGAATTGATCCTATTCGCCTGTTCCAACTATTGTCTATTGTTGCTCACGGCGTCCACGGTCGATAGGTTTCGTGCTGTAATGGCCAAGTGGTTTTGACGTGACTGAAGTGGCAGCGTGTTTCTTTCAGCCCATTAAATGTAGCCAGTGTTTCACTAGAGCGTCACTTTGTTTCAGCGGTCAAGCCTGAAGAGTGAAGCCACACGTTGCGGACGGGGGACAGGCTACTACCAGCACGGTCCTCCCTCCGTGGGTCATTTCAATCATTTAAATGGTCATTTGACCAGCGAGGAGCCGTAGACCCAGACAGACACCTGCCTCTGGAAGCCCTTTGGGCCGTGAGGTGATGGCTGTGTCATTACCGGCACCGACGTCGTCGTGTTTTCTAAATTCTTTGACTTTTACCGAGTTTTGCGAGAGCCTATACATCATAAACGGACATAATATTAATATTCGCCATTTGCGCGGACATGGGGATGCAGCCTAGTTGTGTGTCGTTTTGTCGCCTTTGGTCGTTGTCCGGTGTAGGATCAGTGCTGATTTAGGATAATAATGAATACATGAAAAGTGGGACCTGATCCTAGATCAGCACTCCTACTTTTAAGATCCTGATCTGTGATCTCCCGATCATCTTTACCCTAATCTGATTGCACATGATGCCCCATGTTGGTGTTTAGCTACACATCAGGCCTATTATGATATTGATGTGTGTCGATACAATAAAGCCATTCGGGTGATTTTTCAACAACAACAACAACAACAACAGTGGAAATCCCCCATCAAAAGAGATGGAATTCACCTCTATTGGGTCAGCTAATGTATCTGGACAGTGTCTTCACATGGGCACATCATCACACTGTGTCATTCCCTATGGGCCCTGGTCAACAGTAGTTTACTATATATAGGGAATATACTTCAGCTATCGACAGCCCTATGGGTGGCTGGAAAGCCCTATGGGTGGCTGGAAAGCCCTATGGATGGCTGGACAGCCCTATGGATGGCTGGAAAGCCCTATGGGTGGCTGGAAAGCCCTATGGGTGGCTGGAAAGCCCTATGGATGGCTGGACAGCCCTATGGATGGCTGGACAGCCCTATGGATGGCTGGACAGCCCTATGGGTGGCTGGAAAGCCCTATGGATGGCTGGACAGCCCTATGGGTGGCTGGAAAGCCCTATGGATGGCTGGACAGCCCTATGGATGGCTGGACAGCCCTATGGATGGCTGGACAGCCCTATGGAGTCAACATCACCACCAAAGCCTGAGAATGTGTAGATGTTGCTCCCCTTGTTACACATTCATGCATGTGTACAGACACACATAGACACACACACACACATAGACAGCCTCATTTTCAGTGTGGAGGGTAAATTCATGATGTCTCGTAGTGTGTTCATTAGTTTCTTCTAATTGGCTAGATTAGTAATGAATGTGTATTGTGCTGTGTATTAATCAGTGAAGGCTGGACAAGCTCAAGGCTACAACATTGTGTTCCATAAGCGCCAGCTGGCATTCAAATAGCGACTACTAACCCTCAGTAGCGTCTACTTCATTCACTAACAGATTTGCTCGCCCCCGCCCTAGCTGGCACACACTGCCTATAGGCTACAACACATCAACACACATAAACTACTGCCGTAGGTTAAACCTATATCTAATACACTTACATTAGTGTCAAATGATCCAGATACATTCTCCACACAGCGGTTAGTCAGCATTTAGGAATGCATGCAGCTGTATTTCAACAACAACAAAAAATAAAGGTGGTCGGAGCGTTGGACTGGTAACCCGAAAGGTTGCTGGATCGAAATCCCCGAGCGGACAAGGTACAAATCTGTCGTTCTGCCCACCTGAACAAGGCAGTTAAACCCACTGTTCCCCGGTAGGCCGTCATTGTAAATAAGAATTTGTTCTTAACTGACTTGCCTAGTTAAATAAAGGATAAATACACGTTTATTTTAAACACCTTTCAGACTGAGTTGATCACCTTTTAATGGGCCAATGCAGACGTTTTTTTTTATCTCAATATCAAATAATTTCTGGGTAACAATTAAGGACCTTACTGTGATGTAAAAAAAGGCTTTATAAATACATTTCATAGATTTTTTTTCAATTAAAAAGGTTAAAAAAAAATCAACAAAAATAGTTTCTTATTTGTTCTTAGCAAATATCAATTTCTCAATCTAGAATTTTGTTAGGACTGTCTGGGAGTGGCTTGAGTAGGGAGGGGAAAACAGAAAACAAGCTGTAGTTGGTGGAGAGGTTTGGAACTCTCTAATGGGTGGATGGCAATTCCACAGTAACTGAATTATGCTTTTAAAATAAATGCACCCCCTTCCCCACACACACAAAAAAGCCCCACCACTTACTCTTTGCTAGCCTGCACTGGAAGTCTTGCCTGTTATCATGTTAGCTCCCCAGTCATGAGAGACAGAAGTTACGTTTTTTTCTGTTTTATTACTGTTCGCAAAACAATGTCCATACAGGCTTTACAACACTTTACAATGAAGGAAGATACCGGTAGCTTCCAGTTTTGTAGGCTAACTTGCCTAGCTGGCTGACAGCTGAAGCTAACATCAATTCACTACCCTAGTACTTTGTTTGTGATAATATATACACACCTGTGCTCTACAGTACAGTAGAGTTCAGTTTATTTACTCTACAGTACTGAACTGTGCTTTACTCTACAGTACTGAACTCTACTTTACTCTACAGTACTGAACTGTACTTTACTCTACAGTACTGAACTGTGCTTTACTCTACAGTACTGAACTGTACTTTACTCTACAGTACTGAACTCTACTCTACAGTACTGAACTCTACTTTACTCTACAGTACTGAACTCTACTTTACTCTACAGTACTGAACTCTACTTTACTCTACAGTTCTGTAATTATTTTTTGAATGGGTAAAAAACTAGCAATAGTCTGTAGCTAAATATAAAAAAAACTAAAAGCATTGGCCTGGAAACACACAGTATTAAATAGAGCCATGACTACATGGGACTCTCTGCCACCCGAGGTAACTCAAGCTAGCAATAAAACCAGATTAAAAAACCAGATAAAAGAACACCTTACTGCACAACGGGGACTGAGAAGAGACACACAGACAATTTAATATATTTTTGGATTGTAATTTACACTGTATTATGGATGGGTGGCCTTGCATGAATCCTTGACTTGTGGGAGCCGGAACGGCTCGTAGAGCAGGAACCATCTCCTGTTTTGTGAAGCGTGAGGCAGGAGGCAGGAGATGATGTACTGTTATGTATTTTATTAGTTTTTTTTAATTTGTTGTTTTGTTTCCTGTTTGGACCCCAGGGAGAGTCTAATGGGAGGATCCCAATAAAATATGAAATACTGTGCTGTATTGTAGTGCACTGTCCAAACGTGTGGACCTAACTGGGATTTGTCACCTACTATGATTTCACGTTATAGCCAATTCAATTGCAGAAAATCTGTTATTTTCTGAAATTCCATTAACGATTTTGGAAACGGAATTTCAAGTTTTAATGAATCACTTAATAATTAGCTGTGTAACGATTCACCCACCGTTGAAATGGTTCAGATCCTAGTACATCGGTCCCCGGGAGCCCAAACCGATCCTAATTACGCATGCATCTGTCAGAAAAAAGACGATTTGAAACGTTATGAATTACCGGTTCACTTATGTTTTAACTCGTATTATTGACTGTATGTTTGTTTCACTCTAATGTGTAACTCTGTGTTGTTGTTTGTGTCGCACTGCTTTGCTTTATCTTGGCCAGGTCGCAGTTGTAAATGAGAACTTGTTCTCAACTTGCCTACCTGGTTAAATAAAGGTTAAATAAAAATAATTAAAAAAAATAAAGTATAGTTTTCTTCTGAAAAAACCTCATATCTGTAGTGACTGAACTAATGCATTTTTATATCCTTCCGGTCAGTTAGCCTATTGAACTTTAATGCATGTAACTACGTATGACTGTCAGATAACATCTGCACACAGGGCGGGAGACACAGCAGCTGGTGCCAACCAGAGGTAGGCCTTATCCCCGTTCTAATAAGATAGATCCGTACAGCGTCTTCAGCATTCAGATGCTCGCAATGTCAAATCATAGGCTTTATCTGTTGAGTGACAACCGATGTAATGTGACGGGTCATTGTTACTAAATGCGCTGTAGAACATGTACGGAGTCTACCGCAGTGGATTCAACTGCTGATTGGGGTTTTCAATCATTCAGATATTTATTTTTGATTTGTTCAGGTTTACCATGAGAAGTCGTTTTGGTTGTTGCGCTTTAATATTATTAAACAGTCATTGTATTTGGTAATTTTGTACGGGAACCGGTTAATTTCATAAAGGAAAGCAACGATTTTTGTGAGTTGTGCTTTGTCTGGTTCGTAGGTCGGAGTGGGAGAAGCTCTCTGTTAAATTACAAACGGTCTAGTTAATGTGGTTTTGAGACGGGGGGGTAAAATCCAAAGCTGCATTATATTAATTGGCTAAATGCCATGCTAATTTCTAAAGGTAAATATTGACATAGTACCAGCCAAAAAATTTAAATATCTGCAAAAATGAACAGTTAATCAGTGTTCAGGGTTGTGTAGGTTCCTTTCTAAATGTAATCCGTTAGTTACTAGTTACCTGTCCAAAATTGTAATCAGTAACGTAACTTTTGGATTACCCAAACTCAGTAATGTAATCTGATTACATTCAGTTACTTTTAGATTCCTTTCCCTTTCAGAGGCATTAGAAGAAGACGACAATGTATGTTACCATTTTGAACGACATCTATCGCAGGATAAATCAATGTTAACGATTACATAGCTGGCCATATATGGATGTAAAATTTTACTTTATGGGTTATCTAGGCTTCTTCTAGCCCATCAGTTTCTACTATGTATAATAATACGATTAAATCATATCTTTACATTAAAAACCAAAGTTATCAGAATTCCAGTCATTGTTATACCTCTTGATCTTCAAGAATTGGACTTGGAAATATGGAAGTATAGATTAGCTAAATTGTTTTATCTGAGCATGACCCCAAAAACGAAGGACTTATTAGCCAGCCCTACTCTGTTGGTTGTGATTTTGTTGTCACGGAGGACTGATTGGGCTCATTAATTCCAGTTGGAGAATAAATGCTGCTCTCATGGAATGGCATGCTTTGAGCACTACTGAAAAGGGCTATTTACATGTGATAAATTAATGCCATATGCTGCATTTTCTATAGGCCTATTGTTTACGTGTGTTGGTGACACTTTGATATCTCGATAATATGCAGCTGATTAAAGGGCAAATCCACAGATGAAACAATAAGAAAAATAAATATATATATATTTCTAAAATATATAATTTATATGTCCATTATCAGAATGAATTATATTGAGTAATAAAAGCCCCACTTTTATTCCATAGGCTGGGATCCTCACTATGCAGCTGTTATTCCATAGGCTGGGATCCTCACTATGCAGCTGTTATTCCATAGGCTGGGATCCACACTATACAGCTGTTATTCTATAGGCTGGGATCCTCACTATACAGCTGTTATTCTATAGGCTGGGATCCTCACTATGCAGCTGTTATTCTATAGGCTGGGATCCACACTATGCAGCTGTTATTCCATAGGCTGGGATCCACACTATACAGCTGTTATTCCATAGGCTGGGATCCTCACTATGCAGCTGTTATTCCATAGGCTGGGATCCACACTATACAGCTGTTATTCTATAGGCTGGGATCCTCACTATGCAGCTGTTATTCTATAGGCTGGGATCCTCACTATGCAGCTGTTATTCCATAGGCTGGGATCCACACTATACAGCTGTTATTCCATAGGCTGGGATCCACACTATGCAGCTGTTATTCCATAGGCTGGGATCCTCACTATGCAGCTGTTATTCTATAGGCTGGGATCCACACTATACAGCTGTTGCAAGAGCTCATTATTCACAGTCTGTCCATTGGTTTTAAAGACAATGATTGATAGGCAGCTTAAACTTCTTGAATTCAACCATCATCGGGTTCAAATACACATTTAGATTTGTGAACAGCCGTCCACAACAGCCACAATCCGTAAGGCACAAATAGCTAAATGAGAGAGCAGCAGTGTGATTCACTTCAATGCTCTATGTAGATATCAATAATAAGTGATATCCGTATCGCCGTAGACTTCACCACTACTGTCATCCTGACCTCCAAGCGTTTATTCAAGTTGGCCGAGAGCAGTCGTACCATTAGAAGACATAGCTTGGAGTGTAGCCTACAAAAGCCTATTCCTGCTCTTTTCCCGCGATGCGTCAAACACATTTGGTGTGTCATCCTAGTGGTCTCCGACTTGTGGTCAGACTCGCTCAGGTGGAACAAACTTTAAACTTTTTTTTCTCCAATGCTGATTTGAATGTCATTGAGAACAGAAAGTGTGAAAGATTTTTTCGTGCAAACATCCTTTCTGAATTTAAAAGTTATCCTCGAGTAATCATCTAGTTTTTCAAAAGTATCTGTAATCTGATTACAATATTTTTGCTGGTAACGGATTACAGTTACTGTTTTTTTTGTAATCCCTTACATGTAACGGATTACATATAATCTGTTACTCCCCAACCCTGTCAGTAGGGGACGGTGATTTCAGATAAAATGTGGGGTGACAGTCTGCCCTATGGCTCAGCTCAGGTAGTAGATTCTCAGTGTGCCCTATGGCTCAGCTCAGGTAGTAGATTCTCAGTCTGCCCTATGGCTCTGCTCAGGTGGTAGATTCTCAGTCTGCCCTATGGCTCAGCTCAGGTGGTAGATTCTCAGTCTGCCATATGGCTCAGCTCAGGTAGTAGATTCTCAGTCTGCCATATGGCTCAGCTCAGGTAGTAGATTCTCAGTCTGCCCTATGGCTCAGCTCAGGTAGTAGATTCTCAGGCTGCCATATGGCTCAGCTCAGGTAGTAGATTCTCAGTCTGCCATATGGCTCAGCTCAGGTAGTAGATTCTCAGTCTGCCCTATGGCTCAGCTCAGGTAGTAGATTCTCAGGCTGCCATATGGCTCATCTCAGCCACTCCTCAATTGTCCAGTGTTGGTGATGGCGTGCCCACTGGAGCCTCTTCTTCTTGTTTTTAGCTGATAGGAGGGGAACCCAGTGTGGCCGTCTGCTGTAATAGAACCATCCGTGACAAGGACTGAGGAGTTGTGTGTTCTGAGACGCCGTTCTGAACACCGCTGTTGTACTGTGACGTTATTTGTCTGTTTGTGACCCGCCTGTTAGTTGGCACGATTCTTCCCATTCTCCTTCGACCTCTCATCAACGAGCTGTTCTCACCTACAGGACTGCCGCTGACTGGATGTGTTTGTTTGTCGCATCATTCTCAGTAAACCCTAGACACTGTCGTGCGTGAAAAGCCCAGGAGGCCGTTTCTGAGATACTGGAACCGGTGCGTCTGGCACTGATTATACCACGCTCAGTCACTTAGGTCACTCGTTTTGCCCATTCTGACGTTTAATCGAACAGTAACTGAATGCCTCTGCTTGTCTGCCTGCTTTATATAGCAAGCCACATGACTCCACTGTCTGCAGGAGCGAACCACTTGTGTGAACAGGGTGGTGTACCTAATAAACTGTATATAAAACAAAGGAAAATCATGTTTTTTTGGACTGCACTGGGCCTTTAAACAAACACCTTTCAGTCTGAACTGATCTCCTCCAGTTAAAATGTTTAATCCAATGTTTTTGGATTAGAAAATAGAGAAATAATAGAAAAGTAATAATAAATACTCAATGAATAACGATAACTTGGCTCTATGCACTGGAGTGGACAAAACATTAGGAACACCTTTTGAGGGGACTCAATATTACAACAGCCTCAATTCATCAGGCTATGGACTCTACAAGCTGTCTAAAGCGTTCCACAAGGATGCGGGCCCAATTAAATGTCTTGCCCATTCACCCTCTGAATGGCACTTAATACACGAGCCGTGTCTCAATTGTCTCAAAGATTAAAATCCTTCTTTAACTTGTCTCCACTCCCTCATCTACACTGATCTTGAAAAATATTTAAGTGACATCAATAAGGGATCATAGCTTTTTTACCTTATCATTCTATATCATGGAAAGAGCAGGTGTTCATAATGTTTTGTAGAAAAATGACCAGGAGACAAATCAACATAACTTATTCATGTAAGAACTGGTCTGATATGAAACTCTTGGTTCAGACGAGGGGGGGAAACTAATTGGTGTCGCAGCGGTCTAAGGAAGTGCTTCTCTCAGTGCACAGAGGCGTCTCTACAGTCCCTGGTTCGAATCCAGGCTGTATCACATCCGTCCGTGATTTGCAAGTCCCATAGGGCGGCGCACAATTAGCCCAGGGTCGTCCGGGTTTGGCCGGGGTAAGCCGTCAGTTTAAATCAGAATTTTTTTCTTAACTGACTTGCCTAGTTAAATAAAGGTTAAAGAAAACATTTAAAATATATATATATATATATATATATATAATGAAGCATCACATCGCGTTTGCCTACAGTAGAGTAGAGGCGCTTACAGAAGTGGCACACATGGGGAACATTTCTTGTAGACTAAAGTAGGTTCTGGAATTGTTTTAATAAATGCCATTCTACGTCATTGTACATGACTGGAGACTTCAGCGGAATCTTTTTTAATAATACCGCACAAATGATGGAAACGACAGGCTTCTTCTTTGACACTGACAAATGGAGAATCTGAGATCGATAAAAACGAGCTTGTCTTGAATCCATCAATAGTCTAGTCCGAGGTGTGTGGAGACACATGTTGTACGATATGAGGAGGACATTATAGTCCTAAAAATGCTTTCCAGTTTCACTGACTCACCCACTGATGTGCAGCTCACTCGCCGGTAATGGCCAATGCTCTCTCTCGTTTCACTTTGTAAAACAATAGGCCTATTTGGAAGTTGATCAAATATTTGTTAGCCTACAGCAGACAGATTAGAGTCTTTTCAGCAAGGAGACATTTGCTTTCCAACCTGTGTTTTTTCCCGCGATTGTTTTTTATATTATAAAAGGCCTGTTTTGTCTGTGTGCTGTTTTTTTCCGCGCGTTGCCTGTAGACTAGTCCTTGTTATCGGGCTACAATCCACAGCTAGGATATATGTTTTAAAGAAGGTATTCATCCTCTGTGGCTAAATGATAGGCC
Organism: Brachymystax lenok tsinlingensis; assembly: GCA_030435695.1. Lineage (NCBI taxonomy): Eukaryota > Metazoa > Chordata > Actinopteri > Salmoniformes > Salmonidae > Brachymystax > Brachymystax lenok. Next base: position 2,816,732 of record CM059795.1, on the reverse strand, counting down.
TTCTCAAGGTGTAGTAGGCTCTTCTGAATTATTTCATTTATTTCTGAACAGACAGCAGTAATTCTATAACTTTGACAAATATATTTCAATTCATCAGTGGTGCTGCAGTTCGTTCGGAACCCTTCATGTTGGTATGATTCTATACGCATATAAATGACGAGGTGCACCGCTGGAGAGATGAGAGTTGCAGACACATGTCTATCAGAGCAGAGAGGGAGAGAGATCAGACACATGTCTATCAGAGCAGAGAGAGGGAGAGAGAGATCAGGCTCATGTCTATCAGAGCGGAGAGGGAGAGAGAGATCAGGCTCATGTCTATCAGAGCAGAGAGAGGGAGAGAGAGATCAGGCTCATGTCTATCAGAGCAGAGAGTGAGAGAGAGATCAGGCTCATGTCTATCAGAGCAGAGAGGGAGAGAGAGAGAGAGATCAGGCTCATGTCTACCAGAGCAGAGAGGGAGAGAGAGAGAGAGATCAGGCTCATGTCTACCAGAGCAGAGAGAGGGAGAGAGAGATCAGGCTCATGTCTACCAGAGCAGAGAGGGAGAGAGAGATCAGGCTCATGTCTACCAGAGCAGAGAGAGGGAGAGAGAGATCAGGCTCATGTCTACCAGAGCAGAGAGGGAGAGAGATCAGGCTCATGTCTACCAGAGCAGAGAGAGGGAGAGAGATCAGGCTCATGTCTACCAGAGCAGAGAGAGGGAGAGAGATCAGGCTCATGTCTACCAGAGCAGAGAGAGGGAGAGAGATCAGGCTCATGTCTACCAGAGCAGAGAGGGAGAGAGATCAGGCTCATGTCTACCAGAGCAGAGAGAGGGAGAGAGAGATCAGGCTCATGTCTATCAGAGCAGAGAGGGAGAGAGAGATCATACAGGAGCTCTTCTCTCAGCATCACATGTTGGACTATATAGTCTTTTTAGTGGGCAGGAGAATTAACAAAGAGACAACTAGAATGATCTTTCGCTTTCTTTCAAATATTTCCCTTACGGTGAAATGTTTGTTTTTCATGACAAATGGGTTCCGGAATGAAACAGTCCAAAAGTGGGAGGTGTCAAATTTAAACACTGCCACGAGTAATTTTATATGTCTATATGCAGTTGAAGTCAGAAGTTTACATACACCTCAGCCAAATACATTTAAACTCAGTTTTTCACAATTCCTGACATTTAATCATAGTAAAAATTCCCTGTCTTAGGTCAGTTAGAATCACCACTTTATTTTAAGAATGTGAAATGAATAATAGTAGAGAGAATGATTTATTTCAGCTTTCATTTCTTTCATCACATTCCCAGTGGGTCAGAAGTTTACATACACTCAATTAGTATTTGGTAGCATTGCCTTTAAATTGTTTAACTTGGGTCAAACGTTTCGGGTAGCCTTCCACAAGCTTCCCACAATAAGTTGGGTGAATCTGATTAAACAAAAATAGAACTGTTTGGCCATAATGACCATTGTTATGTTTGGAGGAAAAAGGGGGAGGCTTTCAAGCCGAAGAACACCATCCCAACCGTGAAGCACGGGGTGGCAGCATCATGTTGTGGGGGTGCTTTGCTGCTGGAGGGACTGGTGCACTTCACAAAATAGATGACATCATGAGGGAGGAAAATGATGGAGATATATTGAAGCAACATCTCAAGACATCAGTCAAGAAGTTAAAGCTTGGGTCTTCCAAATGGACAATGACCCCAAGCATACTTCCAAAGTTGGCTTAAGGACAACAAAGTCAAGGTATTGGAGTGGCTATCACAAAGCCCTGACCTCAAACCTATAGAAAATTTGTGGGCAGAACTGAAAAAGCGTATGCGAGCAAGGAGGCCTGCAAACCTGACTCAGTTACACCAGCTCTGTCAGGAGGAATGGGCCACAATTCACCCAACTTATTGTGGGAAGCTTGTGGAAGGCTACCCGAAACGTTTGACCCAAGTTAAACAATTTAAAGGCAATGCTACCAAATACCAATTGAGTGTATGTAAACTTCTGACCCACTGGGAATGTGATGAAAGAAATAAAAGCTAAAATAAATAATTCTCTCTACTATTATTCTGACATTTCACATTCTTAAAATAAAGTGGTGATCCTAACTGACCAAAGACAGGGAATTTTTCCTAGGATTAAATGTCAGGAATTGTGAAAAACTGAGTTGAAATGTATTTGGCTAAGGTGTATGTAAACTTCCGACTTCAAATACACACTGGAGTTGCTTACCAAGACGACATTGAATGGTTTCTGAATGGCCTAGTTACAGTTTTAACTTAAATCTATGACACAACTTGAAAATGGCTTTCTAGCGATGATCAGCAACCAATTTGACAGAGCTTGAAGAATTTTAACAAGAATAATGTGCAAATATTTTACAATCCAGGTGTGAAAAGCTCTGTCTTACCCAAAAAGACTGTAAGTAATCGCTGCCAAAAGAGATTCTAACATGTATTGTGAATACTTATGTAATTGAGATTCTTTTTATTTCATTTTCAATACATTTGCCCAAATTTCTAAAAACACCTTTGAACTTTTTTTAAAAATATATTGGTATTGTGTCAATGAGGTGAGAAAGAAATAAATAATATTTAATCCGTTGTGAATTCAGGCTGTAACACAATGAAATGTGGAAAATACATAACTTTTGTAAGAACGAAGACGTAATGAAATGTGACATTTTATTAGTGTGGGGAATGGCCTTGTCTCAGAGGGAGGGTCTTCGGAGCCAGATGATGTGATGGCAGGTAGCCCTATGCAGGTGCGTTGGTACCACTTGCCGTGTGGTAGCAGATCATTTTCTTTAGGGCCTTCCTCTGACACTGCCTGGTATAGAGGTCCTGGATGGCAGGGAGCTTGGTCCCAGTGATGTACTGGGCTGTACGCACTACTCTCTGTAGCACCTTGCTGTCAGATGCCGAGCAGTTGCCATACCAGGCGGTGATGCAGCCAGTCAGGATGCTGTCAATGGTGCAGCTGTATAACTTTTCGAGGATCTGAGGGCCCCGCGCCAAATCTTTTCAGGCTCCTGAGGGGGAAAAGCGGTTGTCGTGCCTTCTTCACGACTGTGTTGGTGAGTGTGGACCATGATAGATCCTTAGTGATGTGGACTCAGGAACTCGAAGCTCTCCAACTGCTCCACTACAGCCCCTGGTCGATGTAGATGGGGGCGGGCTCGGCCCTCCTTTTCCTGTAGTCCACGATCAGCACCTTTTGTCTTGCTGACGTTGAGGGAGAGGTTGTTCTGCGAGAACGTGGGTCATTTGACATGTAAATACACCCCAACATTTACACCCATTGGTTGAGAGAAAGGAAGGTGATAATTGCAAGAGTTGGTTAAACAGCCGGCGTGAGGAATGTGCATTATTTTGCCATGCTTATAGGTCATAGGGTAAATAGATGAATCACATTCCACACACGGTTAATAGGAAAGAGAAGAATGAGACGCTATGTTGTTGATGATGATACGTGTGTATTCATTCCCAACTATGGCCCCGTAGAATAGACAATTCTGTTATTCTTACTGGATGAAAATTAAACAAGGATTCAGATCAACCTTCCTGATTTTGAACTTTCCTAAACTACATTTCAATCGAGTAGAGGCTTATCTGGGATGAACAACAAAGGGAATTCAATAGGACATTTCATTAACCAGTTTGGTGAATGGCCTCGTCTACGAGGGAAGATCCTCTGAGCCAGATGATGTGATGACAAGTAGCCCAATGCGGGGTTGCTGGCATTGAAATGCCTACCAAAAAGAATATACGGTACTCACCAGGGAGAAGGGACACGATGAAGCAACAATTAGATAAAAAGATTTGAAAACAATGATTCATTTTGATTTAAAAATAATCATAATAATTATAAAGATACACGGCAGGAATATCACAAAAGTGAGATTATGCTGTAGTGGAAAGTCTTGTGCCATTTCAATAAAGCATGATTTACAGAGCGCCAGAATGAACGACCGAACCGCTGACGTGTTTATATCACGTGCTACGTATGTTTGTATGTAGAACTCGACCCCGCTGACGTGTTTATATCACGTGCTACGTATGTTTGTATGTAGAACTTCGACCCCGCTGACGTGTTTATATCACGTGCTACGTATGTTTGTATGTAGAACTCGACCCGCTGACGTGTTTATATCACGTGCTACGTATGTTTGTATGTAGAACTTCGACCCCGCTGGCGTGTTTATATCACGTGCTACGTATGTTTGTATGTAGAACTCGACCCGCTGACGTGTTTATATCACGTGCTCACGTATGTTTGTATGTAGAACTTCGACCCCGCTGACGCGTGTTTATATCACGTGCTCACGTATGTTTGTATGTAGAACTCGACCCGCTGACGTGTTTATATCACGTGCTCGTATGTTTGTATGTAGAACTCGACCCGCTGGCGTGTTTATATCACGTGCTACGTATGTTTGTATGTAGAACTCGACCCGCTGACGTGTTTATATCACGTGCTACGTATGTTTGTATGTAGAACTCGACCGCTGACGTGTTTATATCACGTGCTACGTATGTTTGTGTGTAGAACTCCGACCCGCTGGCGTGTTTATATCACGTGCTACGTATGTTTGTGTGTAGAACTCGACCCGCTGACGTGTTTATATCACGTGCTCGTATGTTTGTGTGTAGAACTCGACCCGCTGGCGTGTTTATATCACGTGCTACGTATGTTTGTATGTAGAACTCGACCCGCTGGCGTGTTTATATCACGTGCTACGTATGTTTGTATGTAGAACTCGACCCGCTGACGTGTTTATATCACGTGCTACGTATGTTTGTATGTAGAACTTCGACCCCGCTGACGTGTTTATATCACGTGCTACGTATGTTTGTATGTAGAACTTCGACCCGCTGGCGTGTTTATATCACGCCATACGTATGTTTGTATGTAGAACTCGACCCGCTGGCGTGTTTATATCACGTGCTACGTATGTTTGTGTGTAGAACTCGACCCGCTGGCGTGTTTATATCACGTGCTACGTATGTTTGTGTGTAGAACTCGACCCCGCTGACGTGTTTATATCACGTGCTACGTATGTTTGTGTGTAGAACTCGACCCGCTGGCGTGTTTATATCACGTGCTACGTATGTTTGTGTGTAGAACTTCGACCCCGCTGGCGTGTTTATATCACGTACTACGTATGTTTGTGTGTAGAACTCGACCCCGCTGACGTGTTTATATCACGTGCTACGTATGTTTGTATGTAGAACTCGACCCCGCTGACGTGTTTATATCACGTGCTACGTATGTTTGTATGTAGAACTCGACCCCGCTGACGTGTTTACATCACGTGCTACGTATGTTTGTGTGTAGAACTCGACCCCGCTGACGTGTTTACATCACGTGCTACGTATGTTTGTGTGTAGAACTTCGACCCGCTGGCGTGTTTACATCACGTGCTACGTATGTTTGTGTGTAGAACTCGACCCCGCTGACGTGTTTACATCACGTGCTACGTATGTTTGTGTGTAGAACTCGACCCCGCTGACGTGTTTATATCACGTGCTACGTATGTTTGTGTGTAGAACTCGACCCCGCTGACGTGTTTATATCACGTGCTACGTATGTTTGTATGTAGAACTCGACCCCGCTGGCGTGTTTATATCACGTGCTACGTATGTTTGTATGTAGAACTCGACCCGCTGACGTGTTTATATCACGCATACGTATGTTTGTATGTAGAACTCGACCCGCTGACGTGTTTATATCACGTGCTACTCGTATGTTTGTATGTAGAACTCGACCCGCTGGCGTGTTTATATCACGTGCTACGTATGTTTGTATGTAGAACTCGACCCGCTGGCGTGTTTATATCACGTGCTACGTATGTTTGTATGTAGAACTCGACCCCGCTGACGTGTTTATATCACGTGCTACGTATGTTTGTATGTAGAACTCGACCCCGCTGGCGTGTTTATATCACGTGCTACGTATGTTTGTATGTAGAACTTCGACCCGCTGGCGTGTTTATATCACGTGCTCACGTATGTTTGTATGTAGAACTCGACCCGCTGGCGTGTTTATATCACGTGCTACGTATGTTTGTATGTAGAACTTCGACCCCGCTGACGTGTTTATATCACGTTACGTATGTTTGTATGTAGAACTTCGACCCCGCTGACGTGTTTATATCACGTGCTACGTATGTTTGTATGTAGAACTCGACCCGCTGGCGTGTTTATATCACGTGCTACGTATGTTTGTATGTAGAACTCGACCCCGCTGGCGTGTTTATATCACGTGCTACGTATGTTTGTATGTAGAACTCGACCCGCTGGCGTGTTTATATCACGTGCTACGTATGTTTGTATGTAGAACTCGACCCGCTGACGTGTTTATATCACGTGCTACGTATGTTTGTATGTAGAACTCGACCCCGCTGACGTGTTTATATCACGTGCTACGTATGTTTGTATGTAGAACTCGACCCGCTGACGTGTTTATATCACGTGCTACGTATGTTTGTATGTAGAACTCGACCCCGCTGACGTGTTTATATCACGTGCTCGTATGTTTGTATGTAGAACTCGACCCGCTGACGTGTTTATATCACGTGCTACGTATGTTTGTATGTAGAACTCGACCCGCTGACGTGTTTATATCACGTGCTACGTATGTTTGTATGTAGAACTCGACCCGCTGACGTGTTTATATCACGTGCTCGTATGTTTGTATGTAGAACTCGACCCCGCTGACGTGTTTATATCACGTGCTACGTATGTTTGTATGTAGAACTCGACCCGCTGGCGTGTTTATATCACGTGCTACGTATGTTTGTATGTAGAACTCGACCCCGCTGACGTGTTTATATCACGTGCTACGTATGTTTGTATGTAGAACTCGACCCCGCTGACGTGTTTATATCACGTGCTACGTATGTTTGTATGTAGAACTCGACCCGCTGGCGTGTTTATATCACGCATACGTATGTTTGTATGTAGAACTCGACCCGCTGACGTGTTTATATCACGTGCTACGTATGTTTGTATGTAGAACTCGACCCGCTGGCGTGTTTATATCACGTGCTACGTATGTTTGTATGTAGAACTCGACCCGCTGACGTGTTTATATCACGTGCCACGTATGTTTGTATGTAGAACTCGACCCGCTGGCGTGTTTATATCACGTGCTCGTATGTTTGTATGTAGAACTCGACCCGCTGACGTGTTTATATCACGTGCTACGTATGTTTGTATGTAGAACTCGACCCGCTGACGTGTTTATATCACGTGCTACGTATGTTTGTGTGTAGAACTCGACCCGCTGACGTGTTTATATCACGTGCTCGTATGTTTGTGTGTAGAACTCGACCCGCTGGCGTGTTTATATCACGTGCTACGTATGTTTGTGTGTAGAACTCGACCCGCTGGCGTGTTTATATCACGTGCTCGTATGTTTGTATGTAGAACTCGACCGCTGACGTGTTTATATCACGTGCTACGTATGTTTGTATGTAGAACTCGACCCGCTGGCGTGTTTATATCACGTGCTCGTATGTTTGTATGTAGAACTCGACCCGCTGGCGTGTTTATATCACGTGCCACGTATGTTTGTATGTAGAACTCGACCCCGCTGGCGTGTTTATATCACGTGCTACGTATGTTTGTATGTAGAACTCGACCCGCTGGCGTGTTTATATCACGTGCTCGTATGTTTGTATGTAGAACTCGACCCGCTGACGTGTTTATATCACGTGCTACGTATGTTTGTATGTAGAACTCGACCCGCTGGCGTGTTTATATCACGTGCTACGTATGTTTGTATGTAGAACTCGACCCCGCTGACGTGTTTATATCACGTGCTACGTATGTTTGTATGTAGAACTCGACCCGCTGGCGTGTTTATATCACGTGCTACGTATGTTTGTATGTAGAACTCGACCCGCTGACGTGTTTATATCACGTGCTACGTATGTTTGTATGTAGAACTCGACCCCGCTGGCGTGTTTATATCACGTGCTCACGTATGTTTGTATGTAGAACTCGACCCCGCTGACGTGTTTATATCACGTGCTACGTATGTTTGTATGTAGAACTTCGACCCGCTGGCGTGTTTATATCACGTGCTCACGTATGTTTGTATGTAGAACTTCGACCCGCTGGCGTGTTTATATCACGTGCTACGTATGTTTGTATGTAGAACTCGACCCCGCTGACGTGTTTATATCACGTGCTACGTATGTTTGTATGTAGAACTCGACCCCGCTGACGTGTTTATATCACGTGCTACGTATGTTTGTATGTAGAACTCGACCCCGCTGACGTGTTTATATCACGTGCTACGTATGTTTGTATGTAGAACTCGACCCGCTGACGTGTTTATATCACGTGCTCGTATGTTTGTATGTAGAACTCGACCCGCTGGCGTGTTTATATCACGTGCTACGTATGTTTGTATGTAGAACTCGACCCGCTGGCGTGTTTATATCACGTGCTACGTATGTTTGTATGTAGAACTCGACCCGCTGGCGTGTTTATATCACGTGCTACGTATGTTTGTATGTAGAACTCGACCCCGCTGGCGTGTTTATATCACGTGCTACGTATGTTTGTATGTAGAACTCGACCCGCTGACGTGTTTATATCAATGCTACGTATGTTTGTATGTAGAACTCGACCCGCTGGCGTGTTTATATCACGTGCTACGTATGTTTGTATGTAGAACTCGACCCGCTGACGTGTTTATATCACGTGCTACGTATGTTTGTGTGTAGAACTTCGACCCGCTGACGTGTTTATATCACGTGCTACGTATGTTTGTATGTAGAACTCGACCCCGCTGACGTGTTTATATCACGTGCTACGTATGTTTGTATGTAGAACTCGACCCGCTGGCGTGTTTATATCACGTGCTACGTATGTTTGTATGTAGAACTCGACCCGCTGGCGTGTTTATATCACGTGCTACGTATGTTTGTGTGTAGAACTCGACCCCGCTGACGTGTTTATATCACGTGCTACGTATGTTTGTGTGTAGAACTCGACCCCGCTGACGTGTTTATATCACGTGCTACGTATGTTTGTGTGTAGAACTCGACCCCGCTGACGTGTTTATATCACGTGCTACGTATGTTTGTGTGTAGAACTTCGACCCGCTGGCGTGTTTATATCACGTGCTACGTATGTTTGTGTGTAGAACTTCGACCCGCTGACGTGTTTATATCACGTGCTACGTATGTTTGTGTGTAGAACTCGACCCCGCTGGCGTGTTTATATCACGTGCTACGTATGTTTGTATGTAGAACTCGACCCGCTGACGTGTTTATATCACGTGCTCACGTATGTTTGTGTGTAGAACTCGACCCGCTGGCGTGTTTATATCACGTGCTACGTATGTTTGTGTGTAGAACTTCGACCCGCTGACGTGTTTATATCACGTGCTACGTATGTTTGTGTGTAGAACTCGACCCCGCTGACGTGTTTACATCACGTGCTACGTATGTTTGTGTGTAGAACTCGACCCCGCTGACGTGTTTACATCACGTGCTACGTATGTTTGTGTGTAGAACTCGACCCCGCTGACGTGTTTACATCACGTGCTACGTATGTTTGTGTGTAGAACTCGACCCCGCTGACGTGTTTACATCACGTGCTACGTATGTTTGTGTGTAGAACTCGACCCGCTGGCGTGTTTATATCACGTGCTACGTATGTTTGTGTGTAGAACTTCGACCCGCTGGCGTGTTTATATCACGTGCTACGTATGTTTGTGTGTAGAACTCGACCCGCTGGCGTGTTTATATCACGTGCTACGTATGTTTGTATGTAGAACTCGACCCCGCTGACGTGTTTATATCACGTGCTACGTATGTTTGTATGTAGAACTCGACCCGCTGGCGTGTTTATATCACGTGCTACGTATGTTTGTATGTAGAACTCGACCCGCTGACGTGTTTATATCACGTGCTACGTATGTTTGTATGTAGAACTCGACCCCGCTGACGTGTTTATATCACGTGCTACGTATGTTTGTGTGTAGAACTCGACCCCGCTGACGTGTTTATATCACGTGCTACGTATGTTTGTGTGTAGAACTCGACCCGCTGACGTGTTTATATCACGTGCTACGTATGTTTGTATGTAGAACTTCGACCCGCTGACGCGTGTTTATATCACGTGCTCGTATGTTTGTATGTAGAACTCGACCCGCTGGCGTGTTTATATCACGTGCTACGTATGTTTGTATGTAGAACTCGACCCCGCTGACGTGTTTATATCACGTGCTCACGTATGTTTGTATGTAGAACTCGACCCGCTGGCGTGTTTATATCACGTGCTACGTATGTTTGTATGTAGAACTTCGACCCGCTGACGCGTGTTTATATCACGTGCCACGTATGTTTGTATGTAGAACTCGACCCGCTGGCGTGTTTATATCACGTGCTACGTATGTTTGTATGTAGAACTTCGACCCCGCTGGCGTGTTTATATCACGTGCTACGTATGTTTGTATGTAGAACTTCGACCCGCTGACGTGTTTATATTACGTGCTACGTATGTTTGTATGTAGAACTCGACCCCGCTGGCGTGTTTATATTACGTGCTACGTATGTTTGTATGTAGAACTCGACCCGCTGGCGTGTTTATATTACGTGCTACGTATGTTTGTATGTAGAACTCGACCCGCTGGCGTGTTTATATCACGTGCTACGTATGTTTGTATGTAGAACTCGACCCCGCTGGCGTGTTTATATCACGTGCTACGTATGTTTGTATGTAGAACTCGACCCGCTGACGTGTTTATATCACGTGCTACGTATGTTTGTATGTAGAACTTCGACCCGCTGGCGTGTTTATATCACGTGCTACGTATGTTTGTATGTAGAACTTCGACCCGCTGGCGTGTTTATATCACGTGCTACGTATGTTTGTATGTAGAACTTCGACCCGCTGGCGTGTTTATATCACGTGCTACGTATGTTTGTATGTAGAACTCGACTAAGCTGACGTGTTTATATCACGTGCTACGTATGTTTGTATGTAGAACTTCGACCCCGCTGGCGTGTTTATATCACGTGCTACGTATGTTTGTATGTAGAACTTCGACCCGCTGGCGTGTTTATATCACGTGCTACGTATGTTTGTATGTAGAACTTCGACCCCGCTGGCGTGTTTATATCACGTGCTACGTATGTTTGTATGTAGAACTCGACCCGCTGGCGTGTTTATATCACGTGCTCACGTATGTTTGTATGTAGAACTCGACCCCGCTGACGTGTTTATATCACGTGCTACATATGTTTGTGTGTAGAACTCGACCCCGCTGACGTGTTTATATCACGTGCTACGTATGTTTGTATGTAGAACTCGACTAAGCTGACGTGTTTATATCACGTGCTACGTATGTTTGTATGTAGAACTTCGACCCGCTGGCGTGTTTATATCACGTGCTACGTATGTTTGTATGTAGAACTTCGACCCGCTGGCGTGTTTATATCACGTGCTACGTATGTTTGTATGTAGAACTCGACCCCGCTGACGTGTTTATATCACGTGCTACGTATGTTTGTATGTAGAACTCGACCCCGCTGACGTGTTTATATCACGTGCTACGTATGTTTGTATGTAGAACTCGACCCCGCTGACGTGTTTATATCACGTGCTACGTATGTTTGTGTGTAGAACTTCGACCCGCTGGCGTGTTTATATCACGTGCTACGTATGTTTGTGTGTAGAACTTCGACCCGCTGGCGTGTTTATATCACGTGCTACGTATGTTTGTGTGTAGAACTTCGACCCCGCTGACGTGTTTATATCACGTGCTACGTATGTTTGTGTGTAGAACTCGACCCGCTGGCGTGTTTATATCACGTGCTCGTATGTTTGTATGTAGAACTCGACCCGCTGACGTGTTTATATCACGTGCTACGTATGTTTGTATGTAGAACTTCGACCCCGCTGACGTGTTTATATCACGTGCTACGTATGTTTGTATGTAGAACTCGACCGCGCTGACGTGTTTATATCACGTGCTACGTATGTTTGTATGTAGAACTCAACCGCGCATGATGCAGTTGGATTTGTATGATCAAATGTGATGGTTGCTTCGCGTCGAACCCAGGCACGCATCACGGTCATTCGAAACGATAGAGACACACGTACCAAAGAGTGTCTGCCCCAATTCCAGTCTGCTGAGTGCCTCGTATTGTTACATATGATAAAGGTGCTATAATGAACGACACCCACGGCCATATTAAAATGTAATTTGATACTCGCCAACTGACGTAGCTATCGATAGCTATGCTAAAAGGACCTTTGAGCTGAAGAGGATGGCCAATAGATTGGATCTAACATAGGGAGGTGTAACAGAGCATGACCAGCGACCTAGATGTCGGGATACAAGGAGGGTGGCGTTACACCTAGTGTGGCTGCTGGGGGGTTGCAGCTTCCGTTCTGAACGAGTGACCCGTGTAGCGTTGAGGTGAACACATGAACACCTTTTATATTACTTGACAAAGGAGAGAAGTGAAACAGAATTTGGATGAGGGTTGAAGTGGAGGGATGAATAGAGAATGATGAGGAGCAGAGCCGGGTCGAGGAGGAGGGATGAATAGAGAATGATGCGGCGCAGAGCCGGGTCGAGGAAGAGGAGGAGGAGGAGGGATGAATAGAGAATGATGAGGAGCAGAGCCGGGTCGAGGAGGAGGAGGAGGAGGAGGAGGAGGGATGAATAGAGAACACAATTACATTTTATCGATGGCACTTAGAATGCACAGAGATACCGTGACGAGATCCCAAGGCCCATTTTCGTGCCATTCATCCACCACCATCACCTCATGTTTCAGCATGATAATGCACATCCCCATGTCACAAGGATCTGTACACAATTCCTGGACGCTGAAAATGTCCCAGTTCTTCCATGGCCTGCATACTCACCAGACATGTCACCCATTGAGCAGGTTTGGGCTGCTCTGGATCGACGTGTACGACAGCGTATTCCAGTTCCCGCCAATATCCACCAACTTCGCCTAGCCATTAAAGAAAAGTGGGACAACATTCCACTGGCAACAATCAACAGCCTGATCACCTCTGATCAATCAACAGCCTGATCACCTCTGATCAATCAACAGCCTGATCACCTCTGATCAATCAACAGCCTGATCACCTCTGATCAATCAACAGCCTGATCACCTTTGATCAATCAACAGCCTGATCACCTCTGATCAATCAACAGCCTGATCAACTCTGATCAATCAACAGCCTGATCAACTCTGATCAATCAACAGCCTGATCAACTCTGATCAATCAACAGCCTGATCACCTCTGATCAATCAACAGCCTGATCACCTCTGATCAATCAACAGCCTGATCACCTCTGTGCGAAGGAGATGTCGTGCCGCACGAAGCAAATGGCCTCACCAGATACTGACTGGTTGGTTATCTTATTCACGACCCCTAACTTTTTGTGACCAACAGGTGCATATCTGTATTCCCAGTCATGTGAAGTTCATAGATTAGGGCCCAAATTCATTTATTTCAAATGACTGATTTCCTTATATGAACTGTAACTCAGTAAATTCTTTGAAATCGTTGCATGTTGAGTTTTTATATTTTTTGTTTAACTGTGTATATACCGTACGTACATTAATCAGATATAACTATAACATCCTCTGTTCAACAAATATGGACTTAAAATTGACACGGTATAATTGACTCGACAACAACACGTATACAAATTGAACAATGTAATCAAATCTTAGATGTGGCTGTTTATCAAAGTTGGCTGGTTAAATTAATATTTTTTTTTTTCTGGACTAGCCCACTGGAGATAGGGCTCCTCCGCTCTGATAGGCCAGGAGACAGGCTTCCTGTTTCCCGATAGGTCAGGACATCTGTCACAGTGATTCTCCCAGGGGAGGACAGCCTCATCACCCCAGGATACAGACAGGACAGTTGATATATAGTGCACTACTTTTGACCACGACCCACAGTGCAAGCAGAATGTAGGAAATGTGGTGCCATTTGGGACACTTCCATTGATGCTGATGGCCATCCAACCTATGAATGGTAATGCATTACACTGCCAGGAAAAGTGCTGCTGACGTCACCTGTCCTGTCCTGGCTATACACACACACACACACACACACACACACACACACACACACACACACACACACTACAACCACCCTATTCTGTCCTGGCTATATACACACACACACACACACACACACAACAACCCTGTCCTGTCCTGGCTACACACACAACAACCCTGTCCTGGCTACACACACAACAACCCTGTCCTGTCCTGGCAACACACACAACAACCCTGTCCTGTCCTGGCAACACACACAACAACCCTGTCCTGTCCTGGCAACACACACAACAACCCTGTCCTGGCTATACACACAACAACCCTGTCCTGGCTATACACACAACAACCCTGTCCTGGCTATACACACAACAACCCTGTCCTGGCTATACACACATTAACCCTGTCCTGGCTACACACACAACAACCCTGTCCTGGCTACACACACAACAACCCTGTCCTGGCTACACACACAACAACCCTGTCCTGGCTACACACACAACAACCCTGTCCTGGCTACACACACATTAACCCTGTCCTGGCTACACACACAACAACCCTGTCCTGTCTTGGCTATACACACAACAACCCTGTCCTGGCTATACACACAACAACCCTGTCCTGGCCATACACACAACAACCCTGTCCTGTCCTGGCTATACACACAACAACCCTGTCCTGGCTATACACACATTAACCCTGTCCTGGCTACACACACAACAACCCTGTCCTGTCCTGGCTATACACACAACAACCCTGTCCTGGCTATACACACAATGACCCTGTCTTGTCCTGGCTATACACACAACGACCCTGTCTTGTCCTGGCTATACACACAACGACCCTGTCTTGTCCTGGCTATACACACAACGACCCTGTCCTGGCTATACACACAACGACCCTGTCCTGGCTATACACACAACGACCCTGTCCTGGCTATACACACAACGACCCTGTCCTGGCTATACACACACACAACAACCCTGTCCTGTCCTGGCTATACACACAACATCCCTGTCCTGGCTACACACACACACAACATCCCTGTCCTGGCTACACACACAACAACCCTGTCCTGTCCTGGTTATACACACAACAACCCTGTCCTGGCTATACACACAACAGCCCTGTCCTGGCTACACACACAACAACCCTGTCCTGTCCTGGTTATACACACAACAACCCTGTCCTGGCTATACACACAACAACCCTGTCCTGGCCATACACACAACAACCCTGTCCTGGCCATACACACAACAACCCTGTCCTGGCTACACACACAACAACCCTGTCCTGTCCTGGCTATACACACAACAATCCTGTCCTGGCCATACACACAACAACCCTGTCCTGGCTACACACACAACAACCCTGTCCTGTCCTAGCTATACACACAACAACCCTGTCCTGGCCATACACACAACAACCCTGTCCTGGCTATACACACAGTGGTGTCCTCTGCCTCATGACTGTTGTAACATATGCTGTAGCTGTTGACTCTAGATCAGAGGAACCATGGAATTACCCTTGGTGAACACCGTTCAACATAGTAGGGTAGTATAGCGATATTATACCATCTATTTTGAGCTATGTCAGAGAAGTCCTTTATGTATTAGCCAAGGGCATTGAAGTAAACTTCATTGTTTGACCTCCAATGTTACCAGTTTGCGCTGTGAGATACTGTAGGCCTACAGCTATACAGTATGCGTATGTACAGCTCCGTGTAGTTCTACCTCTTCTCCTCTCCTCTCTACCTCCTCTAGCTAAGGCATGGCTAGTTTGAAGTGCAGTGCTGGGTAGATAAAAGATGAAAACAAGTCCAGATTCCCATTGTCTTCTGACTGATGAGCTCTCTGTGCAGACAGTCGTCACGCTATGCGATGTGAAACAACGACCGGTTCCTAGACGGGAAGATGGCTGTTTGATTGATTCTATGTGTTTCACAGAAACGGTAGATCTGAGCTGTCACACATTATTCCGTAGAAGTGGAAGTGTATACAGCTACCGATTTGTTCTATAGCGATCAGATGGGCTGTAATAGCACATGTAACGTAGTAGCTTGGATAAGGTCCTATTCAAACCAAGGGGGAAAATCCCGTCTCGGATTCTACTACTTACATGTTATAAAACAACGTTATATATTGTTGTTTGCGCTTGCATGACAAGTCATTTTCTTAATTACGACGGATAAACTTAAAGAAACAGTTGGTAACCAAGCCCACCTGTCTGAATGTTGGGCTTCTCACACGACCACGCCGTTGGTCTCAAACATTAATCACAATGTTGCACAAAAATCTACTTTTGCACAAGGGGCGGGGAGGGGGAGGGGGGAGGAGAAGCAACTCAAATAAACTTTGATCTCTTTTATTTGAATTTTTTACAGTGCAAAAAAGTTATTTTTGAAGCCATGAGAGGGACCGGATCTGGCCAAATAGGTTCCGTATAGGACAGGAGGCCGGATCCTTTTCAGACAGGATCTGGCTCAATTTAAGCACTGATGAAGGTACTTTTGTGGCAACGAAAAAATAAAGTGTTAACTATGTGGTCAAGAAATAGGACTGACACTTTAAAAACGTATTCCTTATGGTTTATTTTTGGACTGTCTTTAGAGCCATTTATGAATGTTTTATTCATTGCATTTCTATGGGCTATATTAGTAAAGGCCAAATGTAATTATTTTATCAAATAAAATAAAACAAATATATGTACACTGCTCAAAAAAATAAAGGGAACACTTAAACAACACAATGTAACTCCAAGTCAATCACACTTCTGTGAAATCAAACTGTCCACTTAGGAAGCAACACTGATTGACAATACATTTCACATGCTGTTGTGCAAATGGAATAGACAACAGGTGGAAATTATAGGCAATTAGCAAGACACCCCCAATAAAGGAGTGGTTCTGAAGGTGGTGACCACAGACCACTTCTCAGTTCCTATGGTTCCTGGCTGATGTTTTGGTCACTTTTGAATGCTGGCGGTGCTTTCACTCTAGTGGTAGCATGAGACGGAGTCTACAACCCACACAAGTGGCTCAGGTAGTGCAGCTCATCCAGGATGGCACATCAATGCGAGCTGTGGCAAGAAGGTTTGCTGTGTCTGTCAGCGTAGTGTCCAGAGCATGGAGGCGCTACCAGGAGACAGGCCAGTACATCAGGAGACGTGGAGGAGGCCGTAGGAGGACAACAACCCAGCAGCAGGACCACTACCTCCGCCTTTGTGCAAGGAGGAGCAGGAGGAGCACTGCCAGAGCCCTGCAAAATGACCTCCAGCAGGCCACAAATGTGCATGTGTCTGCTCAAACGGTCAGAAACAGACTCCATGAGGGTGGTATGAGGGCCCAACGTCCACAGGTGGGGTTGTGCTTACAGCCCAACACCGTGCAGGACGTTTGGCATTTGCCAGAGAACACCAAGATTGGCAAATTCGCCACTGGCACCCTGTGCTCTTCACAGATGAAAGCAGGTTCACACTGAGCACGTGACAGACGTGACAGAGTCTGGAGACGCCGTGGAGAACGTTCTGCTGCCTGCAACATCCTCCAGCATGACCGGTTTGGCGGTGGATCAGTCATGGTGTGGGGTGGCATTTCTTTGGGGGGCCGCACAGCCCTCCATGTGCTCGCCAGAGGTAGCCTGACTGCCATTAGGTACCGAGATGAGATCCTCAGACCCCTTGTGAGACCATATGCTGGTGCGGTTGGCCCTGGGTTCCTCCTAATGCAAGACAATGCTAGACCTCATGTGGCTGGAGTGTGTCAGCAGTTCCTGCAAGAGGAAGGCATTGATGCTAAGGACTGGCCCGCCCGTTCCCCAGACCTGAATCCAATTGAGCACATCTGGGACATCATGTCTCGCTCCATCCTCCAACGCCACGTTGCACCACTGACTGTCCAGGAGTTGGCGGATGCTTTAGTCCAGGTCTGGGAGGAGATCCCTCAGGAGACCATCCGCCACCTCATCAGGAGCATGCCCAGGCGTTGTAGGGAGGTCATTCAGGCACGTGGAGGCCACACACACTACTGAGCCTCATTTTGACTTGTTTTAAGGACATTACATCAAAGTTGGATCAGGCTGTAGTGTGGTTTTCCACTTTAATTTTGAGTGTGACTCCAAATCCAGACCTCCATGGGTTGATAAATTTGATTTCCATTGATAATTTTTGTGTGATTTTGTTGTCAGCACATTCAACTATGTAATGAAAAAAGTATTTAATAAGATTATTTCATTCATTCAGATCTATGATGTGTTATTTTAGTGTTCCCTTTATTTTTTTGAGCAGTGTATATAGTACCAGTCAAACATTTGGATACACCGACTCATTCCAGTTCTTTATTTTATTTTTTACTATTTTCTACTCTGTAGAATAGTAGTGAAGATATCAAAATTATGAAATTACACAAATGGAATCATGTAGTAACCAAAAAAGTGTTAAACAAATCAAAAAAATATATTTTATATTCGAGATTGTTAAAAGTAGACACCCTTTACCTTGATGACACCTTTGCATACTCTTGGCATTCTCTCAACCAGCTTAACCTGGAATGCTTTTTCAACAGTCTTGAAGGAGTTCCCACTTATTCTACAATGTAGAAAATAGTAAAAATAAAGAAAAACCCTTGAATGAGTAGGTGTTCTAAAACTTTTGACGGGTAGTGTGTGTATGTGTGTATATGTATAGATATATATACATACACACCCCTACCTACCTACCAACCTAAAAGGGTCATAAACTTCAACATCAAACGGCTTAGACTTTTAGAGTATTAACTAGCATTGCAAAGGTTATTCCATTCTTCTCTAATTAAAAAATCTCTCCCTAATATCTGAATCACGCTTGTAACGTCAGTAGGCTTCTAGAATTTGGAGGGAGGGGCAGGTAGCCTACACACGCACACACACTGGCAAAGATATTCAGCTGGCAGGCAGACAGACACTGGAATAAGTTTCTTTGCATAGGCGCTTTGTTGCATTTTTTGTGATACAGGAAAAAAATGCCTGGAATGTAAAATAACGTTATTCCCATTTATTTTAAAATAACGATTCTGTTCCTGAACAGTATAGATCACTTTCGTTCCTGGTTCTGATTCTGTTCCTCAAAGTCTTCTGTTCTGTTCCTTGAACCTGTTCAAACCCTTGGTTTTAATTAAGATGGAAAATGGTTGAAACATTGATCTATGCCTTCATTTCCCTAAAATATAGATTTAATTTGAAACCAATTTGATATTCTCCTATACACTTCACCTGTTGGTGCTCATAGGTCCTTTTAGATGGAAATACCCATGCCCAATGACGACGAAATACAACATAAATAATATTTTAAAGTGCACTGTAGTGTTGATGTGGTGTTGGAAAGGTATTGATGCTTGTCAGTCAGAGTTAGCGTTATTCCTCCAGGCAGGTTGATGATACCTTCCAGGCAGGTTGATGATACCTTCCAGGCAGGTTGATGATACCTTCCAGGCAGGTTGATGATACCTTCCAGGCAGGTTGATGATACCTTCCAGGCAGGTTGATGATACCTTCCAGGCAGGTTGATGATACCTTCCTGGCAGCTCGTTGTAAACACACACACGGTCCTGAATGATTATGATAAGATGGCGGCACTGAGGATGGAGGGCGTCTTGCCAGTTCCTGCTCGACTTTGCTCTGGGGCGTTTTTTTGCGAGAATTTTTCTTTGTTTGCTCAGAATGTTCATGTAATAATTTCCTACGACTAACAAACACTTCTCCATCATGACTCTGGAGCTACACACTTCTTCTCTCAGCCTCCCAGATCAGGAATAGTACATCCCCTACTTTGTTCCCAGCTGACCGAGATGAACGCCGCTGACGAAGAAGAGGAAGGCAAGTTGGACTCCAAGCTAGGCTGAAAAGACTGGCAACACGGCCTCCTCTTCCTAGTATCCTGATGGCTAATGTCCAGTGACTGGAAAATAAACTCTGTGAACTCACAGCATAGTTTCATGCATTGAGGAATATACAGTGCATTGGGAAAGTATTCAGACCCCTTGACTTTTTCCACATTTTGTTACGTTACAGCCTTATTGTAAAATGGATTAAATCGCTTTTTTCCCTCATCAATCTACACACAATACCCCATAATGACATCACAGTACCCCATAATGACATCACAGTACCCCATAATGACATCACAATGCCCCATAATGACAAAGAAAAAACAGGTTTTTAGAAATGTTTACAAATGTATTCAATATAAAAAACGTATTACATTTACATAAGTATTCAGACCCTTTACTCAGTACTTTGTTGAAGCACCTTTGGCAGCGGTTACAGCCTCGAGTCTTCTTGGGTATGACGCTACAAGCTTGGCACACCTGTATTTGGGGAGTTTCTCCCATTCTTCTCTGCAGATCATCTCAAGCTCTGTCAGGTTGGATGGGGAGCGTCGCTGCACAGATATTTTCACGTCTCTCCAGAGATGTTCGATCGGGTTCAAGTCCAGGCTCTGGCTGGGCCACTCAAGGACATTCAGAGCCACTCTTGCATTGTCTTGGCTGTGTTGTCTTGTATGTGTGCTTAGGGTTGTTGTCCTGTTGGAAGGTGAACCTTCACCCCAGTCTGAGGTCCTGAGCGCTCTGGAGCAGGTTTTCGTCAAGGATCTCTCTGTACTTTGCTCCGTTTATCTTTCCCCTCGATCCTGACTAGTCTCCCAGTCCCTGCCGCTGAAAAACATCCCCACAGCATGATGCTGCCACCACCATGCTTCACCGTAGGGATGGTGCCAGATTTCCTCCAGACGTGACGCTTGGCATTCAGGCCAAAGAGTTAATTCTTGGTTTCATCAGACCAGAGAATCTTGTTTCTCATGGTCTGAGAGTCCTTTAGGTGCTTTTTGGAAAACTTTAAGCAGGCTGTCATGTGCCTTTTACTGAGGAGTATTGTGTCATTATGGGGTATTGTGTCATTATGGGGTATTGTGTCATTATGGGGTATTGTGTGAGGATTGATGAAGACAATGTTTTTTTTAAATCAATTTTAGAAAAAGGCTGTAACTTAACAAAATGTGCAGAAAGGTATAAAGTCTGAATACTTTCCAAAATGCCCTGTACATCATCAGTCACAGGCTTCATTTTGATGATGTTGTACCCACAGTAACAATCCGGACGTACCTCAACCAAAAACCCTGGATGAATGGAGATATCCGTACCATGCAGAGAGACAGTCACTGTCAGTAGAACGAACCCTGGTGACTCTGTGGTGTGCGACCCATACAAGGCAAGCAGGTACGAGCTCCACAAATCCATCATGGTCGCAAAGACCACACAGACTCAGACTTGTGATGTTCGACAACTCAGGCTCGCGACGCATGTGGCAAGGACTACAGACTATCACAGACTACAAAGGCAAATCCAGCTATGCAGGTGCCCACCGAAGCCTCCCTCACAGACGAGCTTAAAACATTCTATGCTTGACTTCGAGGCAGACAATACCGAGCCATCCATTAAGACTCGCTGTTCCGGACAACCAGGTGCTTTCCCTCTCCGGGGCTGATGTGAGGAAAACTCTCAGACTGAATATTTAACACTATTGTTCCCTCCAAGTTCGACACCAAGCTCAGAGCACCGGGTCTGGACACCACCCTCTGCAACTGGATCCTGGACTTCCTGAGGGGCAGACAGGCTGTGAGGACTGGCAACAACACCTCCTCCACACTGACTCTGGGGACCTGGGGAATAGTTCCAGGGGAGAGGAGGGACCTGGGGAATAGTTCCAGGGGAGAGGAGGGACCTGGGGAATAGTTCCAGGGGAGAGGAGGGACCTGGGGAATAGTTCCAGGGGAGAGGAGGGACCTGGGGAATAGTTCCAGGGAGAGGAGGGACCTGGGGAATAGTTCCAGGAGAGGAGGGACCTGGGGAATAGTTCCAGGGAGACAAGGGACCTGGGGAATAGTTCCAGGGGAGAGGAGGGACCTGGGGAATAGTTCCAGGGGAGAGGAGGGACCTGGGGAATAGTTCCAGGGGAGAGGAGGGACCTGGGGAATAGTTCCAGGGGAGAGGAGGGACCTGGGGAATAGTTCCAGGGGAGACGAGGGACCTGGGGAATAGTTCCAGGGGAGACGAGGGACCTGGGGAATAGTTCCAGGGGAGAGGAGGGACCTGGGGAGTAGTTCCAGGGGAGAGGAGGGACCTGGGAGTAGTTCCAGGGGAGAGGAGGGACCTGGGGAGTAGTTCCAGGGGAGAGGAGGGACCTGGGGAGTAGTTCCAGGGGAGAGGAGGGACCTGGGGAGTAGTTCCAGGGGAGAGGAGGGACCTGGGGAGTAGTTCCAGGGGAGGGGAGGGACCTGGGGAGTAGTTCCAGGGGAGAGGAGGGACCTGGGGAGTAGTTCCAGGGGAGAGGATGGACCTGGGGAGTAGTTACAGGGGAGAGGATGGACCTGGGGAGTAGTTCCAGGGGAGAGGAGGGACCTGGGGAATAGTTCCAGGGGAGAGGAGGGACCTGGGGAATAGTTCCAGGGGAGAGGAGGGACCTGGGGAGTAGTTCCAGGGGAGAGGAGGGACCTGGGGAGTAGTTCCAGGGGAGAGGAGGGACCTGGGGAATAGTTCCAGGGGAGAGGAGGGACCTGGGGAATAGTTCCAGGGGAGAGGAGGGACCTGGGGAGTAGTTCCAGGGGAGAGGAGGGACCTGGGGAGTAGTTCCAGGGGAGACAAGGGACCTGGGCAACACCAGCATCTCTACTTCTTAAAGCGGATTAAGAAATTCGGCATGCCATCCTGGGTCCTCTCCAAATACTACCGATGCACCATCGAGAACATCCTGACCGGTTGCGTCATGGCCTGGTATGGTAATCGCTCTGTCCACGACCGCAAGGCCCTCCAGCAGGTAGTGAAGACAGCCCAGTACATCACTGGGACCGTGTTCCCACCCATCCAGGACATCTACTCGAAACGGTGCCTGAGGAAGGCACATTGCATCATCAAGGACCCCACATGCCATGAGCTGTTCTCTCCCTTACCGTCGGGCAGATGGTATCGGAGCATGAGGTCTGATACCAACAGGCTCAGAGACAGTTTCTGTCTACAAGCCATCAGACTGCTGAACACCTGAACAGGACTGACCACCTGCTCTGATTCTCTTCACCTTGGCACACACTCACTCACTCACTCACACACCCACACACACACACACACACACACCCACACACACACACACACACACTCACTCACTCACTCACACTCACTCACTCACTCACTCACTCACTCACTCACTCACTCACTCACTCACTCACTCACTCACTCACTCACTCACTCACTCACCCACCCACATGGACACACTCACTCACTCACTCACTCACTCACTCACTCACTCACTCACTCACTCTCTCACTCTCTCACTCACTCTCACACACACATATTCATGTATCACCCCCTTCCCCAGTACACATGTAAATATTATGGATTATAGATTGTAAATATTGGACTATAGATTGTAAATATTATAGATTATAGATTGTAAATATTGGACTATAGATTGTAAATAGAGTGAGTGAGATTGTAAATATTGGACTATAGATTGTAAATATTGGACTATAAATTGTAAATATTGGACTATAGATTGTAAATATTGGACTATAGATTGTAAATATTGGACTATAGATTGTAAATATTGGACTATAAATTGTAAATATTGGACTATAGATTGTAAATATTGGACTATAGATTGTAAATATTGGACTATAGATTGTACATATTGGACTATAGATTTTAAATATTGGACTATAGATTGTAAATATTGGACTATAGATTGTAAATATTGGACTATAGATTGTAAATATTGGACTATAAATTGTAAATATTGGACTATAGATTGTAAATATTGGACTATAGATTGTAAATATTGGACTATACATTTTAAATATTGGACTATAGATTGTAAATATTGGACTATAGATTGTAAATATTGGACTATAGATTGTAAATATTGGACTATAGATTGTAAATATTGGACTATAGATTGTAAATATTGGACTATAGATTGTAAATAGAGTGAGTGAGATTGTAAATATTGGACTATAGATTGTAAATATTGGACTATAGATTGTAAATATTGGACTATACATTTTAAATATTGGACTATACATTTTAAATATTGGACTATAGATTGTAAATATGGGACTATACATTTTAAATATTGGACTATAAATTGTAAATATTGGACTATAGATTTTAAATATTGGACTATAAATTCCTGTATTATACTGATGCTAAAATATGTATTATATTCTACTGAGCCATTTACTTTATGTTCAAATCTTTTATTATGTCTCGAGAAGGAACCTGCCAGTAGGCATTTGGTTGGGCGGTGTATACCATGTGTATCCC
Source organism: Brachymystax lenok tsinlingensis (assembly GCA_030435695.1). Classification (NCBI taxonomy): domain Eukaryota; kingdom Metazoa; phylum Chordata; class Actinopteri; order Salmoniformes; family Salmonidae; genus Brachymystax; species Brachymystax lenok. The sequence continues at coordinate 2,792,362 of CM059795.1, read as the reverse complement.
GTACTTATGACTAATACAACTGGAAACTGAAGCAGAGGGTATTGCACGTCACTCTGTAGAGATAATAGAATCATAGATTGCCTTGAGTTTCGCCACAACCCAAATAAAATGGCTTTTAGTGGGACAACAGACAGAACTCTCTCGTGTGTGTGTGTGTTGGTGTGTTTTGTTTTAGTGAGACAACAGACAGGTAATGTGTGTGTGTGCGTGGGTGCTCTGGTGTAATATCGCGATACATGTTAGTATCGTGGTAAGGAAACAAAACACAAAGCAAATGTAACTTCTTTAGTAAAAACAGCCCTAATGTTAGAAACAAACATCACTATGTAGTCATCCAGAGTCACATGTATTTATTTTCCAGGCTATAGCACACAAGGTTTTACATACAGCAGGTTTTTAAAGGACCAAAGAAAATGGTCTGCTTTGTGTTTTCATTTTTGCCATGGAAAAAATATTGTGATACCCAGACATGTGGCTGTAGTTTAATCTGTAGTCATTAAGAGACTCAGTCCTGTGGCTGTAGTTTAATCTGTAGTCATTAAGAGACTCAGTCCTGTGGCTGTAGTTTAATCTGTAGTCATTAAGAGACTCAGACCTGTGGCTATAGTTTAATCTGTAGTCATTAAGAGACTCAGTCCTGTGGCTGTAGTTTAATCTGTAGTCATTAAGAGACTCAGACCTGTGGCTATAGTTTAATCTGTAGTCATTAAGAGACTCAGTCCTGTGGCTGTAGTTTAATCTGTAGTCATTAAGAGACTCAGAACTGTGGCTGTAGTTTAATCTGTGGACATTAAGAGACTCATTGACCTGTGGCTGTAGTTTAATCTGTAGTCATTAAAAGACTCAGACCTGTGGCTGTAGTTTAATCTGTAGTCATTAAGAGACTCAGTCCTGTGGCTGTAGTTTAATCTGTAGTCATTAAGAGACTCAGTCTTGTGGCTGTAGTTTAATCTGTAGTCATTAAGAGACTCAGACCTGTGGCTATAGTTTAATCTGTAGTCATTAAGAGACTCAGTCCTGTGGCTGTAGTTTAATCTGTAGTCATTAAGAGACTCAGACCTGTGGCTGTAGTTTAATCTGTAGTCATTAAGAGACTCAGACCTGTGGCTGTAGTTTAATCTGTGGACATTAAGAGACTCAGAGACCTGTGGCTGTAGTTTAATCTGTGGACATTAAGAGACTCAGAGACCTGTGGCTGTAGTTTAATCTGTGGACATTAAGAGACTCAGAGACCTGTGGCTGTAGTTTAATCTGTGGACATTAAGAGACTCAGAGACCTGTGGCTGTAGTTTAATCTGTGGACATTAAGAGACTCAGACCTGTGGCTGTAGTTTAATCTGTGGACATTAAGAGACTCAGAGACCTGTGGCTGTAGTTTACTGCTGTCGTCACAGTGTGTTTGTTTTAGTGTGACAGTTAAGTGACAATGCCCTGGAAGCCAGTGTTTGGAGGATATATAATAATGATTGACATATTTTCATAAACTTTTCTATTTCATCCTTCCACGAGATATAGTCCCGACACAAATCTACGGTTGTTACCCAAGCCGACTGGCTGTTCGTTCAATCGGTTCTGTATCTATGGACTCGACCCAGTCGGTTCAGTCTTTTTGTTCTGTATCTATGGAGGCGACCCAGTCGTTCAGTCTATTTGTTCTGTATCTATGGAGGCGACCCAGTCGTTCAGTCTTTTTGTTCTGTATCTATGGAGGCGACCCAGTCGTTCAGTCTATTTGTTCTGTATCTATGGACTCGACCCAGTCGTTCAGTCTTTTTGTTCTGTATCTATGGAGGCGACCCAGTCGTTCAGTCTTTTTGTTCTGTATCTATGGAGGCGACCCAGTCGTTCAGTCTATTTGTTCTGTATCTATGGAGGCGACCCAGTCGTTCAGTCTTTTTGTTCTGTATCTATGGAGGCGACCCAGTCGTTCAGTCTTTTTGTTCTGTATCTATGGAGGCGACCCAGTCGTTCAGTCTATTTGTTCTGTATCTATGGAGGCGACCCAGTCGTTCAGTCTTTTTGTTCTGTATCTATGGAGGCGACCCAGTCGTTCAGTCTTTTGTTCTGTATCTATGGAGGCGACCCAGTCGTTCAGTCTTTTTGTTCTGTATCTATGGAGGCGACCCAGTCGGTTCAGTCTTTTTGTTCTATATCTATGGATGCGACCCAGTCGTTCAGTCTTTTTGTTCTATATCTATGGATGCGACCCAGTCGTTCAGTCTTTTTGTTCTATATCTATGGATGCGACCCAGTCGTTCAGTCTTTTTGTTCTATATCTATGGATGCGACCCAGTCGTTCAGTCTTTTTGTTCTATATCTATGGACGCGACCCAGTCGTTCAGTCTTTTTGTTCTATATCTATGGAGGCGACCCAGTTGGTTCAGTCTAAATATTCCATTGTCACACTGTGTGGCCAACTTCGGCTAACACAGTCACGTCAAACAGTGCAGCCAGGAAAAACAGCAAATTAGCTGCATTTTCATTTGTTTAAGCTCTTTTCTAAAGACATTTTCATTTGGACACATCTTTAACAATGAGCTAATGAGGCGCGATTTCACTTGGCATAGAAAATGTGCTCTCAGAGGAGTTAGCCAACAACACAGCCAACAACACAATCACTTCAAACTGAAGCTGGAAAGACTGCAAACTAGCTGCACTTCATTTTTCTTTGACCTGTTTTCTATTGACATTTCTTTGTATGTATCATTTAAAAAAACGATGCGGATTCGTGACTTCGACTAGCTGAGAAAAGCTGTCTGCCCGTGTATCACATCCCGCCTCCCGACCCATTCAATACTATGTGACGGCTGGAGATCGAATTTCAATATTGACACAATGTAGAAATGTCAGAGAGACAGACAGCAAAGGTTTATACAAATCTCCGCTGTTTGGAAACCAAACGCAGGTCTAAAAGAAATTGGGAGATAATGTCTAAAAGCTTTTTACGGTTTTACAAGTTTATTTATTGTCTGGCTGGGCATTTTAACGTCATAGATTTAGCCGCCGGTAACTTGTGGAATAGACACTGGCTGGAATGGGGTTACAACCAATCAGCATTCAGGATTTGACCCAGCCGTTGTATAACAACAGACTGAGGTATGAGGCATTTCCTCTCCTCTGTCCTGGAGCGTGGTGTGTGTGTGTGTGTGTGTGTGTGTGGAATCAATCACAGCCTCTCTCATGTCAGATCTCATTAGCTGCCACAATAGTTGTCACATCACTCAGTCATGTCAGATCTCTGTTCTCTTCTCTCTCCTCTTCCTGTCCTGTATTCCTCCGCCCATCATCATCTTCTCAGTGAGAGAAGGAGAGGTAGAGAGTACATGTCTGTTTCCGTTCCGTTTCCCATTCCAAAGTTCCTGGAGTCCTGGAGATTTCAAGAGATTCGACTAGTCTATTTGGTTAATCATCGATGTATACAGCAGGAGAGGAGTGTCATGTTGTACACACGACGCCCCTCTATCCTGTGTGTTGTACACACGACGCCCCTCTATCCTGTGTGTTGTTCACACGACGCCCCTCTATCCTGTGTGTTGTACACATGACGCCCCTCTATCCTGTGTGTTGTTCACATGACGCCCCTCTATCCTGTGTGTTGTTCACACGACGCCCCTCTATCCTGTGTGTTGTACACATGACGCCCCTCTATCCTGTGTGTTGTTCACATGACGCCCCTCTATCCTGTGTGTTGTTCACACGACGCCCCTCTATCCTGTGTGTTGTTCACACGACGCCCCTCTATCCTGTGTGTTGTTCACATGACGCCCCTCTATCCTGTGTGTTGTACACATGACGCCCCTCTATCCTGTGTGTTGTTCACATGACGCCCCTCTATCCTGTGTGTTGTTCACACGACGCCCCTCTATCCTGTGTGTTGTACACACAGCCCCTCTATCCTGTGTGTTGTACACATGACGCCCCTCTATCCTGTGTGTTGTTCACATGACGCCCTCTATCCTGTGTGTTGTTCACATGACGCCCCTCTATCCTGTGTGTTGTTCACATGACGCCCCTCTATCCTGTGTGTTGTTCACATGACGCCCTCTATCCTGTGTGTTGTTCACATGACGCCCCTCTATCCTGTGTGTTGTTCACATGACGCCTCTCTATCCTGTGTGTTGTTCACACGACGCCCCTCTATCCTGTGTGTTGTACACATGACGCCCCTCTATCCTGTGTGTTGTTCACATGACGCCACTCTATCCTGTGTGTTGTTCACATGACGCCCCTCTATCCTGTGTGTTGTTCACATGACGCCCCTCTATCCTGTGTGTTGTTCACATGACGCCCTCTATCCTGTGTGTTGTTCACACGACGCCCCTCTATCCTGTGTGTTGTTCACACGACCCTCTATCCTGTGTGTTGTTCACATGACGACCCCCTCTATCCTGTGTGTTGTACACATGACCCCTCTATCCTGTGTGTTGTTCACATGACGCCCTCTATCCTGTGTGTTGTTCACACGACGCCCCTCTATCCTGTGTGTTGTTCACATGACGCCTCTATCCTGTGTGTTGTACACATGACGCCCCTCTATCCTGTATGTTGTTCACATGACGCCCCTCTATCCTGTGTGTTGTTCACATGACGCCCTCTATCCTGTGTGTTGTTCACATGACGCCTCTATCCTGTGTGTTGTTCACATGACGCCCCTCTATCCTGTGTGTTGTTCACATGACGCCCCTCTATCCTGTGTGTTGTTCACATGACGCCCCTCTATCCTGTGTGTTGTTCACATGACGCCCTCTATCCTGTGTGTTGTTCACACGACGCCCCTCTATCCTGTGTGTTGTTCACACGAGCCCCTCTATCCTGTGTGTTGTTCACACAGCGCCCCTCTATCCTGTGTGTTGTACACATGACGCCCCTCTATCCTGTGTGTTGTTCACATGACGCCACTCTATCCTGTGTGTTGTTCACATGACGCCCCTCTATCCTGTGTGTTGTTCACATGACGCCCCTCTATCCTGTGTGTTGTTCACATGACGCCCTCTATCCTGTGTGTTGTTCACATGACGCCCTCTATCCTGTGTGTTGTTCACATGACGACCCCTCTATCCTGTGTGTTGTACACATGACGCCCCTCTATCCTGTGTGTTGTTCACATGACGCCCCTCTATCCTGTGTGTTGTTCACACGACGCCCCTCTATCCTGTGTGTTGTTCACATGACGCCCCTCTATCCTGTGTGTTGTACACATGACGCCCCTCTATCCTGTATGTTGTTCACATGACGCCCCTCTATCCTGTGTGTTGTTCACATGACGCCCCTCTATCCTGTGTGTTGTTCACATGACGCCCCTCTATCCTGTGTGTTGTTCACATGACGCCCCTCTATCCTGTGTGTTGTTCACATGACGCCCCTCTATCCTGTGTGTTGTTCACATGACGCCCCTCTATCCTGTGTGTTGTTCACACGACGCCCCTCTATCCTGTGTGTTGTTCACACGACGCCCCTCTATCCTGTGTGTTGTTCACACGACGCCCCTCTATCCTGTGTGTTGTACACATGACGCCCCTCTATCCTGTGTGTTGTTCACATGACGCCACTCTATCCTGTGTGTTGTTCACATGACGCCCCTCTATCCTGTGTGTTGTTCACATGACGCCCCTCTATCCTGTGTGTTGTTCACATGACGCCCCTCTATCCTGTGTGTTGTTCACATGACGCCCCTCTATCCTGTGTGTTGTTCACATGACGCCTCTCTATCCTGTGTGTTGTACACATGACGCCCCTCTATCCTGTGTGTTGTTCACATGACGCCCCTCTATCCTGTGTGTTGTTCACATGACGCCTCTCTATCCTGTGTGTTGTTCACACGACGCCACTCTATCCTGTGTGTTGTTCACACGACGCCACTCTATCCTGTGTGTGTTGTGTACCACCATGTCTTGTCCAATCAGCTTATGTCTTGAGATGAAGGAATTGGAATCAGAATTGAGCCCAATATTTGTGGATTTTAACAGCCTCGTCCTTTTCCTCTTGTAGACTGAGGATCTGTCTCTGGCTGAGACAACATGGCTTCTGACAACACACAGCGCAGTTATTCCATCATCCCATGTTTCATCTTCGTAGAGGTAAGTCTGTCTGTCCGTCTGTCTGGTGTTACCTAATAACAGGTAGTACGGTGATCGTAGAGGTCCGTCTGTCTGTCTGTCCGCCTGTCTGTCTCAGCCCCCTCTCTCTCACCCCCTCTCTCTCTCTCTCTCTCTCTCTCTCTCTCTCTCTCTCTCTCTCTCTCTCACCCCTCTCTCTGTCTCTCTTTGTGTCTGTTTGAGACAATGTTTTCAGCCCCAGCTCCATATTTAATTAACAGTTCTGCCAAAGCCTTTTAATCACAGTGAACCATCTTGAGACGCTGTACATCAAAGCCTTTGGCTTGGAGAAGAACGACATGCTTTGCATATCGCATTCACAATTCTGTCAATTATTTTATCTTCTCTCTATCTCAATTCACACTCTCTCTCCTCCCTCCCCATCTCTCTCTCTCTCCTCCCTCCCCATCTCTCTCTCCTCCCTCCCCATCTCTCTCTCTCTCCTCCCTCCCCATCTCTCTCTCTCCTCCCTCCCCATCTCTCTCTCTCTCCTCCCTCCCCATCTCTCTCTCTCTCCTCCCTCCCCATCTCTCTCTCTCTCCTCCCTCCCCACTCTCTCTCTCTCCTCCTCCCCGTCTCTCTCTCTCTCCCTCCCATCTCTCTCTCTCCTCCCCATCTCTCTCTCTCTCTCCTCCCCATCTCTCTCTCCTCCCTCCCATCTCTCTCTCTCTCTCCTCCCCCATCTCTCTCTCTCCTCCCCATCTCTCTCTCTCCTCCCCATCTCTCTCTCTCTCCTCCCCATCTCTCTCCTCCCCATCTCTCTCTCTCCTCCCTCCCCATCTCTCTCTCTCCTCCCTCCCCATCTCTCTCTCTCTCTCTCTCCTCCCCATCTCTCTCTCTCTCTCCCTCCCCCATCTCTCTCTCCTCCCTCCCCATCTCTCTCTCTCCTCTCTCCCCCACTCTCTCTCTCCTCCCTCCCCATCTCTCTCTCCTCCCTCCCCATCTCTCTCTCTCTCTCCTCCCCTCCTCTCTCTCTCTCTCCTCCCCATCTCTCTCTCCTCCCTCCCCATCTCTCTCTCTCCTCCCCTCCCCATCTCTCTCTCTCTCTCCTCCCCATCTCTCTCCTCCTCCTCCACTCCTCTCTCTCTCCCTCCCTCCCACATCTCTCTCTCCTCCCTCCACATCTCTCTCTCCTCCCTCCACATCTCTCTCTCTCCTCCTCCCCCTCTCTCTCCTCCTCCACATCTCTCCTCCCTCCCCTGCCTCTCTCTCTCTCCTCCCTCCCTGCCTCTCTCTCTCTCCTCCCCATCTCTCTCTCTCTCCTCCCCATCTCTCTCTCTCTCTCCTCCCCCATCTCTCTCTCTCTCTCCCTCCCCATCTCTCTCTCCTCCTCCCTCCCCTCTCTCTCTCTCTCCTCCTCCCCATCTCTCTCTCTCTCCTCCCCGCTCCTCTCTCTCCTCCCTCTCCCTCCCCCTCTCCTCTCTCTCTCTCTCCCCTCCCATCTCTCTCTCCCTCCCTCCCCCATCTCTCTCTCCTCCCTCCCCCATCTCTCTCTCTCCTCCCTCCCCATCTCCTCTCTCTCTCTCCTCCTCCCCATCTCTCTCTCACCTCCCCTCTCCTCTCTCTCTCTCTCCTCCCCCGTCTCTCTCTCTCTCCTCCCCTGCCTCTCTCTCTCCTCCCTCCCCATCTCTCTCTCTCTCTCCTCTCCCCATCTCCCTCTCTCTCTCCTCCCATCTCTCTCTCTCTCCTCCCCATCTCTCTCTCCTCCTCCCTCCCCATCTCTCTCTCTCCCTCCCTCCCCATCTCTCTCTCTCTCTCTCCTCCCTCCCCATCTCTCTCTCTCCTCCCCCACTCTCTCTCTCCTCCCTCCCCATCTCTCTCTCTCCTCCCCATCTCTCTCTCTCTCCTCCCCATCTCTCTCTCTCTCCTCCTCCCATCTCTCTCTCTCCTCCCCATCCCTCTCTCTCTCTCCTCCCCATCTCTCTCTCTCCTCCCCATCTCTCTCTCCTCCCTCCCCATCTCTCTCTCTCTCTTCCACATCTCTCTCTCTCTCTCCCCTCCCTCCCCATCTCTCTCTCTCCTCCCTCCCCATCTCTCTCTCTCTCCTCCCTCCCCATCTCTCTCTCTCTCTCTTCCCCCCATCTCTCTCTCCTCCCTCCCCATCTCTCTCTCTCTCCTCCCCATCTCTCTCTCTCTCCTCCCCATCTCTCTCTCTCTCCTCCCTCCCCATCTCTCTCTCTCTTCCCTCCCCATCTCTCTCTTCCCTCTCCCCATCTCTCTCTTTTTCTGCCTCCCCATCTCTCTCTCTCTCTCTCTCCTCCCTCCCATATCTCTCTCTCTCTCTCCTCCCCATCTCTCTCTCTCCTCCCTCCCATCTCTCTCTCTCCTCCCTCCCCATCTCTCTCTCTCTCTCCTCCCCATCTCTCTCTCTCCTCCCCATCTCTCTCTCTCTCTCCTCCCATCTCTCTCTCCTCCTCCCCATCTCTCTCTCTCTCCTCCCTCCCCATCTCTCTCTCTCTCTCCTCCCTCCCCATCTCTCTCTCCTCCCTCCCCATCTCTCTCTCTCTCTTCCCCATCTCTCTCTCTCTCTTCCCCATCTCTCTCTCTCCTCCCTCCCCATCTCTCTCTCTCCCTCCCCATCTCTCTCTCTCCCCTCCTCCCCATCTCTCTCTCCTCCTCCTCCCCATCTCTCTTTCTCCTCCCTCCCCATCTCTCTCTCTCCTCCCCATCTCTCTCTCCTCCCTCCCCCATCTCTCTCTCTCTCCCCATCTCTCTCTCCTCCCTCCCCCATCTCTCTCTCTCCTCCCTCCCCATCTCTCTCTCTCCTCCCTCCCCCATCTCTCTTCTCCTCCCCATCTCTCTCTCTCTCTCTCTTCCCCATCTCTCTCTCTCTCCTCCCTCCCCCACTCTCTCTCTCTCTCTCCCTCCCCATCTCTCTCTCTCTCTTCCCCATCTCTCTCTCTCCTCCCTCCCCATCTCTCTCTCTCTCCTCCCCATCTCTCTCTCTCCTCCCCATCTCTCTCTCTCTCCTCCCTCCCCATCTCTCTCTCTCTCCTCCCTCCCCCATCTCTCTTCTCCTCCCTCCCATCTCTCTCTCTCTCTCTCTCTTCCCCATCTCTCTCTCTCCTCCCTCCCCCATCTCTCTCTCTCCCTCCCCATCTCTCTCTCTCCTCCCTCCCCATCTCTCTCTCTCTCTCCCTCCTCCATCTCTCTCTCCTCCCTCCCCATCTCTCTTCTCTCCTCCCTCCCCATCTCTCTCTCTCTCTCTCCCCATCTCTCTCTCTCCTCCCTCCCCATCTCTCTCTCTCTCCTCCCCATCTCTCTCTCTCTCCTCCCTCCCCATCTCTCTCTCTCCTCCCTCCCCATCTCTCTCTCTCTTCCCCATCTCTCTCTCTCTCCTCCCTCCCCATCTCTCTCTCTCCTCCCTCCCCATCTCTCTCTCCTCCCTCCCCATCTCTCTCTCTCTCTTCCCCTTCTCTCTCTCCTCCCTCCCCATCTCTCTCTCTCTCCTCCCCATCTCTCTCTCTCTCCTCCCTCCCCATCTCTCTCTCTCTCCTCCCTCCCCATCTCTCTCTTCCCTCCCCATCTCTCTCTCTCTCCCTCCCCATCTCTCTTTTTCGCCTCCCCATCTCTCTCTCTCTCTCTCCTCCCTCCCCATATCTCTTTCTCTCTCCTCCCCATCTCTCTCTCTCCTCCCTCCCCATCTCTCTCTCTCCCTCCTCCCCATCTCTCTCTCTCTCCTCCCCATCTCTCTCTCTCTCTCCTCCCCATCTCTCTCTCTCTCTCCTCCCCATCTCTCTCTCTCCTCCCTCCCCATCTCTCTCTCTCTCTCCTCCCTCCCCATCTCTCTCTCTCTCTCTCTCTCCCCTCCTCTCTCTCTCTCCTCCTCCTCCCTCCCCATCTCTCTCTCTCTCCCCATCTCTCTCTCTCTTCCCCATCTCTCTCTCCTCCCTCCCCATCTCTCTCTCTCCTCCCCATCTCTCTCTCCTCCCTCCTCCCCATCTCTCTCTCTCCTCCCTCCCCATCTCTCTTTCTCCTCCCTCCCCATCTCTCTCTCCTCCCCATCTCTCTCTCTCTCCTCCTCCCCATCTCTCTCTCTCTTCCCCATCTCTCTCTCTCCTCCCTCCCCATCTCTCTCTCTCCTCCCTCCCCATCTCTCTCTCTCCTCCCTCCCCATCTCTCTCTCTCCTCCCTCCCCTGCCTCTCTCTCTCTCCCCATCTCTCTCTCTCTCCCCATCTCTCTCTCTCCTCCTCCTCCCCATCTCTCTCTCTCTCTCTCCTCCCATCTCTCTCTCTCCTCCCTCCCCATCTCTCTCTCTCTCTCTTCCCCATCTCTCTCTCTCCTCCCTCCCCATCTCTCTCTCTCTCCCCATCTCTCTCTCCTCCCTCCCCATCTCTCTCTCTCCTCCCATCTCTCTCTCTCTCCTCCCTCCCCATCTCCTCTTTCTCCTCCCTCCCCATCTCTCTCTCTCTCTCCCCATCTCTCTCCCTCCCTCCCCATCTCTCTCTCTCTCCTCCCCATCTCTCTCTCTCTCCTCCCTCCCCCATCTCTCTCTCTCCTCCCATCTCTCTCTCTCTCCTCCCTCCCCATCTCTTCTCTCCTCCCTCCCCATCTCTCTCTCTTCCCCATCTCTCTCTCTCCTCCCTCCCCATCTCTCTCTCTCTCCTCCCCATCTCTCTCTCTCCTCCCTCCCCATCTCTCTTTCTCCTCCCTCCCCATCTCTCTCTCTCTCTCTTCCCCATCTCTCTCTCTCCTCCCCGTCTCTCTCTCTACTCTCTCTGTCTCTCTAAATCTTCTGTTTCCTCTCTGTCATCTTTCCATAGCTGTGTTTGCCAAGCTGTAGATTCTGCGAGTAGAGGCAACTAGAAGGTTATTAGATAGAAGCATGTTGAGGTTCTGTGTCAGGGGATAGGAGGAGGGTGACAATTTCATTGAAATCACAGCTTAATGTCCCTCTATTGATCTTTGTGTAATATATATATATATATGAATGAGTGGGACAACATTCCACAGGCCACAATCAAAAGCCTGATTAACTCTATGTGGAAAAAGATGTCTCACTGCATGAGGGAAATGGGGGTTCACACCAGATACTGACTGGTTTTCTGGCCCTTCAGGTATCTAGAGGATCCTTATATGTAACTCAATAAAATCATAGAAATTGTTGCATGTTGCGTTTATATTTATGTTCAGTGTAAAAAAAAAAATATATATATATATATATACTACCCTTCAAAAGTTTGGGGTTACATAGAAATGTCCATTACATTAACAGTAAAATTGATCAGAAATACAGTGTAGACATTGTTAATGTTGTAAATGACTATTGTAGCTGGAAACGGCAGATTATTAATGGAATATCTACATAGGCGTACAGAGGTCCATTATCAGCAACCATCACTCCTGTGTTCCAATGGCACGTTGTGTTAGCTAATCCAAGTTTATCATTTTAAAAGGATAATTGATCATTAGAAAACCCTTTTGCAATTATGTTAGCACAGCTGAAAACTGTTGTGATTAAAGAAACAATAAAACTGGCCTTCTTTAGACTAGTTGAGTATCTGGAGCATCCGCATTTGAGGGTTCGATTACAGGCTCAAAATGGCCAGAAACAAATAACTTTCTTCTGAAACTCGTCAGTCTATTCTTGTTCTGAGAAATGAAGGCTATTCCATGCGAGAAATTTCCAAGAAACTGAAGATCTCGTACAACGCTGTGTACTACTCCCTTCACAGAGCAGCGCAATCTGTCTCTAACCAGAATAGAAAGAGGAGTGGGAGGCCCCGGTGCACAACTGAGCAAGAGGACAAGTACATCAGAGTGTCTAGTTTGAGAAACAGACGCCTCACAAGTCCTCAACTGGCAGCTTCATTAAATAGTACCCGCAAAACACCAGTCTCAACGTCAACAGTGAAGAGGCGACTCCGGGATGCTGGCCTTCTAGGCCGAGTTCCTCTGTCCAGTGTCTGTGTTCTTTTGCCCATCTTAATCTTAAATTTTTATTAGCCAGTCTGAGATATGGCTTTTTCTTTGCAACTCTATAAAGTATTCTATAGTAAGCTATCCTAGACTGTAGTATTCTATACTCAGCTATCCTAGACTGTAGTATTCTATACTCAGCTATCCTAGACTGTAGTATTCTATACTCAGCTATCCTAGACTGTAGTATTCTATACTCAGCTATCCTAGACTGTAGTATTCTATACTCAGCTATCCTAGACTGTAGTATTCTATACTCAGCTATCCTAGACTGTAGTGTTAATTTTGTTATGATTTGACTAGTGAAACTGTTTATGGCTAAACACTGACCTCTGCTGGTAGAGAGGAACTGGTGAAACTGTTTATGGTTAAACACTCACCCCTGCTGGTAGAGAGGATGACACTGTATATGTTTAAACACTGATCGCTGCTGGTAGAGAGCATGACACTGTATATGTTCAAACTCTGACCTCCGCTGGTAGAGAGAGGAGCTGCATATGATAAGATGCTGCTTAACTTGGAGTCCAGTTTTACATTTTTTGACCTAATAGTTAATTGCACATTCTCAGGGTCTAAATCAGTCCTTGACTAAAGGTCCCCCAGCTCATAGTATGATATGACTACAGGTTTAACCAGTAACAGAACATTAACATATCGAAACCATTTGCCTAATGATTCATTATTTTCAAGTTGTTATGATGATTATTTCTGTTCCCGGGAAATTGACGTGTCAGATTTTGGATCACAGGAGGCTGCTGGGGGTAGAACGGCTCATAATAATGTCCGGAACCGAGCAAATGGAATGACATTAAACACCTGGAAACCATCTGTTTGATGTATTTGATACCATTCCACCGATTCCGCTCCAGTCATTACCACGAGCCCGTCCTCCCCATTTAAGGTTGCACCAACCTCCTGAGGATTGGACCATTGACCAGCAGGCTGTGATTGTGGCGTTGTAAAGATATCTTTTTGTAGAAAATGATTCATGTAAGAGCGAAAGTCACCCAGTAAAATACTTATTCTGTAAAAGTTTACAAAAAATTGGTTTAAAACGTACTTTAGTACTCAATGGTCATACCTCAGTAAAAGTAAGTGCTATACATCAAATTCCTGATATTAGGCAAACCAGACGGCACTATTGTCTTGTTTTTACAGTAAGCTACCTAGGTACAGTAAGCTACCTAGGTACAGTAAGCTAGTTTATCCAGGGTCAGTGACACATAGAGCAACCGCGTACTGTCTATCTATGGGAACAAGCAACATTGTACCATAGAGTACACATAGAGCAACCGCGTACTGTCTATCTATGGGAACAAGCAACATTGTACCATAGAGTACACATAGAGCAACCGCGTACTGTCTATCTATGGGAACAAGCAACATTGTACCATAGAGTACACATAGAGCAACCGCGTACTGTCTATCTATGGGAACAAGCAACATTGTACCGTAGAGTACACATAGAGCAACCGCGTACTGTCTATCTATGGGAACAAGCAACATTGCTAACTAAAATTTTAAATAACATGAACCTCAGAAAATGGTACCTGTAACGCTCATCTCCTGTAGGCTAGTTGTCATCTCTTTATTTTCCCACTAAACCTATATTACAGGTGGCCTATTGTACGGCTGCATTGACGGACGTCATGTGTCAATGCCGAGCGATAAGCCGGACGATCCAATGAAACAGATTGGGAGGTCAGACAACCAGACGACGACGACGACGACAACAGCAACAACAATGAAATGTTAATTTGAGGAAAGAAGACCGAAACAGAACCACCCCGTTCTCTTCTTTATTGTGATCTGTGATTCATCGAGAATCGGCACTAGTTCAACATGTACACATAGGCTAACTGGTATGTAGACACCTGTCTTAAACGACACTAGAAAATAGATTAGTGACAAATCGACTATTATTACTAAAGCGTAAGAATTTCAGGTGAACAGTCGGAAAACCTCCACAGCAGCGGTGGCTGCACTGATCTACCGGCCCAGCGATCACATAACAAGGTTTGATAAGTTGAATCAGGTGTGTTATCCTGCACACACAGCAGACCTCCGGCAGGGTTGTAATAGGTTTATACGTTGTGTGTGTGTGTGTGATGTTTTAACTGTATTTGTGTCAATAACATGTTCTAACGTAGGTAGGCCAACCCATATGACCCATGGCGCATGCGATGTATACCCTTAGTCTCTCGGGATATTCATTGGCACCTCTCTCTTCATCTGCGAACAGGCTTTCATAGCTTTCCATAGCTCGGGACAGCCTTCGTTACAGTCAAATTAGATAGCACTGAATATTATGTTGCTATTATCTCTCTATCGTCGTAGTTTTCCCCTTCTAGGGACTGGAACTGGAGAATATTTTCCTAATGTCCTCCCACAAAATGACCTGCCCTGTCCAGTAACCTACACTCTTCCTTTGCTGACAGCTGGAGCTGCAATGTCCCCCTCTTCCATGGCTGTTATCTACGAATACATTGGGAGACTGTGTCTTTTTCTTTACAATGATTACATCAAGATCGCTAGCTAACAGGAAGTTTGCTAGCTGATGACATTTTAATTAACTTAGCTAAGCAGGGTGTAAAGTTAGCTAGTTAGCTAGCTAGCAGCTCTGTTGAGTTAGCCTACAACGTGGGCCATACTGCCTCTGTCTTTTGGGTCCTTACGAAACTAAATATTGGGCAATCTTCACCATTCTTTCTGTGCTAGCAAAGCGTAGCCAGCCGCCATGTGGACGAATGGAGTGTGTGTTTGTCACCAGAGCGGGTTTAGAACGTGTTGTGACGTTTGACTTTACCAGCGTAATCCACTTTCCATTTTCAATAACTATAAATCACAGACTGTCGGCCGCACTGGAAACTAGCATAGGCAACAACTACCCGGACGGAAAACAAGGGAGGCATGACAACAACGTGGTTTTGTAGGTTTTGCAATGCAAGTCGAGGTAACAAAATGGCCATTATACTTCCGTGGAAATATCTGCAGTCGTAGGTCCAATCCCGAATGGACCCCTAGACCCTATGCACTTGTGGAGATGTGGAAATATCTGCAGTCGTAGGTCCAATCCCGAATGGACCACTAGACCCTATGCACTTGTGGAGATCTGAGTGGGTTTAATTAATATACACAATATGTTGACACTTTCACCTAGCCTATCAGATGATCCGTTGGGGATTAGGCCCTGGACTGAGTAACCTTTTTCAGTCACCTTGGTCCTGGATGTTCGCCACAAAACTGTCACATCTAGAGTTCCTCTCACATGTCACCATCTCCTGTCACCATCTCCTGTCACCCAGTCCTGTGCTGATGACAGAGTGGTCATTGTGGACACTGATATTAGCGACTAATGACCTTGGTGGAATGGAGGTGTAACTTGAAAATGAGATTAGAATTTAATCTGGCTAGTTGTACAGCGGGATTCAGATGGGCCGTAATTAAAGTATAGGGCTGCATCTGAAATGGCCCGCTATCAGAGGTACTCCGCGCTACGTTGAACAAAAGAAATATAAACTCAACATGTAAAGCTTTGGTCCTGTGTTTAATGAGCTGTAAAAGAAAGATCCCAGAAATGTTCCATACTGTATGCAGAAAAAGCTTTTCTTTTTTTGTTACATCCCTGTTAGTGAGCGTTTCGTAGAATAACATTTCTCACAATAAAAGGCCACTTTTAAAATGTGTAGTTTTGTCACACAAAACACAATGCCACAGATGTCTCAAGTTGAGGGAGCATGCAATTGGCATGTTGACTGCAGGAATGTCCACCAGAGATGTTGCCAGAGAATTTGTTATTTTCTCTACCATAAACCGCCTCCAACATAGTTTTAGAGAATTTGGCAATAAGTCCAACCGGCCTCACAACCGCAGACCACGTGTAACCACGCCAGCCCAGGACCTCCACATCCGGCTTCTTCACCTGCGGGATCGTCTGAGGGCGAAAGGCGGGCCTAATGAATACATTTTTATTGACTGATATTCTTATACACTATTTCTACAAAAGTATGTGGACCGCTTCAAATTAGTGGATTCGGCTATTTCAGCCACACCGGTTGCTGACAGGTGTATACAATCGAGCACACACCCATGCAATCTCCATAGACAAACATTGGCGGTGGAATAGCCCATACTAAAGAGCTCAGTGACTTTCAGCGTGGCACCGCCACCTTTCCGACAAGTCAGTTCATCAAATGTCTGCCTTGCTAGAGCTGCCTCGGTCAACTGTAAATGCTCTTATTTTGAAGTGAAAACCTCTAGGAACAACAACGGCTCAGCCATGAAGTGATAGGCCACACAAGCTCACAGAATTGGACCGCCGAGTGCTGAAGCTCGTAAAAATTGCCTGTCTTCAGGTTGCAACACTCATTACCAACATCCTGCTTCTAATAGCAACGTCAGCACAATAACTGTTCGTCGGGAGCTTCATGAAATGGGTTTCCATGGCCGAGCAGCCGCACACAAACCGAAGATCACCATGCGCAATGCCAGGCATCAGCTGAAGTGGTGTTCTCTGGAGTGATGAATCACGCTTCACCATCAGGCAGGTCAGGGCTCTGTGCAAGGCAAATCATCTCGACAAACCTTTTCTGTACGGACCTCGCTTTATGCACGGGGGTCATTGTCATGCTGAAACAAGAAAGGGCCTTCCCCCAAAACTGTTGCCACAAAGTTGGAAGCACAGAATGGTCTAGATTCTACCACATGTTTTATTTTTGATTAACCTTTATTTAACCAGGGGAACCTATTGAGACCAGGGTCTCATTTCCGATGGTGTCCTGAGAACATCAGTTCAAGCAATGTGAGTGACACATTTAAGCGGGTGTTAATGTCTGTTGCACGGAGGTCACTACAAAATTACAGTTACAACATTTCAAATAAATGACATTTCTATTTAAAAGGGCATCTAATATATAGAATCGACCAAAACAGGCAGAGTTTTAATTGGTCACATTTTTTAGCAGAGCCTTAAATTCACCTTTTGGGACCAAATAATACGTTGTAGAGTGACCTGTAGGTCATCCCAGGACTGAGGGGCAAAGGAACTGAAAGCAGTCTTCCCTTAACTCAGATGAGACCCAGGGAACCTCTAGAACCAACCAGTCCTAACTCAGAGTAAACCTGTAAACCAACCAGTCCTATCTCAGAGGAGACCCGTAAACCAACCAGTCCTAACTCAGAGGAGACCCGTGGAACCTCTAGAACCAACCAGTCCTAACTCAGAGGAGACCCGTGAACCTCTAGAACCAACCAATCCTAACTCAGAGGAGACCAGTAAACCAACCAGTCCTAACTCAGAGGAGACCCGTGGAACTTCTAGATCCAACCAGTCTTAACTCAGAGGAGACCCGTGGACCAACCAGTCCTAATTTAGAGGAGACCCGTGGAACCTCCAGAACCAACCAGTCCTAACTCAGAGGAGACCCGTGGACCAACCAGTCCTAATTTAGAGGAGACCCGTGGAACCTCTAGAACCAACCAGTCCTAACTCAGAGGAGACCCGTGGAACCTCTAGAACCAACCAGTCTTAACTCAGAGAAGACCCGTGGAACCTCTAGAACCAACCAGTCCTAATTCAGTTGAGACCTGTGAACCAACCAGTCCTAAGTCAGAGGAGACCCGTGAACCAACCAGTCCTAACTCAGAGGAGACCCGTGAACCATCCAGTTCTAACTCAGAGGAGACCCGTGAACCATCCAGTCCTAACTCAGAGGAGACCCGTGAACCAACCAGTCCTAACTCAGAGGAGACCCGTAAACCATCCAGTTCTAACTCAGAGGAGACCCGTGAACCAACCAGTCTTACTTCAGAGGAGACCTGCTGGAACATCTAGAACCAACCAGTCCTAACTCAAAGGAGACCCGTGAACCAACCAGTCCTAACTCAGAGGAGACCCGTGAACCAACCAGTCCTAACTCAGAGGAGACCCGTGGAACCTCTAGAACCAACCAGTCTTAACTCAGAGGAGACCCGTGGAACCTCCAGAACCAACCAGTCCTAACTCAGAGGAGACCCGTGAACCAACCAGTCCTAACTCAGAGGAGACCCGTGGAACCTCTAGAACCAACCAGTCCTAACTCAGAGGAGACCTGTAAACCAACCGGTCCTATCTCAGAGGAGCCCCGTAAACCAACCAGTCCTAACTCCGAGGAGACCCTTGGAACCTCTAGAACCAACCAGTCCTAACTCAGAGGAGACCAGTAAACCAACCAGTCCTAACTCAGAGGAGACCAGTAAACCAACCAGTCCTAACTCAGAGGAGACCCGTGGACCAACCAGTCCTAACTCAGAGGAGACCCGTGGAACCTCTAGAACCAACCAGTCTTAACTCAGAGGAGACCTGTGGAACCTCCAGAACCAACCAGTCCTAACTCAGAGGAGACCCGTGAACCATCCAGTCCTAACTCAGAGGAGATCCGTGGAACCTCTAGAACCAACCAGTCCTAACTCAGAGGAGACCCGTGGAACCTCTAGAACCAACCAGTCCTAACTCAGAGGAGACCCGGGGAACCTTTAGAACCAACCAATCCTAACTCAGAGGAGACCAGTAAACCAACCAGTCCTAACTCAGAGGAGACCCGTGGACCAACCAGTCCTAATTTAGAGGAGACCCGTGGAACCTCCAGAACCAACCAGTCCTAACTCAGAGGAGACCCGTGGACCAACCAGTCCTAATTTAGAGGAGACCCGTGGAACCTCCAGAACCAACCAGTCCTAACTCAGAGGAGACCCGTGGACCAACCAGTCCTAATTTAGAGGAGACCCTTGGAACCTCTAGGACCAACCAGTCTTAACTCAGAGGAGACCCGTGGAACCTCTAGAACCAACCAGTCCTAACTCAGAGGAGACCTGTAAACCAACCGGTCCTATCTCAGAGGAGCCCCGTAAACCAACCAGTCCTAACTTCGAGGAGACCCTTGGAACCTCTAGAACCAACCAGTCCTAACTCAGAGGAGACCCGTGAACCTCTAGAACCAACCAATCCTAACTCAGAGGAGACCAGTAAACCAACCAGTCCTAACTCAGAGGAGACCCTTGGACCAACCAGTCCTAATTTAGAGGAGACCCATGGAACCTCTAGAACCAACCAGTCCTAACTCAGAGACCCGTGGAACCTCTAGGACCAACCAGTCCTTACTCAGAGGAGATCCGTGGAACCTCTAGAACCAACCAGTCCTAACTCAGAGGAGACCCGTGGAACCTCTAGAACCAACCATTCCTAACTCTGAGGAGACCTGTGGAACCTCTAGAACCAACCAGTCTAGGGATTTTAATTTAGAGGTGAGGTAATATGAGAGTTTCTGGAGAAGTGCTTTATATATAAATAATAGCCAATGTTCGGCCTTTCTGGTAGTCAGAGACTCCCAGCCAACAGAACTATATAAGAGACAGTGTTGGTCCCTCCTGGTAGTCCGAGACTCCCAGCCAACAGAACTATATAAGAGACAGTGTTGGTCCCTTCTGGTAGTCCGAGACTCCCAGCCAACAGAACTATATAAGAGACAGTGGTTTGTACAGATATTATCGCCAGTTATAAGGCTCAGTGGTAGACTGAGCTTTTAACACAGAGGCTGAGAGGCTGCTGTGTGCATGTAGATTGAGTCGTCATATTCAATTACTGGGAGGAGTGATGCTTGAACACTCTTTCTCCTTTTTTCAAAAGTGAGACAGTAGTTATTCCTCTACAGGAAATCAATGTTTACTCGTAGCGTTTTTGTTGTCCGCTTTCAAATGTGTTTCTTAAAATACGTCGTCAATCCACATACCTAGATACTTTTAACGGGGTGAACTAGCTCAATTCGGGATCCTCTCAACGTACGGATAAAAGTACGATACATTTATGATAAATACATTTTACGAGACCTGGGGAGAAACATAAACTTGGTTTTATCAGAATTTAGCACTAATTTAAGATCAGTGAGCTATTCCTGAATTGAATTAAAAACCAAGCTGAAGGTCGAGAATGACCTGCTACACTGAGGAGGCACAGGAAAAAATGACTGTCATCTGCTTAGAGATGTAAGCCCCAGTTATTATTATTCAGGGACAAACAAACATTATGAATGTAAAGAGTGAACAGTAAAGCACTTATTAGTATTGAGGATTGTGGGACTCTTTTAGTTATGTTAAGAAAATGACACTGAAATTCATCAGCAGAGTTTGGTCTAGACCAATTTCTGGTAGCTTCCGTAGGCTGTGCATGATCAACAGTATCGAATTCTTTCAACAGATCAATATAAAGGGCAGTGCTGTGTCCTGTCTAGTGGGTTAACCAGGTCATTATGACTAGAGAAGCTGCTGAGATGGTGTCCTGTCTAGTGGGTTAACCAGGTCATTATGACTAGAGAAGCTGCTGAGATGGTGCTGTGTCCTGGCCTAAAGCCTGACTGGTGAGCATTGACCCGTGTAGAAGACACGGGTCAAGCCTGTCTGCCCCAGCAAGCCGTAGAAGACACGGGTCAAGCATGTCTGCCCCAGCATGCCGTAGAAGACACGGGTCAAGTATGTCTGCCCCATTGGACTTTTAAATAGTAGTGAATTGAAGAAGACAGAACATCCAGAACTTCTCTAGCAGTGACTTGATGAAGACAGAACATCCAGAACTTCTCTAGTAGTGACTTGATGAAGACAGAACATCCAGAACTTCTCTAGTAGTGACTTGATGAAGACAGAACATCCAGAACTTCTCTAGTAGTGACTTGACGAAGACACAACTTCCAGAACTAGATCTCTTCAAGATAGAAATTAACCCCTGCTGTGGTGGAGGGAGGGCGATAGATCCCTCCAGCAAAGAAATGAACACCTGCTGTGATGGAGAGTGATAGATCCCTGCAACATAGAAATTAACACCTGCTGTTGTGGATGGAGGGAGGGCGATAGATCCCTGTAAATAACATTTCTAACTAGTATTTCAAATTGCTTGGGAATTCTTTGGCTTCTTTGGCTTATAACATCTGTAAACATTATAATCATGAAGTGCAATGGAATTATCATCAACAGAGATTTTAACCATGTTTCAGAGCACACTCAAATGTCGAGATTTGTATCCTGGAACCAAATGTCCAACATGCCCATCTTGGGGATAATACTTTGTTATCCCCATTAGCTCCGTTAGCCCTATTATCCCCATTAGCACCATTATCCCAGTTATCCCCATTAGCTCCGTTAGCCCCATTAACTCTGTTGAGCTGAATCTCATGAGTGTTAAAGAACTACACTTCCCAGAGTGCAGCAGCAGCAAACCGGCTGCTTGTCACCTGATCAGTCAGTTTCACTGATTTGGAGCACCTGTGAAAACCTGGAGGTCCTCAGTCATTTAGGGAAACAAACTTCAGAGAGAAGACGCTCCAAGTTCACTCGTAGGTTCAGTCCAGTGACACCAATGGGCGGTGAAATGTTTTATTTACTTTCATGGTGACTGAAATGCTGTTTACAATGTTTGAGCTATGTTAACTGCTGTGTAGATTGGTCATGGATCACATTGAAGCATTGTCTTCATTGATTTTGTGTTAAATGGGTTTGTGCTAGAATAATATTTCATTTTGAGTTGAAAAAATAAGATACAAAAGGATGGTACAAAGTTAAAAATGTAAACATTCTATTAAATGTTAACTTTACTAACAAATTCGGAAATTCATGAAATTATCTTTTGCTTTATTGAATGTTAAAGGCTTAAGTGGTTAATTCATAAAATAATTCATTTAAAAATGTTGAATTAAAATGGTAACTTTGTTCTGTCTTTTAAAGGTTTACAACCTGTTTCACTGAACAGACCAATCAACTGACAAAGCCAAAATAAAAGTGATTTAGTTGGAAAATTGAGTTGTCCTCGCGTCCTTTGGAAATTGAACAAGAGTAGGACTTGACAAACTCTGTTAGCCCCAATAGCTCCGTTAGCCCCATTATCCCCATTAGCACCATTATCCCAGTTATCCCCATTAGCTCCGTTAGCCCCGTTAGCCCCATTAGCTCCGTTAGCCCCATTAGCTCCGTTAGCCCCATTAGCTCCGTTAGCCCCATTAGCTCCGTTAGCCCCATTAGCTCTGTTAGCCCCGTTAACTCTGTTAGCCCCATTAGCTCCGTTAGCCCCATTAACTCTGTTAGCTCTGTTATCGCCATTAGCCTTGTTAGCTCTGTTAGCTCCGTTAGCCCCATTATCCCGTTAGCACCATTATCCCCATTATCCCCATTAGCTCTGTTATCCCCATTAGCTTTGTTAGCCCCATTAACTCTGTTATCTCTGTTAGCCCCATTAGCTCTGTTAGCTTTGTTAGCCCCATTAGCTTTGTTAGCCCCATTAACTCTGTTAGCCCCATTAGCTCTGTTAGCCCCATTACCTCTGTTAGCCCCATTAACTCTGTTACCTCCGTTAGCCCCATTAGCACCAATATCCCCATTAGCACCATTATCACCGTTATCCCCATTAGCTCCGTTAGCTCTGTTATCCCCATTAGCTCCGTTAGCTCTGTTATCCCCATTAGCTCCGTTAGCTCCGTTAGCCCCATTAGCTCCGTTAGCCCCATTAGCTCCGTTAGCCCCGTTAACTCTGTTAGCCCCGTTAGCCCTGTTAGGTCTGTTAGCCCCATTAGCTCCGTTAGCCCCGTTAACTCTGTTAGCCCCGTTAGCCCCGTTAGGTCCGTTAGCCCCATTGGCTCTGTTAGCTCTGTTATCGCCATTAGCCTTGTTAGCTCTGTTAGCTCCGTTAGCCCCATTATCCCGTTAGCCCCATTATCCCCATTGACACCATTATCCCCATTAGCTCTGTTATCCCCATTAGCTTTGTTAGCCCCATTAACTCTGTTAGCTCTGTTAGCCCCATTAGCTCTGTTAGCCCCATTAGCTCCGTTAGCTCCGTTAGCTTTGTTAGCCCCATTAGCTTTGTTAGCCCCATTAACTCTGTTAGCCCCATTAGCTCTGTTATCCCCATTAACTCTGTTAGCTCCGTTAGCCCCATTACCTCTGTTAGCCCCATTAACTCTGTTAGCTCCGTTAGCCCCATTAGGACCAATATCCCCATTAGCACCGTTATCTCCGTTAGCTCTGTAATCCCCATTAGCCCCGTTAGCTCCGTTATCCCTGTTAGCTCTGTTATCCCAGTTAACTCTGTTACCTCTGTTAGCCCCATTAACCCTGTTAGCTCTGTTAGCCCCATTAGCTCTGTTAGCTCTGTTATCCCCGTTATCTCTGTTATGCCCATTAACTCTGTTAGCCCCATTAACTCTGTTATCTTCGTTAGTCACATTAGCTCTGTTAGCCCCATTACCTCCGTTAGCTCCGTTAGCCCCATTAGCTCCGTTATCTCTGTTAGCCCCATTAGCTTTGTTATCCCCATTAGCTTTGTTAGCCCCATTAACTCTGTTAGCCCCATTAACTCTGTTATCTCCGTTAGCCACATTAGCTCTGTTAGCCCCATTACCTCTGTTATCCCCATTAACTCTGTTAGCCCCATTAGCTCTGTTATCCCCATTAACTCTGTTAGCTCTGTTAGCCCCATTTAACTCTGTTAGCTCTGTTATCCCCATTAGCCTCGTTAGCTCCGTTAGCCCCATTAGCTCCGTTAGCTTTGTTAGCCCCATTAGCTTTGTTAGCCCCATTAACTCTGTTATCTCTGTTAGCCCCATTAACTCTGTTAGCTCCGTTATCCCCATTAGCACCATTATCACCGTTAACCCCATTAGCTCTGTTATCCCCATTAACTCTGTTAACCCTGTTATCCCCATTAACTCTGTTAACCCTGTTAGCCCCATTACCTCTGTTAGCCCCATTACCTCTGTTAGCCCCATTAACTCTGTTAGCTCCGTTAGCCCCATTAGCACCGTTATCCCCATTAGCTCCGTTAGCTCTGTTATCCCAGTTAACTCTGTTAGCTCTGTTATCCCCATTAGCCCCGTTAGCCCCATTAGCTATGTTAGCCCCATTACCTCTGTTAGCCCCATTAACTCTGTTAGCTCCGTTAGCCCCATTACCTCTGTTAGCCCCATTAACTCTGTTAGCTCCGTTAGCCCCATTAGCACCAATATCCCCATTAGCACCGTTATCCCCATTAGCTCCGTTAGCTCTGTTATCCCCATTAGCTCCGTTAGCTCTGTTATCCCAGTTAACTCTGTTATCTCTGTTAGCCCCATTAGCTCTGTTAGCCCCATTAGCTCTGTTAGCCCCATTAGCTCTGTTAGCCCCGTTAGCCCCAATAACTCTGTTAGCCCCATTAACTCTGTTAGCTCTGTTATCCCCGTTATCTCTGTTATGCCCATTAACTCTGTTAGCCCCATTACCTCCGTTAGCCCCATTAACTCTGTTAACCCCATTACCTCCGTTAGCCCCATTAGCTCCGTTATCTCCGTTAGCCACATTAGCTCTGTTAGCCCCATTACCTCTGTTAGCCCCATTAACTCTGTTACCTCTGTTAGCCCCATTACCTCTGTTAGCCCCATTAACTATGTTACCTCTGTTAGCCCCATTACCTCTGTTAGCCCCATTAACTCTGTTAGCTCTGTTATCCCCATTAGCCCCGTTAGCCCCATTAGCTCCGTTATCTCCGTTAGCCACATTAGCTCTGTTAGCCCCATTACCTCTGTTAGCCCCATTAACTCTGTTACCTCTGTTAGCCCCATTACCTCTGTTAGCCCCATTAACTATGTTACCTCTGTTAGCCCCATTACCTCTGTTAGCCCCATTAACTCTGTTAGCTCCGTTATCCCCATTAGCACCGTTATCACCGTTAACCCCATTAGCTCTGTTATCCCCATTAGCTCCGTTAGCTCTGTTATCCCCATTAACTCTGTTAGCCCTGTTAGCCCCATTACCTCTGTTAGCCCCATTAGCTCTGTTATCCCCATTAGCTCCGTTAGCTCTGTTATCCCCATTAACTCTGTTAGCCCTGTTAGCCCCATTAACTCTGTTACCTCTGTTAGCCCCATTAACTCTGTTAGCCCCATTACCTCTGTTAGCCCCATTAGCTCTGTTATCCCCATTAGCTCCGTTAGCTCTGTTATCCCCATTAACTCTGTTAGCCCTGTTAGCCCCATTAACTCTGTTACCTCTGTTAGCCCCATTACCTCTGTTAGCCCCATTACCTCTGTTAGCCCCAATAACTCTGTTACCTCTGTTAGCCCCATTACCTCTGTTAGCCCCATTAACTCTGTTAGCCCCATTAGCTCTGTTATCTCTGTTAGCCCCATTAACTCTGTTACCTCTGTTAGCCCCATTAACTCTGTTACCTCTGTTAGCCCCATTAGCTCTGTTACCTCTGTTAGCCCCATTAACTCTGTTACCTCTGTTAGCCCCATTAACTCTGTTAGCTCCAATGGCCCCATTAGCTCTGTTAGCCCCGTTAGCTCTGTTAGCCCCGTTAGCTCTGTTAGCTCCGTTAGCTCTGTTAGCCCCGTTAGCTTTGTTAGCTCCGTTTGCACACTCTCCGGCAGACTGAGGCTGTCTGATTGATAGCGCCCCTAGAATTTAGAGAATTCCTTGCAGACAATACACAAAACGCATGTAGTAATAACGGGAATTACCTGGCGGCTTGGGCTGTCAGAGTCACTGGGTTAGTGACTGTGCCATGTTCCCAGAGAGCCGCTGTGGTCCGCAGCCGCTCGGCTGTATTCGTCTTCATTTGAACAGTCCACCAATGGGGCTTAACGGTCCCCACGATGAAATCGAGAAGGGGTCTATGAATCTGTCTCCGTACATTTGTTCATCCGTACGTCACACGATATCTCAGACACCACTGGCCCAATTTTGACAACGGGTGAATGATGCATCATTCATGGGGGATGGCATGTTACGATTGCCTTGTTTGTTCGTTTTTTGTTGTTGACAGGACCCGCTGTCCGTATTGATCACTGATGCTGATTAGACTGTAATTTTAAAGTGTAGGTATTTGATTAGACTGTCTGGCTCCTTCCTTACTCTATCAAGGTCAATGGAACGGAAGCTGCTGTCTTGTAACTAAGGCCGGTTCTCTTGTAACTAAGGGCCGATTTACCCCAAACGGGTTAACCATATACCTGAAAATAAAATACTCTATTTCAATGGAGAATGTCCATTGGGTATGCTTTTTCTATCAAGAACTAGGCTACAACACAAAATCCATGTGTACGTGTGTGTGTATAGTGCATATGTTATAATGAGTGTTTGCATTTGTCTGTGCCTATGTTTGTGTTGCTTCACAGTTCCCGCTGTTCCAAAATGTGAATTTTCATCTGTTAAATCTAATTCTACTGCATCAGTTACCTGATGTGGAATAGACTTCCATGTAGTCATGGCTCTATGTAGTACTGTGTGCCTCCCATAGTCTGTTCTGGACTTGGGGACTGTGAAGAGACCTCTGGTGGCATGTCTTGTGGGGTGTGCATGGGTGTCTGAGCTGTGTGCCAGTAGTTTAGACAGACAGCGCGGTGCATTCGACATGTCAATACCTCTCATAAATACTAGTAGTGATGAAGTCAATCTCTCCTCCACTTTCAGCCAGGAGAGATTGACATGCATATTATTGTTAGCTCTCTGTGTACATACAGCTGTGCTGCCCTGTTCTGAGCTAATTGCAATTCCCACATTGTGGCACCTGACCACACGACTGAACAGTAGTCCAGGTGCGACAAAACTAGGGCCTGTAGGACCTGCCTTGTTGATAGTGCTGTTAAGAAGGCAGAGCAGCGCTTTATTATGGACAGACTTCTACCCGTCTTAGCTGCTGTTGCATCAATATGTTTTGACCATGACAGTTTACAATCCAGGGTTACTGCAAGCAGTTTAGTCACCTCTACTTGCTAAATTTCCACAAGATTTATTACCTACAGTACATGTACAAATTGCCTCAACTGACCTGTACCCCGGCACACTGACTCGGTACCGGTACCCCCTGGATATAGCCTCGTTACTGTTATTTTATTGTGTTACTTTTTTATTATTTTTTACTTTAGTTTATTTGGTAAATATTTTCTTAAATATTCTTGAACTGCACTGTTGGTTAAGGGCTTGTAAGTAAGCATTTCAGGGTAAAGGTCTACACTTGTTGTATTTGGCGCTTGTGACAAAGTTTGATTTGGTTTTGATTTAGTTGAGGTTTAGGGAATGATTCGTCCCAAAAACAATGCTATTTTTAAATATTTAAGACAAACTTATTCCTTGCCACCCATTCTGAAACCAACGGGGGTACTGTGCTTATTGAATGTTCTTCCCTATAAGCTTTCTTCCCTGAAAGTCTGTTGTAAATTTGTTTACTGTAAATTAGCATTGTGTCTGTTCAAACACCATTTTTTTCCAAAACCTTACTAATGGTTGGTAACAGGCTGATTGGATGGCTATTGGAGCCAGTAAAGGGGGCTTTACTATTCTTAGGTAGTAGTATAGTACCTTGCAGAGGGAATAACTACACTGGTTATATTCGGCCATATTCCCAGTCGCCTTTCCATGGTTAAATGCAGTGGTTCGCGGTTTCAGTGTTGCGCGAATCCCGCCATCCATCCACGGTTTCTGGTTAGGGTAGGTTTTAATAGTCACAGTGGGAACAACATGTCCAATGCGCTTCCTTATAAATTCACTCACCGACTCAGCTAATAAATCAATGTTATTCTCTAAGGCTTCCCGGGAAACATTTTCCAGTCCGCGTGATACAAAACAATCTTGAAGCGTGGCTTCCGCTTGGTCAGACCAGCGTTGAATGGTTCTAGTCACGGGTACATCCTGTTTGAGATTCTGCCTATAGGACGGTAGGAGCAAGATGGAGTCGTGGTTGGATTTGCCGAAGGGAGGCGGGGGAGGGCCTTGCATGCATCGCGGAAGTTAGAGTAGCAGTGGTCCAGTGTATTTCCCGTGTGGGTGCTGCAGTCAATGTGCTGGTAGAATTTAGGTAGCCTTGTTCTCAAATTAGCTTTGTTAAAATCCCCAGCTACAATAAATGCATCCTCAGGATATATGGTTTCCAGTTTACATAGAGTCCAGTGTAGTTCCTTGAGGGCCGTTGAGGTGGCTGCTTGATGGGGGATATACACGGCTGTGACTATAACCGAAGATAATTCTCTTCGGAGATAATGTGGTCGGTGTTTGATTGTAAGGAATTCTAGGTCAGGTGAACAAAAGGACTTGAGTTCCTGTATGTTGTTATGATCACACGAGTCGTTAATTATGAAGCATACACCCCCGCCCTTCTTCTTACCAGAGAGTACCATTCTTTCAGAGTAGCATTCGGTCGTTCGAAAGGGAAATGTTCTCCAGAAATGGATATTTCGGTTGTTCTCGTTTGAGGTTACTAGATAGGTAATTTAGAGGTATCTATAGTGTTGAGAGGAAATTCTTCTCTCTCATCTTCGGTCGATTTTCCTAGACTATTTTACATATACAGCTGCAGACTGTGAATGTGTAGTCTTGTAGTTTTCTTAACCATTTCATGCGTATGGACTCCATCCTCACGTCCTCTGGTCTATAGAGTGGTAGCCATTTCAATGTGGGGATTCCCGTCCCTGCTTTTTCTTGACCAAATGTACATTTTGTCATGAGTGCTACTTAAGCACTGGGAACCTTAGAGGCTGCTGCCCTATGTACATACACATGGAATCACTGGTCACTTTAATGTTTACATACTGTTTTACTCATTGCATATGTATATACTGTATTCTACTGTATTCTAGTCAATGCCACTCCGACATTGCTCGTTCCTAATATTTATATATTTCTTAATTCCATTCTTTTACTTTTTGATTTGTGTGTATTGTTGTGAATTGTTAGATACTACTGCACCTGTTGGAGCTAAGAACACAAGCCATTCGCTACACCCGCAATAACATCTGCTAAAAAATGTACATGTGATTTTATTTGTTTATAGCCTGGTACAGTTTAGGTACCATCTTGTTGTTGTTGTCCTGAGGTAGAATGTATACAGTCACGATAACAGATAGGTTGAAGAGTCAGCGTTTGAGCATTGGGTATTTCAATGCAGGTGAACAATGGGTCGAGACTACCACAGCCACACCATGTGCTGTTGAAGAGGCATACCCCATACCCCTCTCAGATACATTTAGTTTTAAAAAAGATACATGCCAAAAGAATCACAAAATTTATTTGAGGATTAAGGCCTGCAGTGTAAACAAAGCTTTAGTCACTAATGTGACCGTGTTGTTCTTCCAGCTGGTGATAATGGCAGGGACCGTCCTGCTGGCCTACTACTTTGAGCTGACCGACACGTTCGGCATCCACGTCCAGGGCTTCTTCTGCAACGATGCTGACCTGATGAAGCCGTAGCCCGGGGTGGACGAGAGCAGCTTCATCCCTCCCCTCATCCTCTACTGCGTGGTCGCCGCCACTCCCACCATCATCGTGAGTTCTGTCTGTCTGTCAGATAAGCTTTGTTAGCAATGAATGACAAGTCCACTGTTGCTCAAGCGAATTGAGATTAAATTAACAGTAACAGGTAATAGTCATATTACAAACATGTATGAATAATAATAATGTGGCAATCTGAAAAGCATTTTACTTTGATGACTAAATAAACAAAGAAGAATATCTATATTGGGGAATACTGTACCTGTAACAACATTGAATAGGTACAATGACATCATCTATGGATGCATCTCTCGCTTCCTGTCTCTGTTAGTGACGGAGGCAGCTTTTCTCCTTCCCTGTTAAAGTACAGTGTCACTTTAATTCATTTGGAGTTAAGCACTTGTCCTTCCGTCTCACTTTGTGTTACAAGTTGAACCCCATTTTGGGACTTCTGTCTCAGTATTTGTTACAAGTTGAACCCCTTTTGGGACTTCTGTCTCAGTATTTGTAACAAGTTGAATCTCCTCTGGGACTTCTGTCTCAGTTTGTAACACGTTGAACCTCCTCTGGGACTTCTGTCTCAGTTTGTGTAACAAGTTGAATCTCTTCTGGGACTTCTGTCTCAGTTTGTGTAACAAGTTGAATCTCTTCTGGGACTTCTGTCTCAGTTTGTGTAACAAGTTGAATCTCTTCTGGGACTTCTGTCTCAGTTTGTGTAACACAATGAACATCCTCTGGGACTTCTGTCTCAGTTTGTGTAACACAATGAACATCCTCTGGGACTTCTGTCTCAGTTTGTGTAACAAGTTGAATCTCCTCTGGGACTTCTGTCTCAGTTTGTGTAACAAGTTGAATCTCTTCTGGGACTTCTGTCTCAGTTTGTGTAACAAGTTGAATCTCTTCTGAGACTTCTGTCTCAGTTTGTGTAACAAGTTGAATCTCTTCTGGGACTTCTGTCTCAGTTTGTGTAACAAGTTGAAGCTCCTCTGGGACTTCTGTCTCAGTTTGTGTAACAAGTTGAATCTCTTCTGGGACTTCTGTCTCAGTTTGTGTAACAAGTTGAATCTCCTCTGGGACTTCTGTCTCAGTTTGTGTAACAAGTTGAATCTCTTCTGGGACTTCTGTCTCAGTTTGTGTAACAAGTTGAATCTCTTCTGGGACTTCTGTCTCAGTTTGTGTAACAAGTTGAATCTCCTCTGGGACTTCTGTCTCAGTTTGTGTAACAAGTTGAATCTCTTCTGGGACTTCTGTCTCAGTTTGTGTAACAAGTTGAATCTCCTCTGGGACTTCTGTCTCAGTTTGTGTAACAAGTTGAATCTCTTCTGGGACTTCTGTCTCAGTTTGTGTAACAAGTTGAATCTCTTCTGGGACTTCTGTCTCAGTTTGTGTAACAAGTTGAATCTCTTCTGGGACTTCTGTCTCAGTTTGTGTAACAAGTTGAAGCTCCTCTGGGACTTCTGTCTCAGTTTGTGTAACAAGTTGAACCTCCTCTGGGACTTCTGTCTCCAGACACTAAGGGGATTTTATCAGCGCTCCATTATCTTTGTTGTTTTCTTTATTTAATGGAGAGATATGTTAATTAATAAAACTGAAATTATCAATACATCAACCTAATTTATCTTTAAGTATTTATTCCTAGGTTTGATTTGGACTGCTATTTTCACTGTGTTTTGGCTATGGATATTCACGATAATTTATTAGAGTATTTACTGGTGATTTGGTGCATGGAAGAGGCTAGAGTCTTCAGAGGTTTAAGGATAGCTGCACCAGGGGTCACATAGAGGCTACATCAGTAAGGTTCCACCAGGGGTCACATAGAGGCTACATCAGTAAGGTTCCACCAGGGGTCGCATAGAGGCTACATCAGTAAGGTTCCACCAGGGGTCACATAGAGGCTACATCAGTAAGGTTCCACCAGGGGTCGCATAGAGGCTACATCAGTAAGGTTCCACCAGGGGTCGCATAGAGGCTACATCAGTAAGGTTCCACCAGGGGTCGCATAGAGGCTACATCAGTAAGGTTCCACCAGGGGTCGCATAGAGGTTACATCAGTAAGGTTCCACCAGGGGTCGCATAGAGGCTACATCAGTAAGGTTCCACCAGGGGTCGCATAGAGGCTACATCAGTAAGGTTCCACCAGGGGTCGCATAGAGGCTACATCAGTAAGGTTCCACCAGGGGTCGCATAGAGGCTACATCAGTAAGGTTCCACCAGGGTCGCATAGAGGCTACATCAGTAAGGTTCCACCAGGGGTCGCATAGAGGTTACATCAGTAAGGTTCCACCAGGGGTCGCATAGAGGCTACATCAGTAAGGTTCCACCAGGGGTCGCCAGTGGCTAGGCTATCAGTTCGCATCCGAATTTGGACAATGGTTTCTCACAGTATTGATCCTAATATGTAATTCACATTGTTAATATAATCAGTTACTGCCACCATGTTTACACAGACACAGTGTCACACTAAGGGGAAATTCAATGAGGTATTTACATGTACCTTTAGCTGAGTGTCGTCTGGTCCAGTGAGGAGACGTGGCGGAGTGGTAGGCAGGGAAAATGGGGGTCAATGGTCCTGGTGTTGGAGCTTTCACTTAAAGGGGCTGCTTCTTCCCGTAGGAGCTCACGCGTACGCTCGCTGTTCTGTTCTCAATTCGTTCAGTCCAAGGAGATAAAGTTTGTTAACACTGGTGTTCAATATAACTTTCGGGTCCCTTCTGAGAGAGATAAGAAACTCAACGGTTCGTAGTGAGTCTCTTCTGAGAGATATAAGAAACTCAACAGTTCGTTGTGAGTCTCTTCTGAGAGATATAAGAAACTCAACAGTTCGTTGTGAGTCTCTTCTGAGAGATATAAGAAACTCAACAGTTCGTTGTGACTCTCTTCTGAGAGATGTAGGAAACTGAACAGTTCGTTGTGAGTCTCTTCTGAGAGATGTAGGAAACTGAACAGTTCGTTGTGAGTCTCTTCTGAGAGATGTAGGAAACTGAACAGTTCGTTGTGAGTCTCTTCTGAGAGATGTAGGAAACTCAACAGTTTGTTGTGAGTCTCTTCTGAGAGATATAAGAAACTCAACAGTTCGTTGTGACTCTCTTCTGAGAGATGTAGGAAACTGAACAGTTCGTTGTGACTCTCTTCTGAGAGATGTAGGAAACGCATAGCAGTGAACTCTCCCCCCCAACCCCCGTCCCGTCCCTTCCTACATGTGGGGTCATAAAAGGGTCTCTGATAATGACCTTCAGCAGCCCGAGACGTAACGTCTTGTGATAGGCTTGAAAAGGGACACGCCAATTACAGAATCTTGGCACGTAAATGTTATGAGTTATCCACACGTGGGCTCACGACACACAACAACTGGGTAAAATAGATAATTTTCAAGTGCGCATGTAGAAAGCACTGAGACACCAATCGTGCCAGCTTTTCATACATCAGAGAATCAACACTAGAGGGCACTGTTTCTACACTCCAGTTATCACTGCACCACGTCACCTGGTTTCAGACTACTAATTATCCTTCCGCCTCTGAAGACTCTAGACACTTCCATGCCAGTCAGAAGAACTTTGGTGTTTTATTCCCCCCCTTCTCTCTCTCTTTATTATAACATCCCCCTCTCTCTCTTTATTATAACATCCCCCTCTCTCTCTTTATTATAACATCCCCCTCTCTCTCTTTATTATAACATCCCCCTCTCTCTTTATTATAACATCCCTCTCTCTCTTTATGATAACATCCCCTCTCTCTCTTTATTATAACATCCCCCTCTCTCTCTTTATTATAACATCCCCTCTCTCTCTTTATTATAACATCCCCCTCTCTCTCTCTTTATTATAACATCCCCTCTCTCTTTATTATAACATCCCCTCTCTCTCTTTATGATAACATCCCCCTCTCTCTTTATTATAACATCCCCCTCTCTCTCTTTATTATAACATCCCCCTCTCTCTCTTTATTATAACATCCCCCCCTCTCTCTCTTTATTATAACATCCCCCTCTCTCTCTCTTTATTATAACATCCCCCCTCTCTCTTTATTATAACATCCCCTCTCTCTCTTTATTATAACACCCCCTCTCTCTCTTTATTATAACATCCCCCTCTCTCTCTTTATTATAACATCCCCTCTCTCTTTATTATAACATCCCCTCTCTCTTTATTATAACATCCCCCTCTCTCTCTTTATTATAACATCCCCCTCTCTCTTTATGATAACATCCCTCTCTCTCTTTATTATAACATCCCCCTCTCTCTCTTTATTATAACATCCCCCTCTCTCTCTTTATGATAACATCCCCCTCTCTCTTTATGATAACATCCCCCTCTTTCTCTTTATTATAACATCCCCCTCTCTCTTTATTATAACATCCCCCTCTCTCTTTTATTATAACATCCCCTCTCTCTTTATTATAACATCCCCCTCTCTCTTTATTATAACATCCCCCTCTCTCTCTTTATTATAACATCCCCTCTCTCTCTTTATTATAACATCCCCCTCTCTCTCTTTATGATAACATCCCTCTCTCTCTTTATTATAACATCCCCTCTCTCTTTATTATAACATCCCCCTCTCTCTCTTTATGATAACATCCCTCTCTCTCTTTATTATAACATCCCCCTCTCTCTTTATTATAACATCCCCCTCTCTCTTTATGATAACATCCCCCTCTCTCTCTTTATTATAACATCCCCCTCTCTCTTTATTATAACATCCCCCTCTCTCTCTTTATTATAACATCCCTCTCTCTTTATTATAACATCCCTCTCTCTCTTTATTATAACATCCCCTCTCTCTCTTTATTATAACATCCCCCTCTCTCTCTTTATTATAACATCCCCTCTCTCTCTTTATGATAACATCCCCCTCTCTCTCTTTATTATAACATCCCCTCTCTCTCTTTATTATAACATCCCCCTCTCTCTCTTTATGATAACATCCCCTCTCTCTTTATGATAACATCCCCCTCTCTCTTTATGATAACATCCCCCTCTCTCTCTTTATTATAACATCCCCTCTCTCTCTTTATTATAACATCCCTCTCTCTCTTTATGATAACATCCCCCTCTCTCTCTCTTTATGATAACATCCCCCTCTCTCTTTATGATAACATCCCCCTCTCTCTCTTTATTATAACATCCCCCTCTCTCTTTATTATAACATCCCTCTCTCTTTATTATAACATCCCCTCTCTCTCTTTATTATAACATCCCCTCTCTCTCTTTATGATAACATCCCCCTCTCTCTTTATTATAACATCCCCTCTCTCTTTATTATAACATCCCCCTCTCTCTCTTTATTATAACATCCCCCTCTCTCTCTTTATTATAACATCCCCTCTCTCTCTTTATTATAACATCCCCCTCTCTCTTTATTATAACATCCCCCTCTCTCTTTATTATAACATCCCTCTCTCTCTTTATTATAACATCCCCCTCTCTCTCTTTATTATAACATCCCTCTCTCTTTATTATAACATCCCCCTCTCTCTCTTTATTATAACATCCCCTCTCTCTTTATTATAACATCCCCTCTCTCTTTATTATAACATCCCCCTCTCTCTCTTTATTATAACATCCCCTCTCTCTCTTTATTATAACATTCCCCTCTCTCTTTATTATAACATCCCCCTCTCTCTCTTTATGATAACATCCCCTCTCTCTCTTTTATTATAACATCCCCCTCTCTCTTTATTATAACATCCCCTCTCTCTTTATTATAACATCCCCCTCTCTCTCTTTATTATAACATCCCCCTCTCTCTTTATTATAACATCCCCTCTCTCTTTATTATAACATCCCTCTCTCTCTTTATTATAACATCCCCCTCTCTCTCTTTATGATAACATCCCCCTCTCCCTTTATTATAACATCCCCTCTCTCTTTATTATAACATCCCCCTCTCTCTCTTTATGATAACATCCCCCTCTCTCTCTTTATGATAACATCCCCTCTCTCTCTCTTTATGATAACATCCCCTCTCTCTCTTTATGATAACATCCCCCTCTCTCTCTTTATTATAACATCCCTCTCTCTCTCTTTATTATAACATCCCCCTCTCTATTTATTATAACATCCCCCTCTCTCTTTATTATAACATCCCCTCTCTCTCTTTATTATAACATCCCCCTCTCTCTCTCTTTATTATAACATCCCCTCTCTCTCTTTATTATAACATCCTCCTCTCTCTTTATTATAACATCCCCTCTCTCTTTATGATAACATCCCCCTCTCTCTTTATTATAACATCCCCCTTCTCTCTCTTTATTATAACATCCCCTCTCTCTCTTTATTATAACATCCTCTCTCTCTTTATTATAACATCCCCTCTCTCTTTATGATAACATCCCCCTCTCTCTTTATTATAACATCCCCCTCTCTCTTTATTATAACATCCCCCTCTCTCTCTTTATGATAACATCCCCCTCTCTCTCTTCATTATAACATCCCCCTCTCTCTCTTTATTATAACATCCCCCTCTCTCTTTATTATAACATCCCCCTCTCTCTCTTTATTATAACATCCCCTCTCTCTTTATGATAACATCCCCCTCTCTCTTTATTATAACATCCCCCTCTCTTTATTATAACATCCCCCTCTCTCTTTATTATAACATCCCCCTCTCTCTTTATGATAACATCCCCTCTCTCTTTATGATAACATCCCTCTCTCTCTTTATTATAACATCCCCCTCTCTCTTTATTATAACATCCCCCTCTCTCTTATTATAACATCCCCCTCTCTTTATTATAACATCCCCCTCTCTCTTTATTATAACATCCCCCTCTCTCTTTTTATGATAACATCCCCTCTCTCTCTTTATTATAACATCCCCTCTCTCTCTTTATGATAACATCCCCCTCTCTCTCTTTATTATAACATCCCCTCTCTCTCTTTATTATAACATCCCCCTCTCTCTCTTTATTATAACATCCCCCTCTCTCTTTATTATAACATCCCCCTCTCTTTTATGATAACATCCCCTCTCTCTTTGTTATAACATCCCCTCTCTCTTTATTATAACATCCCCTCTCTCTCTTTATTATAACATCCCTCTCTCTCTTTATTATAACATCCCTCTCTCTCTTTATTATAACATCCCCCTCTCTCTCTTTATTATAACATCCCCTCTCTCTCTTTATTATAACATCCCCCTCTCTCTTTATTATAACATCCCCCTCTCTCTTTATTATAACATCCCCCTCTCTCTCTTTATTATAACATCCTCTCTCTCTTTATTATAACATCCCTCTCTCTCTTTATTATAACATCCCCCTCTCTCTCTTTATGATAACATCCCCTCTCTCTCTTTATTATAACATCCCCTCTCTCTCTTTATTATAACATCCCCCTCTCTCTCTTTATTATAACATCCCCCTCTCTCTTTATTATAACATCCCCCTCTCTCTTTATTATAACATCCCCCTCTCTCTTTATTATAACATCCCCCCTCTCTCTTTATTATAACATCCCCTCTCTCTCTTTATTATAACATCCCTCCTCTCTCTTTATGATAACATCCCCCTCTCTTTATTATAACATCCCCTCTCTCTCTTTATTATAACATCCCCCTCTCTCTCTTTATGATAACACCCCCTCTCTTTATTATAACATCCCCTCTCTCTTTATTATAACATCCCCTCTCTCTCTTTATTATAACATCCCCCTCTCTCTCTTTATTATAACATCCCCCTCTCTCTCTTTATTATAACATCCCCCTCTCTCTCTTTATTATAACATCCCTCTCTCTCTTTATTATAACATCCCCTCTCTCTCTTTATTATAACATCCCCCTCTCTCTCTTTATTATAACATCCTCTCTCTTTATTATAACATCCCCTCTCTCTTTATTATAACATCCCCTCTCTCTCTTTATTATAACATCCCCTCTCTCTTTATTATAACATCCCCCTCTCTCTTTATTATAACATCCCCCTCTCTCTTTATTATAACATCCCCCTCTCTCTTTATTATAACATCCCCTCTCTCTTTATTATAACATCCCCCTCTCTCTCTTTATTATAACATCCCCCCTCTCTCTCTTTATTATAACATCCCCCTCTCTCTCTTTATTATAACATCCCCCTCTCTCTTTTATTATAACATCCCCTCTCTCTCTTTATTATAACATCCCCCTCTCTCTCTTTATTATAACATCCCCCTCTCTCTTTATTATAACATCCCCTCTCTCTTTATTATAACATCCCCCCCTCTCTCTCTTTATTATAACATCACCCCTCTCTCTTTATTATAACATCCCCCTCTCTCTTTATTATAACATCCCCCTCTCTCTCTTTATGATAACATCCCCCTCTCTCTTTATTATAACATCCCCTCTCTCTCTTTATTATAACATCCCCTCTCTCTTTATTATAACATCCCCCTCTCTCTTTATTATAACATCCCCCTCTCTCTTTATTATAACATCCCCCTCTCTCTTTATTATAAAATCCCCCTCTCTCTTTATTATAAAATCCCCCTCTCTCTCTTTATTATAACATCCCCCTCTCTCTCTTTATTATAACATCCCCTCTCTCTTTATTATAAAATCCCCCTCTCTCTCTTTATTATAACATCCCCCTCTCTCTCTTTATTATAACATCCCCCTCTCTCTCTTTATTATAACATCCCCTCTCTCTTTATTATAACATCCCCTCTCTCTCTTTATGATAACATCCTCCTCTCTCTCTTTATTATAACATCCCCCTCTCTCTTT
Organism: Brachymystax lenok tsinlingensis; assembly: GCA_030435695.1. NCBI lineage: Eukaryota > Metazoa > Chordata > Actinopteri > Salmoniformes > Salmonidae > Brachymystax > Brachymystax lenok. Next base: position 2,754,391 of record CM059795.1, on the reverse strand, counting down.
ATTATAACATCCCCTCTCTCTCTCTTTATTATAACATCCCCTCTCTCTCTCTTTATTATAACATCCCCCTCTCTCTCTTTATTATAACATCCCCTCTCTCTCTTTATTATAACATCCCCTCTCTCTCTTTATTATAACATCCCCTCTCTCTTTATTATAACATCCCTCTCTCTTTATTATAACATCCCCTCTCTCTTTATGATAACATCCCCTCTCTCTCTTTATTATAACATCCCCCTCTCTCTTTATTATAACATCCCTCCCTCTCTCTTTATTATAACATCCCCCTCTCTCTTTATTATAACATCCCTCCTCTCTCTTTATTATAACATCCCCCTCTCTCTTTATTATAACATCCCCCTCTCTCTTTATTATAACATCCCCCTCTCTCTTTATTATAACATCCCCCTCTCTCTTTATTATAACATCCCCCTCTCTCTTTATTATAACATCCCCTCTCTCTTTTATTATAACATCCCCCTCTCTCTTTATTATAACATCCCCCTCTCTCTTTATTATAACATCCCTCTCTCTCTTTATTATAACATCCCCCTCTCTCTTTATTATAACATCCCCTCTCTCTTTATTATAACATCCCCCTCTCTCTTTATTATAACATCCCCCTCTCTCTCTTTATTATAACATCCCCCTCTCTCTTTATTATAACATCCCCCTCTCTCTTTATTATAACATCCCCCCCTCTCTCTTTATTATAACATCCCCTCTCTCTCTTTATTATAACATCCCCCTCTCTCTTTATTATAACATCCTCCCTCTCTCTCTTTATTATAACATCCCCCTCTCTCTTTATTATAACATCCCCCTCTCTCTTTATTATAACATCCCCCTCTCTCTTTATTATAACATCCCTCTCTCTTTATTATAACATCCCCCTCTCTCTTTATGATAACATCCCCCTCTCTCTTTATGATAACATCCCTCTCTCTCTCTTTATGATAACATCCCCCTCTCTCTCTTTATTATAACATCCCCCTCTCTCTCTTTATTATAACATCCCCTCTCTCTCTTTATTATAACATCCTCTCTCTCTCTTTATTATAACATCCCCCTCTCTCTCTCTTTATTATAACATCCTCCTCTCTCTCTTTATTATAACATCCCCCTCTCTCTCTTTATTATAACATCCCTCTCTCTCTCTTTATTATAACATCCCCCTCTCTCTTTATTATAACATCCCCCCTCTCTCTCTTTATTATAACATCCCCCTCTCTCTCTTTATTATAACATCCCCCTCTCTCTCTTTATTATAACATCCCTCTCTCTCTTTATTATAACATCCCTCTCTCTCTTTATTATAACATCCCCCTCTCTCTTTATGATAACATCCCTCTCTCTCTCTTTATGATAACATCCCCCTCTCTCTTTATGATAACATCCCCTCTCTCTCTTTATGATAACATCCCCCTCTCTCTTTATTATAACATCCCCCTCTCTCTTTATTATAACATCCCTCCTCTCTCTTTATTATAACATCCCCCTCTCTCTTTATTATAACATCCCCCTCTCTTTATTATAACATCCCCCTCTCTCTTTATTATAACATCCCCTCTCTCTCTTTATTATAACATCCCCCTCTCTCTTTATTATAACATCCCCCTCTCTCTCTTTATTATAACATCCCCCTCTCTCTTTTTATTATAACATCCCCTTCTCTCTCTTTATTATAACATCCCCTTCTCTCTCTTTTATTATAACATCCCCCTCTCTCTTTATTATAACATCCCCTCTCTCTCTCTTTATTATAACATCCCCCTCTCTCTTTATTATAACATCCCCTCTCTCTCTTTATTATAACATCCCCCTCTCTCTTTATTATAACATCCCCCTCTCTCTCTTTATTATAACATCCCCCTCTCTCTCTTTATTATAACATCCCCCTCTCTCTCTTTATTATAACATCCCTCTCTCTTTATGATAACATCCCCCTCTCTCTTTATTATAACATCCCCCTCTCTCTCTTTATTATAACATCCCCCTCTCTCTCTTTATTATAACATCCCCCCTCTCTCTCTTTATTATAACATCCCCCTCTCTCTTTATTATAACATCCCCCTCTCTCTTTATGATAACATCCCCTCTCTCTCTTTATTATAACATCCCCCTCTCTCTCTTTATGATAACATCCCCCTCACTCTCTTTATGATAACATCCCCCTCTCTCTCTTTATGATAACATCCCCCTCTCTCTCTTTATGATAACATCCCCCTCTCTCTCTTTTATGATAACATCCCCCCTCTCTCTTTATGATAACATCCCCTCTCTCTCTCTTTATGATAACATCCTCTCTCTCTCTTTATTATAACATCCCCCTCTCTCTTTATGATAACATCCCCCTCTCTCTCTCTTTATTATAACATCCCCTCTCTCTCTTTATTATAACATCCTCTCTCTCTTTATTATAACACCCCCTCTCTCTTTATTATAACATCCCCTCTCTCTCTTTTATTATAAAATCCCCCTCTCTCTCTTTATTATAACATCCCCCTCTCTATCTTTATTATAACATCCCCCTCCTCTCTCTTTATTATAACATCCCCCTCTCTCTTTATTATAACATCCCCCTCTCTCTCTTTATTATAACATCCCCCTCCTCTCTCTTTATGATAACATCCTCCCTCTCTCTCTCTTTATTATAACATCCTCCCCTCTCTCTCTTTATTATAACATCCCCCCTCCTCTCTCTTTATGATAACATCCTCCCCTCTCTCTCTTTATTATAACATCCCCTCCTCTCTCTTTATTATAACATCCCCCTCTCTCTTTATTATAACATCCCCCTCTCTCTCTTTTATGATAACATCCTCCTCTCTCTCTTTATTATAACATCCCCCTCTCTCTCTTTATTATAACATCCTCTCTCTCTCTTTATTATAACATCCCCTCTCTCTCTCTTTATTATAACATCCCCCTCTCTCTCTTTATTATAACATCCCCCTCTCTCTCTTTATTATAACATCCCCCTCTCTCTTTATTATAACATCCCCCTCTCTCTTTATTATAACATCCCCCTCTCTTTATTATAACATCCCCCCTCTCTCTCTTTATGATAACATCCCTCTCTCTCTTTATTATAACATCCCCCTCTCTCTTTATTATAACATCCCTCCCTCTCTCTTTATTATAACATCCCCCTCTCTCTTTATTATAACATCCCTCCTCTCTCTTTATTATAACATCCCCCTCTCTCTTTATTATAACATCCCCCTCTCTCTTTATTATAACATCCCCCTCTCTCTTTATTATAACATCCCCCTCTCTCTCTTTATTATAACATCCCCTCTCTCTTTATTATAACATCCCCCTCTCTCTTTATTATAACACCCCCTCTCTTTATTATAACATCCCCTCTCTCTTTATTATAACATCCCCTCTCTCTCTTTATTATAACATCCCCCTCTCTCTTTATTATAACATCCCCCTCTCTCTTTATTATAACATCCCCTCTCTCTTTATTATAACATCCCCCTCTCTCTCTTTATTATAACATCCCCTCTCTCTTTATTATAACATCCCTCTCTCTTTATTATAACATCCCCCTCTCTCTTTATTATAACATCCCTCTCTCTCTTTATTATAACATCCCTCTCTCTCTTTATTATAACATCCTCCCTCTCTCTCTTTATTATAACATCCCCCTCTCTCTTTATTATAACATCCCCTCTCTCTTTATTATAACATCCCCCTCTCTCTTTATTATAACATCCCCTCTCTCTCTTTATTATAACATCCCTCTCTCTTTATGATAACATCCCCCTCTCTCTTTATGATAACATCCCCCTCTCTCTCTTTTGTGATAACATCCCCCTCTCTCTCTTTATTATAACATCCCCTCTCTCTCTTTATTATAACATCCCCCTCTCTCTCTTTATTATAACATCCCCCTCTCTCTCTTTATTATAACATCCCCTCTCTCTCTCTTTATTATAACATCCTCCCTCTCTCTCTTTATTATAACATCCCCCTCTCTCTCTTTATTATAACATCCCCTCTCTCTCTCTTTATTATAACATCCCCCTCTCTCTTTATTATAACATCCCCTCTCTCTCTTTATTATAACATCCCCTCTCTCTCTTTATTATAACATCCCCTCTCTCTCTTTATTATAACATCCCCCTCTCTCTTTATTATAACATCCCCTCTCTCTCTTTATTATAACATCCCCCTCTCTCTTTATGATAACATCCCCCTCTCTCTTTATGATAACATCCCCTCTCTCTTTATGATAACATCCCCTCTCTCTTTATGATAACATCCCCTCTCTCTTTATTATAACATCCCCTCTCTCTTTATTATAACATCCCTCCTCTCTCTTTATTATAACATCCCCTCTCTCTTTATTATAACATCCCCCTCTCTCTTTATTATAACATCCCCCTCTCTCTTTATTATAACATCCCCTCTCTCTCTTTATTATAACATCCCCTCTCTCTTTATTATAACATCCCCCTCTCTCTCTTTATTATAACATCCCCCTCTCTCTTTTTTATTATAACATCCCCTTCTCTCTCTTTATTATAACATCCCCTTCTCTCTCTTTATTATAACATCCCCCTCTCTCTTTATTATAACATCCCCCTCTCTCTCTCTTTATTATAACATCCCCCTCTCTCTCTTTATTATAACATCCCCCTCTCTCTCTTTATTATAACATCCCCCTCTCTCTCTTTATTATAACATCCCCCTCTCTCTTTATTATAACATCCCCCTCTCTCTTTATTATAACATCCCCCTCTCTCTCTTTATTATAACATCCCCCTCTCTCTTTATGATAACATCCCCCTCTCTCTTTATTATAACATCCCCCTCTCTCTCTTTATTATAACATCCCCTCTCTCTCTTTATTATAACATCCCCCTCTCTCTCTTTATTATAACATCCCCCTCTCTCTTTATTATAACATCCCCTCTCTCTTTGTGATAACATCCCCCTCTCTCTCTTTATTATAACATCCCCTCTCTCTCTTTATGATAACATCCCCCTCACTCTCTTTATGATAACATCCCCTCTCTCTCTTTATGATAACATCCCCCTCTCTCTCTTTATGATAACATCCCCTCTCTCTCTTTATGATAACATCCCCTCTCTCTCTTTATGATAACATCCCCCTCTCTCTCTCTTTATGATAACATCCTCTCTCTCTCTTTATTATAACATCCCCCTCTCTCTTTATGATAACATCCCTCTCTCTCTCTTTATTATAACATCCCCCTCTCTCTTTATTATAACATCCCCCTCTCTCTTTATTATAACACCCCCTCTCTCTTTATTATAACATCCCCCTCTCTCTCTTTTATAAAATCCCCTCTCTCTCTTTATTATAACATCCCCCTCTCTATCTTTATTATAACATCCCCCTCCTCTCTCTTTATTATAACATCCCCCTCTCTCTTTATTATAACATCCCCCTCTCTCTTTATTATAACATCCCCTCCTCTCTCTTTATGATAACATCCTCCCTCTCTCTCTTTATTATAACATCCTCCCTCTCTCTCTTTATTATAACATCCCCTCCTCTCTCTTTATGATAACATCCCTCCCTCTCTCTCTTTATTATAACATCCCCTCCTCTCTTTGTATTATAACATCCCCCTCTCTCTCTTTATTATAACATCCCCCTCTCTCTCTTTATTATAACATCCCCCTCTCTCTCTTTATGATAACATCCCCCTCTCTCTCTTTATTATAACATCCCCTCCTCTCTCTCTTTATGATAACATCCTCCCTCTCTCTCTTTATTATAACATCCCCCTCCTCTCTCTTTATGATAACATCCTCCTCTCTCTCTTTATTATAACATCCCTCCTCTCTCTTTATTATAACATCCCCTCTCTCTCTCTTTATTATAACATCCCCCCTCTCTCTTTATTATAACATCCCCTCTCTCTTTATTATAACATCCCCCTCTCTCTCTTTATTATAACATCCCCTCTCTCTCTTTATTATAACATCCCCTCTCTCTTTATTATAACATCCCCCTCTCTCTCTTTATTATAACATCCCCCTCTCTCTCTTTATTATAACATCCCCCTCTCTCTCTTTGTTATAACATCCCCTCTCTCTCTTTATTATAACATCCCTCTCTCTTTATGATAACATCCCCCTCTCTCTTTATTATAACATCCCCTCTCTCTTTATTATAACATCCCCCTCTCTCTCTTTATTATAACATCCCCCTCTCTCTCTTTATTATAACATCCCTCTCTCTTTATTATAACATCCCCCTCTCTCTTTATGATAACATCCCTCTCTCTCTTTATTATAACATCCCCTCTCTCTCTTTATGATAACATCCCCCTCACTCTCTTTATGATAACATCCCCTCTCTCTCTTTTATGATAACATCCCCTCTCTCTCTTTATGATAACATCCCCCCTCTCTCTCTTTATGATAACATCCCCCTCTCTCTCTTTATGATAACATCCCCCTCTCTCTCTTTGTGATAACATCCCTCTCTCTCTCTTTATTATAACATCCCCCTCTCTCTTTTATGATAACATCCCCCTCTCTCTCTTTATTATAACATCCCCTCTCTCTCTTTATTATAACATCCCCCTCTCTCTTTATTATAACACCCCCTCTCTCTTTATTATAACATCCCCCTCTCTCTTTATTATAAAATCCCCCTCTCTCTCTTTATTATAACATCCCCCTCTCTATCTTTATTATAACATCCCCTCCTCTCTCTTTATTATAACATCCCCCTCTCTCTTTATTATAACATCCCTCTCTCTCTTTATTATAACATCCCCTCCTCTCTCTTTATGATAACATCCTCCTCTCTCTCTTATTATAACATCCTCCCTCTCTCTTTATTATAACATCCCCCTCCTCTCTTTATGATAACATCCTCCCCTCTCTCTCTTTATTATAACATCCCCTCCTCTCTCTTTATTATAACATCCCCCCCTCTCTCTCTCTTTATTATAACATCCCCCTCTCTCTCTTTATTATAACATCCCTCTCTCTCTTTATGATAACATCCCTCTCTCTCTTTATTATAACATCCCCTCCTCTCTCTTTATGATAACATCCTCCTCTCTCTCTTTATTATAACATCCCCCTCCTCTCTCTTTATGATAACATCCTCCTCTCTCTCTTTATTATAACATCCCCTCCTCTCTCTTTATTATAACATCCCCCTCTCTCTCTTTTATTATAACATCCCCCTCTCTCTCTTTATTATAACATACCCCTCTCTTTATTATAACATCCCCCTCTCTCTTTATTATAACATCCCCCTCTCTCTCTTTATTATAACATCCCCTCTCTCTTTATTATAACATCCCCTCTCTCTTTATTATAACATCCCCCTCTCTCTCTTTATTATAACATCCCCTCTCTCTCTTTATTATAACATCCCCCTCTCTCTTTATTATAACATCCCCCTCTCTCTCTTTATTATAACATACCTCTCTCTCTTTATGATAACATCCCCCTCTCTCTCTTTTATGATAACATCCCCCTATCTCTCTTTATGATAACATCCTCTCTCTCTCTTTATTATAACATCCTCTCTCTCTCTTTATGATAACATCCCTCTCTCTCTCTTTATTATAACATCCCCCTCTCTCTCTTTATTATAACATCCCCTCTCTCTCTTTATTATAACATCCCCCTCTCTTTATTATAACATCCCCTCTCTCTCTTTATTATAACATCCCCCTCTCTCTTTATTATAACATCCCCCTCTCTCTCTTTATGATAACATACCCTCTCTCTCTTTATGATAACATCCCCCTCTCTCTCTTTATTATAACATCCCTCTCTCTCTTTATTATAACATCCCCCTCTCTCTTTATTATAACATCCCCCTCTCTCTCTTTATTATAACATCCCCCTCTCTCTTTATTATAACATCCCCCTCTCTCTCTTTATTATAACATCCCCCTCTCTCTTTATGATAACATCCCCTCACTCTCTTTATGATAACATCCCCTCTCTCTCTTTATGATAACATCCCCTCTCTCTCTCTTTATGATAACATCCCCTCTCTCTCTTTATGATAACATCCCCCTCTCTCTTTATGATAACATCCCCCTCTCTCTCTCTTTATGATAACATCCTCTCTCTCTCTTTATTATAACATCCCCTCTCTCTTTATGATAACATCCCCCTCTCTCTCTCTTTATTATAACATCCCCTCTCTCTCTTTATTATAACATCCCCCTCTCTCTCTTTATTATAACATCCCCTCTCTCTTTATTATAACATCCCCTCTCTCTCTTTATTATAAAATCCCCTCTCTCTCTTTATTATAACATCCCCCTCTATATCTTTATTATAACATCCCCTCCTCTCTCTTTATTATAACATCCCCCTCTCTCTTTATTATAACATCCCCCTCTCTCTCTTTATTATAACATCCCCCTCCTCTCTCTTTATGATAACATCCTCCTCTCTCTCTTTATTATAACATCCCCCCTCTCTCTTTATGATAACATCCTCCTCTCTCTCTTTATTATAACATCCTCCTCTCTCTTTATTATAACATCCCCCTCTCTCTATCTTTATTATAACATCCCCCTCTCTCTCTTTATTATAACATCCCCCTCTCTCTTTTATGATAACATCCCCTCTCTCTCTTTATTATAACATCCCCCTCCTCTCTCTTTATGATAACATCCTCCCCTCTCTCTCTTTATTATAACATCCCCCCTCCTCTCTCTTTATGATAACATCCTCCTCTCTCTCTCTTTATTATAACATCCCCTCCTCTCTCTTTATTATAACATCCCCCCCTCTCTCTCTCTTTATTATAACATCCCCCCCTCTCTCTCTTTATTATAACATACCCTCTCTCTTTATTATAACACCCCCTCTCTCTTTATTATAACATCCCCCTCTCTCTCTTTATTATAACATCCCCCTCTCTCTTTATTATAACATCCCCCTCTCTCTTTATTATAACATCCCCCTCTCTCTCTTTATTATAACATCCCCCTCTCTCTCTTTATTATAACATCCCCCTCTCTCTTTATTATAACATCCCCTCTCTCTCTTTATTATAACATACCCCTCTCTCTCTTTATGATAACATCCCCCTCTCTCTCTTTATGATAACATCCCCTATCTCTCTTTATGATAACATCCCCTCTCTCTCTCTTTATTATAACATCCCTCTCTCTCTCTTTATGATAACATCCCTCTCTCTCTCTTTATTATAACATCCCCCTCTCTCTTTATTATAACATCCCCCTCTCTCTCTTTATTATAACATCCCCCCCTCTCTTTATTATAACATCCCCCTCTCTCTCTTTATTATAACATCCCCCTCTCTCTTTATTATAACATCCCCCTCTCTCTTTATGATAACATACCCTCTCTCTTTATGATAACATCCCCCTCTCTCTTTATTGTAACATCCTCTCTCTCTCTTTATGATAACATCCCTCTCTCTCTCTTTATTATAACATCCCTCTCTCTTTATTATAACATCCCCTCTCTCTCTTTATTATAACATCCCCCTCTCTCTCTTTATGATAACATCCCCCTCTCTCTTTATTATAACATCCCCCTCTCTTTATTATAACATCCCCCTCTCTCTTTGTATGATAACATCCCTCTCTCTCTTTATGATAACATCCCCCTCTCTCTTTATTATAACATCCCCCTCTCTCTTTATTATAACATCCCCTCTCTCTCTCTTTATTATAACATCCCCTCTCTCTCTTTATTATAACATCCCCCTCTCTCTTTATTATAACATCCCCTCTCTCTTTATTATAACATCCCCCTCTCTCTCTTTATTATAACATCCCCCTCTCTCTTTATTATAACATCCCCCTCTCTCTTTATTATAACATACCCCTCTCTCTCTTTATTATAACATCCCCTCTCTCTTTATTATAACATCCCCCTCTCTCTTTATTATAACATACCCTCTCTCTCTTTATTATAACATCCCCCTCTCTCTCTTTTATTATAACATCCCCCTCTCTCTTTTATTATAACATCCCCCTCTCTCTTTATTATAACATCCCCTCTCTCTCTCTTTATTATAACATCCCCTCTCTCTCTTTATTATAACATCCCCCTCTCTCTTTATTATAACATCCCCTCTCTCTTTATTATAACATCCCCCTCTCTCTCTTTATTATAACATCCCCCTCTCTCTCTTTATTATAACATCCCTCTCTCTCTTTATTATAACATCCCTCTCTCTTTATTATAACATCCCCTCTCTCTTTATTATAACATCCCCCTCCTCTCTCTTTATTATAACATCCCCTCTCTCTCTCTTTTATTATAACATCCCCCTCTCTCTCTTTATTATAACATCCCCTCTCTCTCTTTATGATAACATCCCCCTCTCTCTCTTTATTATAACATCCCCTCCTCTCTCTCTTTTATGATAACATCCTCCCTCTCTCTCTTTATTATAACATCCCCCTCCTCTCTCTTTATGATAACATCCTCCTCTCTCTCTCTTTATTATAACATCCTCCTCTCTCTTTATTATAACATCCCCTCTCTCTCTCTTTATTATAACATCCCCTCTCTCTCTTTATTATAACATACCCCCTCTCTCTTTATTATAACATCCCCCTCTCTCTTTATTATAACATCCCCCTCTCTCTCTTTATTATAACATCCCCCCTCTCTTTATTATAACATCCCCTCTCTCTTTATTATAACATCCCCCTCTCTCTTTGTTATAACATCCCCTCTCTCTCTTTATTATAACATCCCCCCTCTCTCTTTATTATAACATCCCCCCCTCTCTCTTTATTATAACATACCCTCTCTCTCTTTGTGATAACATCCCCCTCTCTCTCTTTATGATAACATCCCCCTATCTCTCTTTTATGATAACATCCCCCTCTCTCTCTTTATTATAACATCCCTCTCTCTCTCTTTATGATAACATCCTCTCTCTCTCTTTATTATAACATCCCCCTCTCTCTTTATTATAACATCCCCCTCTCTCTCTTTATTATAACATCCCCCTCTCTTTATTATAACATCCCTCTCTCTCTTTATTATAACATCCCCCTCTCTCTTTATTATAACATCCCCCTCTCTCTTTTATGATAACATACCTCTCTCTCTTTATGATAACATCCCCCTCTCTCTTTATTGTAACATCCCCTCTCTCTCTCTTTATGATAACATCCTCTCTCTCTCTTTATTATAACATCCCCCTCTCTCTTTATTATAACATCCCCTCTCTCTCTCTTTTATTATAACATCCCCCTCTCTCTCTTTGATAACATCCCCCTCTCTCTTTATTATAACATCCCCCTCTCTCTTTATTATAACATCCCCCTCTCTCTTTATGATAACATCCCCTCTCTCTCTTTATTATAACATCCCCCTCTCTCTTTATTATAACATCCCCCTCTCTCTTTATTATAACATACCTCTCTCTCTTTATGATAACATCCCTCTCTCTCTTTATTATAACATCCCCTCTCTCTTTATTATAACATCCCCTATCTCTTTATTATAACATCCCCTCTCTCTCTTTGTATAACATACCCTCTCTCTCTTTATGATAACATCCCCCTCTCTCTCTCTTTATGATAACATCCCTATCTCTCTTTGATAACATCCCCTCTCTCTCTCTTTATTATAACATCCTCTCTCTCTCTTTATGATAACATCCCTCTCTCTCTTTATTATAACATCCCCCTCTCTCTTTTATTATAACATCCCCCCTCTCTCTCTTTATTATAACATCCCCCTCTCTTTATTATAACATCCCCTCTCTCTCTCTTTTATTATAACATCCCCCTCTCTCTTTATTATAACATCCCTCTCTCTCTTTATGATAACATACCCTCTCTCTCTTTATGATAACATCCCCCCTCTCTTTATTATAACATCCCCCTCTCTCTCTCTTTGTGATAACATCCCCTCTCTCTCTTTATTATAACATCCCCCTCTCTCTTTATTATAACATCCCCCTCTCTCTCTTTATTATAACATCCCCCTCTCTCTCTTATGATAACATCCCCCTCTCTCTTTATTATAACATCCCCCTCTCTTTATTATAACATCCCCCTCTCTCTTTATGATAACATCCCTCTCTCTCTTTATTATAACATCCCCCTCTCTCTTTATTATAACATCCCCCTCTCTCTTTATTATAACATCCCTCTCTCTCTTTATTATAACATCCCCCTCTCTCTCTTTGTTATAACATCCTCTCTCTCTCTCTTTTTATTATAACATATCCCCTCTCTCTCTTTATTATAACATCCCCCCTCTCTCTTTATTATAACATCCCCTCTCTCTCTTTTATTATACATCCCCTCTCTCTTTATTATAACATCCTCTCTCTCTTTATTATAACATCCCCTCTCTCTCTTTTATTATAACATCCCTCTCTCTCTTTATTATAACATCCTCTCTCTCTCTTATTATAACATCCTCTCTTTATTATAACATCCTCTCTCTTTATTATAACATATCCCTCTCTCTTTTATTATAACATCCTCTCTCTCTCTTTATTATAACATCCTCTCTCTTTATTATAACATCCCCCTCTCTCTCTTTATTATAACATCCCTCTCTCTCTTTATTATAACATCCTCTCTCTCTTTATTATAACATCCCCCTCTCTCTCTTTATTATAACATCCCCCTCTCTCTCTTTATTATAACATCCCCCTCTCTCTTTATTATAACATCCCCCTCTCTCTTTATTATAACATCCCCCTCTCTCTCTTTATTATAACATCCCCTCTCTCTCTTTATTATAACATCCTCTCTCTCTTTATTATAACATCCCCCTCTCTCTTTATTATAACATCCCCTCTCTCTCTTTATTATAACATCCCCCTCTCTCTTTATTATAACATCCCTCTCTCTCTTTATTATAACATCCCCTCTCTCTTTATTATAACATCCCCTCTCTCTTTATTATAACATCCTCCCTCTCTCTTTATTATAACATCCCCCTCTCTCTTTATTATAACATCCCCCTCTCTCTCTTTATTATAACATCCCCTCTCTCTTTATTATAACATCCCCCTCTCTCTCTTTATTATAACATCCCCTCTCTCTTTATTATAACATCCCCTCTCTCTCTTTATTATAACATCCCCTCTCTCTCTTTATTATAACATCCCCCTCTCTCTCTCTTTATTATAACATCCCCCTCTCTCTTTATTATAACATCCCCCTCTCTCTTTATTATAACATCCCCTCTCTCTTTTATTATAACATCCCCCTCTCTCTCTTTATTATAACATCCCCCTCTCTCTTTATTATAACATCCCTCTCTCTCTTTATTATAACATCCCCCTCTCTCTCTTTATTATAACATCCCCCTCTCTCTCTTTATTATAACATCCTCCCTCTCTCTCTTTATTATAACATCCCTCTCTCTCTTTATTATAACATCCCCTCTCTCTCTCTCTTTATTATAACATCCCCCCTCTCTCTTTATTATAACATCCCCCTCTCTCTTTATTATAACATCCCCCTCTCTCTTTATTATAACATCCCCTCTCTCTCTTTATTATAACATCCCTCTCTCTCTTTTATTATAACATCCCCTCTCTCTCTTTATTATAACATCCCCTCTCTCTCTCTTTATTATAACATCCCCCCTCTCTCTTTATTATAACATCCCCTCTCTCTTTATTATAACATCCCCTCTCTCTCTTTATTATGATAACATCCCCCTCTCTCTCTTTATTATAACATCCCCCTCTCTCTCTCTTTATTATAACATCCCCTCTCTCTCTTTATTATAACATCCCTCTCTCTCTCTTTATTATAACATCCCCTCTCTCTCTTTATTATAACATCCCCCTCTCTCTTTATTATAACATCCCCCTCTCTCTCTTTATTATAACATCCCCTCTCTCTTTATTATAACATCCCCCTCTCTCTTTATTATAACATCCCCCTCTCTCTTTATTATAACATCCCCCTCTCTCTCTCTTTTTATTATAACATCCCCTCTCTCTTTATTATAACATCCCCCTCTCTCTCTTTATTATAACATCCCTCTCTCTCTTTATTATAACATCCCCCTCTCTCTTTTATGATAACATCCCCTCTCTCTCTTTATTATAACATCCCTCTCTCTCTTTATTATAACATCCTCTCTCTTTATTATAACATCCCCTCTCTCTCTTTATGATAACATCCCCTCTCTCTCTCTTATTGATAACATCCTCTCTCTCTTTATTATAACATCCCCCTCTCTCTCTTTATTATAACATCCCTCTCTCTCTTTATTATAACATCCCCTCTCTCTTTATTATAACATCCCCTCTCTCTCTCTTTATTATAACATCCCCCTCTCTCTTTATTATAACATCCCCCTCTCTCTCTTTATTATAACATCCCCTCTCTCTTTATTATAACATCCCCCTCTCTCTCTCTTTATTATAACATCCCCTCTCTCTCTTATTATAACATCCCCCTCTCTCTCTTTATTATAACATCCCCCTCTCTCTTTATTATAACATCCCCCTCTCTCTTTATTATAACATCCTCTCTCTCTTTATTATAACATCCCCCTCTCTCTTTTTATTATAACATCCCTCCTCTCTCTTTTATTATAACATCCCCCCCTCTCTCTTTATTATAACATCCCCTCTCTCTTTATTATAACATCCCCCTCTCTCTTTATTATAACATCCCCCTCTCTCTCTTTATTATAACATCCCCCCTCTCTCTTTATTATAACATCCCCCTCTCTCTTTTATTATAACATATCCCTCTCTCTCTTTTATTATAACATCCCCTCTCTCTCTTTATTATAACATCCTCTCTCTTTATTATAACATCCCTCTCTCTCTTTATTATAACATCCCCCTCTCTCTCTCTTTATGATAACATCCTCTCTCTCTCTTTATGATAACATCCCTCTCTCTCTCTTTATTATGATAACATCCTCTCTCTCTTTATTATAACATCCCTCTCTCTCTTTATTATAACATCCCCTCTCTCTCTCTTATTATAACATCCTCTCTCTCTCTTTATTATAACATCCCCCTCTCTCTCTTTATTATAACATCCCCCCCTCTCTCTTTATTATAACATCCCCTCTCTCTCTCTTTATTATAACATCCCCTCTCTCTCTTTATGATAACATCCCCCTCTCTCTCTTTTATTATAACATCCTCTCTCTCTTTATTATAACATCCCTCTCTCTCTTTTATTATAACATCCCCTCTCTCTCTTTATTATAACATCCCCTCTCTCTCTCTTTTATTATAACATCCTCTCTCTCTCTTTATTATAACATCCCCCCCTCTCTCTTTATTATAACATCCCCCTCTCTCTCTTTATTATAACATCTCTCTCTCTTTATTATAACATCCCCTCTCTCTCTTTATTATAACATCCCCCTCTCTCTTTATTATAACATCCCCTCTCTCTCTTTATTATAACATCCCTCTCTCTCTTTATTATAACATCCCCTCTCTCTTTATTATAACATCCCCTCTCTCTCTTTATGATAACATCCCCCTCTCTCTTTATTATAACATCCCCTCTCTCTTTATTATAACATCCTCTCTCTTTATTATAACATCCCCCTCTCTCTCTTTATTATAACATCCCCTCTCTCTCTTTATTATAACATCCCTCTCTCTTTATTATAACATCCCCCTCTCTCTTTATTATAACATCCCCCTCTCTCTTTATTATAACATCCCCCTCTCTCTCTTTATTATAACATCCCCCTCTCTCTTTATTATAACATCCCCCTCTCTCTCTTTATTATAACATCCCCTCTCTCTCTCTTTATTATAACATCCCCTCTCTCTCTTTATTATAACATCCCCTCTCTCTCTTTATTATAACATCCCCTCTCTCTCTTTATTATAACATCCCCTCTCTCTCTCTTTATTATAACATCCCCTCTCTCTCTCTTTTTGATAACATCCCCTCTCTCTCTTTATTATAACATCCCTCTCTCTCTTTATGATAACATCCCCTCTCTCTCTTTATTATAACATCCCTCTCTCTCTTTATTATAACATCCCTCTCTCTCTTTGTGATAACATCCCTCTCTCTCTTTATTATAACATCCCCCTCTCTCTTTATTATAACATCCCTCTCTCTCTTTATTATAACATCCCCTCTCTCTCTCTTTATTATAACATCCTCTCTCTCTCTTTATTATAACATCCCCCTCTCTCTCTTTATTATAACATCTCTCTCTCTCTTTATTATAACATCCCCCTCTCTCTTTATGATAACATCCCCCTCTCTCTCTTTATTATAACATCCCCCTCTCTCTCTTTATTATAACATCCCCTCTCTCTCTTTATTATAACATCCTCTCTCTCTTTATTATAACATCCCCCTCTCTCTTTATTATAACATCCCCTCTCTCTCTTTTATTATAACATCCCCTCTCTCTCTCTTTATGATAACATCCCCCTCTCTCTTTATTATAACATCCCCCTCTCTCTTTATTATAACATCCCCTCTCTCTCTTTATTATAACATCCCTCTCTCTCTTTATTATAACATCCCCTCTCTCTTTATTATAACATCCCTCTCTCTCTTTTATTATAACATCCCCTCTCTCTCTTTATTATAACATCCCTCTCTCTTTATTATAACATCCCCCCTCTCTCTCTCTTTATGATAACATCCCTCTCTCTTTATTATAACATCCCCTCTCTCTCTTTATGATAACATCCTCTCTCTCTTTATTATAACATCCCCTCTCTCTCTCTCTCTCTCTTTATTATAACATCCCCCCTCTCTCTTTATTATAACATCCCCTCTCTCTTTATTATAACATCCCCTCTCTCTTTATTATAACATCCCCCTCTCTCTCTTTATTATAACATCCCCCCCTCTCTCTTTATTATAACATCCCCCTCTCTCTTTATTATAACATCCTCTCTCTCTTTATTATAACATCCCCCTCTCTCTCTTTTTATAACATCCCCCTCTCTCTCTCTTTATGATAACATCCCCCTCTCTCTTTATTATAACATCCCCTCTCTCTCTTTATTATAACATCCCCCTCTCTCTCTCTTTATTATAACATCTCTCTCTCTTTATTATAACATCCCTCTCTCTCTTTTTATAACATCCCCCTCTCTCTTTATTATAACATCCCCCTCTCTCTCTTTATTATAACATCCCCCCTCTCTCTCTTTATTATAACATCCCCCCCTCTCTCTCTCTTTATTATAACATCCCCTCTCTCTTTATTATAACATCCCCCTCTCTCTTTATTATAACATCCCCCTCTCTCTTTGTTATTATAACATCCCCCTCTCTCTCTCTTTATTATAACATCCCCCTCTCTCTCTTTATTATAACATCCCCTCTCTCTCTTTTATTATAACATCCCCCTCTCTCTTTATTATAACATCCCCTCTCTCTCTTTATTATAACATCCCCCTCTCTCTTTTTATAACATCCCCCTCTCTCTCTTTATTATAACATCCCCCTCTCTCTTTATTATAACATCCCCCTCTCTCTTTATTATAACATCCCCCTCTCTCTTTATTATAACATCCTCTCTCTCTTTATTATAACATCCCCCTCTCTCTCTTTATTATAACATCCCCCTCTCTCTTTATTATAACATCCCCCTCTCTCTCTTTATTATAACATCCCCCTCTCTCTCTTTATTATAACATCCCCCTCTCTCTCTTTATTATAACATCCCCTCTCTCTCTTTATTATAACATCCCCCTCTCTCTCTTTATTATAACATCCTCTCTCTTTATTATAACATCCCCTCTCTCTCTTTGTTATAACATCCCCCTCTCTCTTTATTATAACATCCCCCTCTCTCTCTTTATTATAACATCCCCCTCTCTCTCTCTTTATTATAACATCCCCTCTCTCTCTTTGTATTATAACATCCCCCTCTCTCTTTATTATAACATCCCCCTCTCTCTTATTATAACATCCTCTCTCTTTATTATAACATCCCCCTCTCTCTCTTTATTATAACATCCCCTCTCTCTCTCTTTATTATAACATCTCTCTCTCTTTATGATAACATCCCCCTCTCTCTTTATTTAACATCCCCCTCTCTCTCTTTATTATAACATCCCCTCTCTCTCTCTTTATTATAACATCCCCTCTCTCTCTTTATTATAACATCCCCCTCTCTCTTTATTATAACATCCCTCTCTCTCTTTATTATAACATCCCCCCTCTCTCTTTATTATAACATCCCTCTCTCTCTTTATTATAACATCCCCCTCTCTCTCTTTATTATAACATCCCCCTCTCTCTCTTTATTATAACATCCCCTCTCTCTCTCTTTATTATAACATCCCTCTCTCTTTATTATAACATCCCCCTCTCTCTCTTTATTATAACATCCCTCTCTCTTTATTATAACATCCCCCTCTCTCTCTTTATTATAACATCCCCTCTCTCTTTATTATAACATCCCTCTCTCTCTTTATTATAACATCCCCCCCTCTCTCTTTATTATAACATCCCCCTCTCTCTTTATTATAACATCCCCCTCTCTCTTTTATTATAACATCCCCTCTCTCTCTCTTTATTATAACATCCCTCTCTCTTTATTATAACATCCCCCTCTCTCTCTTTATTATAACATCCCCTCTCTCTTTATTATAACATCCCCCTCTCTCTCTTTATTATAACATCCCCCTCTCTCTCTTTATTATAACATCCCCTCTCTCTCTTTATTATAACATCCCTCTCTCTCTCTTTATGATAACATCCCCCCTCTCTCTTTATGATAACATCCCCTCTCTCTCTTTTATTATAACATCCCTCTCTCTCTCTTTATTATAACATCCCCCTCTCTCTTTATTATAACATCCTCTCTCTCTTTATTATAACATCCCCCTCTCTCTTTATTATAACATCCCCCTCTCTCTTTATTATAACATCCCCTCTCTCTCTTTATTATAACATCCTCTCTCTCTTTATTATAACATCCCCTCTCTCTTTATTATAACATCCCCCTCTCTCTCTTTATTATAACATCCCCCTCTCTCTCTTTATTATAACATCCCCCTCTCTCTCTTTTTATTATAACATCCTCTCTCTCTCTTTATTATAACATCCCCCTCTCTCTTTATTATAACATCCCTCTCTCTCTTTATTATAACATCCCCCTCTCTCTCTTTATTATAACATCCCCCCTCTCTCTTTTATTATAACATCCCCCTCTCTCTTTATTATAACATCCCCCTCTCTATCTTTATTATAACATCCCCTCTCTCTTTATTATAACATCCCCCTCTCTCTCTTTATTATAACATCCCTCTCTCTCTCTTTATTATAACATCCCTCTCTCTTTATTATAACATCCCCTCTCTCTCTTTATGATAAATATCCTCTCTCTCTTTATGATAACATCCCCTCTCTCTTTATTATAACATCCCCCTCTCTCTTTATGATAACATCCTCTCTCTCTCTTTTATTATAACATCCCCCTCTCTCTCTTTATTATAACATCCCCTCTCTCTCTTTATTATAACATCCTCTCTCTCTTTATTATAACATACTCTCTCTTTTATTATAACATCCCCTCTCTCTCTTTTATTATAACATCCCCCTCCTCTCTCTTTATTATAACATCCCCTCTCTCTCTTTATTATAACATCTCTCTCTTTATTATAACATCTCTCTCTTTATTATAACATCCCCCTCTCTCTTTATTATAACATCCTCTCTCTCTTTATTATAACATCACCCTCTCTCTTTATGATAACATCCCTCTCTCTCTTTATTATAACATCCCCTCTCTCTTTATGATAACATCCCCCTCTCTCTCTTTATTATAACATCCCCCTCTCTCTTTATGATAACATCCCCCTCTCTCTCTTTATTATAACATCCCCCCCTCTCTCTTTATTATAACATCCCCTCTCTCTCTTTATGATAACATCCTCTCTCTCTTTATTATAACATCCTCCCCTCTCTCTTTATTATAACATCCCCTCCTCTCTCTTTATTATAACATCCCCTCTCTCTCTCTTTATATAACATCCTCCCTCTCTCTTTATTATAACATCCCCTCCTCTCTTTATGATAACATCCCCTCTCTCTCTCTTTATTATAACATCCCTCTCTCTTTATGATAACATCCCTCTCTCTCTTTATTATAACATCCCCCTCTCTCTTTATGATAACATCCCCCTCTCTCTTTATGA
This sequence comes from Brachymystax lenok tsinlingensis, assembly GCA_030435695.1. Taxonomy (NCBI): domain Eukaryota; kingdom Metazoa; phylum Chordata; class Actinopteri; order Salmoniformes; family Salmonidae; genus Brachymystax; species Brachymystax lenok. The sequence goes on along the minus strand of CM059795.1, from coordinate 2,734,290 downwards.
TAACATCCTCTCTCTCTTTATGATAACATCCCCCTCTCTCTTTATTATAACATCCCCCTCTCTCTCTTTATGATAACATCTCTCTCTCTTTAATATAACATCCTCCCTCTCTCTTTATTATAACATCCCCCTCTCTCTTTATTATAACATCCCCCTCTCTCTTTAATATAACATCCCTCTCTCTCTTTATTATAACATCCCCCTCTCTCTTTATGATAACATCCCTCTCTCTCTTTATTATAACATCCCTCTCTCTCTTCATTATAACATCCCCCTCTCTCTTTTATGATAACATCCTCTCTCTCTCTTTATGATAACATCCCCTCTCTCTTTATTATAACATCCCCTCTCTCTTTATTATAACATCCCCTCTCTCTTTATTATAACATCCCCCTCTCTCTTTATGATAACATCCCCCCTCTCTTTATTATAACATCCCCCTCTCTCTTTATTATAACATCCCCCTCTCTCTTTATTATAACATCCCCTCTCTCTTTATTATAACATCCCCTCTCTCTCTCTTTATTATAACATCCCCCTCTCTCTTTATGATAACATCCCCTCTCTCTCTCTTTATGATAACATCCCCCTCTCTCTTTATGATAACATCCCTCTCTCTCTTTATGATAACATCCCCCTCTCTCTTTATTATAACATCCCCTCTCTCTCTTTATGATAACATCCCCCTCTCTCTCTTTATGATAACATCCCCCTCTCTCTCTTTATGATAACATCCCCTCTCTCTCTTTATTATAACATCCCCTCTCTCTTTATGATAACATCCCCCTCTCTCTCTTTATGATAACATCCCTCCTCTCTCTCTTTATGATAACATCCCCTCTCTCTCTTTATGATAACATCCCCCTCTCTCTTTATTATAACATCCCCCTCTCTCTTTATTATAACATCCCCTCTCTCTTTATGATAACATCCCCCTCTCTCTCTTTATGATAACATCCCTCTCTCTCTCTTTATGATAACATCCCCCTCTTTATGATAACATCCCCTCTCTCTTTCTTGATGATAACATCCCCTCCTCTCTCTTTTATTATAACATCCCCCCTCTCTCTTTATTATAACATCCCCCTCTCTCTTTATTATAACATCCCTCTCTCTCTTTATTATAACATCCCCCTCTCTCTCTTTTATGATAACACATCCTCTCTCTCTCTTTATTATAACATCCCTCTCTCTTTATTATAACATCCCCCTCCTCTCTCTTTATTATAACATCCCCCTCTCTCTCTTTATTATAACATCCCTCTCTCTCTTTATTATAACATCCCCTCTCTCTCTTTATTATAACATCCCCTCTCTCTCTTTATTATAACATCCCCCTCTCTCTCTTCATTATAACATCCCCCTCTCTCTCTTCATTATAACATCCCCTCCTCTCTCTTTATGATAACATCCCCCCCTTTATGATAACATCCCTCTCTCTCTTTTATGATAACATCCCCCTCTCTCTTTATGATAACATCCCCCTCTCTCTCTTTTATGATAACATCCCCTCTCTCTCTCTTTATGATAACATCCCCTCTCTCTCTTTATGATAACATCCCCCTCTCTCTTTATTATAACATCCCCCTCTCTCTTTATTATAACATCCCCCTCTCTCTTTATGATAACATCCCCTCTCTCTCTTTATGATAACATCCCCTCTCTCTCTCTTTTATGATAACATCCCCCTCTCTCTTTATTGATAACATCCCCTCTCTCTTTTCTTGATGATAACATCCCCTCCTCTCTCTTTATTATAACATCCCCTCCTCTCTCTTTATTATAACATCCCTCTCTCTCTTTATTATAACATCCCCCTCTCTCTTTTATTATAACATCCCCCTCCTCTCTCTTTATTATAACATCCCCCTCCTCTCTCTTTATTATAACATCCCCTCTCTCTCTTTATTATAACATCCCCCCTCTCTCTCTTTATTATAACATCCCCCTCTCTCTCTTTATTATAACATCCCTCTCTCTCTTCATTATAACATCCCCTCTCTCTCTTCATTATAACATCCCTCTCCTCTCTCTTTATGATAACATCCCCCTCTTTATGATAACATCCTCTCTCTCTCTTTATGATAACATCCCCCTCTCTCTCTTTATGATAACATCCCCCTCTCTCTCTTTATGATAACATCCCCTCTCTCTCTCTTTATGATAACATCCTCTCTCTCTTTATTATAACATCCCCCCCTCTCTCTCTTTATGACAAACATCCCCTCTCTCTCTTTATGACAACATATCCTCTCTCTCTTTATGATAACATCCCCCTCTCTCTTTATTATAACATCCCCTCTCTCTTTATGATAACATCCCCTCTCTCTCTTTATGATAACATCCTCTCTCTCTTTATTATAACATCCTCTCTCTCTTTATTATAACATCCCCCTCTCTCTCTTTATGATAACATCCCCTCTCTCTCTCTTTTATAACATCCCCCTCTCTCTCTTTATTATAACATCCCCCTCTCTCTCTCTTTATTATAACATCCCTCTCTCTCTCTTTTATTATAACATCCCCTCTCTCTCTCTCTTTATTATAACATGCCCTCTCTCTCTCTTTATTATAACATCCCTCTCTCTCTTTATTATAACATCCCCTCTCTCTCTCTTTATTATAACATCCCCTCTCTCTCTTTTATTATAACATCCCCCTCTCTCTCTCTTTATTATAACATCCCTCTCTCTCTCTCTTTTATTATAACATCCCCCTCTCTCTCTTTATTATAACATCCCCCTCTCTCTCTTTTATTATAACATCCCCCTCTCTCTCTTTATTATAACATCCCCCTCTCTCTCTTTATTATAACATCCCCCTCTCTCTCTTTATGATAACATCCCCTCTCTCTCTCTTTGTTATAACATCCCCCCTCTCTCTCTTTATTATAACATCCCCCTCTCTCTCTCTTTATTATAACATCCCCTCTCTCTCTTTATTATAACATCCCCTCTCTCTCTTTATTATAACATCCTCTCTCTCTTTATTATAACATCCCCCTCTCTCTTTATGATAACATCCCCCTCTCTCTCTTATTATAACATCCCCCTCTCTCTTTATTATAACATCCCCCTCTCTCTTTATTATAACATCCCCCTCTCTCTCTTTATTATAACATCCCCTCTCTCTTTATTATAACATCCCCCTCTCTCTCTTTTATTATAACATCTCTCTTTATTATCCTCTCTCTCTCTCTTTATTATAACATCCCCTCTCTCTTTATTTATTATAACATCCCCCTCTCTCTTTATTATAACATCCCCCCTCTCTCTTTTATTATAACATCCCCCTCTCTCTTTATTATAACATCCCCCTCTCTCTTTATTATAACATCCCCCTCTCTTTATTATAACACATCCCCTCTCTCTTTTATTATAACATCCCTCTCTCTCTTTATTATAACATCCCCTCTCTCTCTTTATTATAACATCCCCCTCTCTCTTTATTATAACATCCCCCTCTCTCTCTTTATTATAACATCCCTCTCTCTCTTTATTATAACATCCCTCTCTCTTTATTATAACATCCCCCTCTCTTTATTATAACATCCCTCTCTCTCTTTATTATAACATCCCCTCTCTCTTTATTATAACATCCCTCTCTCTTTATTATAACATCCCCCTCTCTCTTTATTATAACATCCCCCTCTCTCTTTATTATAACATCCCCCTCTCTCTCTTTATTATAACATCCCCTCTCTCTCTTTATTATAACATCCCCTCTCTCTTTATTATAACATCCCCCCCTCTCTCTTTATTATAACATCCCCCTCTCTCTCTTTATTATAACATCCCCCTCTCTCTTTTATTATAACATCCCCCTCTCTCTCTTTATTATAACATCCCCCTCTCTCTTTATTATAACATCCCCCTCTCTCTTTATTATAACATCCCTCTCTCTCTTTATTATAACATCCCCCTCTCTCTCTTTATTATAACATCCCCCTCTCTCTTTATTATAACATCCCTCTCTCTCTTTTATTATAACATCCCCCTCTCTCTTTATTATAACATCCCCTCTCTCTCTTTATTATAACATCCCCTCTCTCTTTATTATAACATCCCCCTCTCTCTTTATTATAACATCCCCTCTCTCTTTATTATAACATCCCCTCTCTCTTTATTATAACATCCCCCTCTCTCTTTATTATAACATCCCCTCTCTCTTTATTATAACATCCCTCTCTCTCTTTATTATAACATCCCCCTCTCTCTTTATTATAACATCCCCCTCTCTCTCTTTATTATAACATCCCCTCTCTCTCTTTATTATAACATCCCCTCTCTCTTTATTATAACATCCCTCTCTCTTTATTATAACATCCCCTCTCTCTTTATTATAACATCCCTCTCTCTTTATTATAACATCCCTCCTCTCTCTTTATTATAACATCCCCCTCTCTCTTTATTATAACATCCCCTCTCTCTTTATTATAACATCCCCTCTCTCTCTTTATTATAACATCCCCTCTCTCTCTCTTTATTATAACATCCCCTCTCTCTCTTTATTATAACATCCCCTCTCTCTCTTTATTATAACATCCCCTCTCTCTCTTTATTATAACATCCCCCTCTCTCTCTTTATTATAACATCCCCCTCTCTCTCTTTATTATAACATCCCCTCTCTCTCTTTATTATAACATCCCCCTCTCTCTCTTTATTATAACATCCTCTCTCTCTTTATTATAACATCCTCTCTCTCTCTTTATTATAACATCCCCCTCTCTCTCTTTATTATAACATCCCTCTCTCTCTTTATTATAACATCCCCCTCTCTCTCTTTATTATAACATCCCCTCTCTCTCTTTATTATAACATCCTCTCTCTCTCTTTATTATAACATCCCTCTCTCTCTTTATTATAACATCCCCTCTCTCTCTTTATTATAACATCCCCCTCTCTCTCTTTATTATAACATCCCCCTCTCTCTCTTTATTATAACATCCCCTCTCTCTCTTTATTATAACATCCCCTCTCTCTCTTTTATTATAACATCCCCCCTCTCTCTTTATTATAACATCCCCTCTCTCTCTTTATTATAACATCCCCCTCTCTCTCTTATTATAACATCCCCCTCTCTCTTTATTATAACATCCCCTCTCTCTCTTTATTATAACATCCCCCTCTCTCTCTTTATTATAACATCCCCTCTCTCTCTTTATTATAACATCCCCTCTCTCTCTTTATTATAACATCCCCCTCTCTCTCTTTATTATAACATCCTCCCTCTCTCTCTTTATTATAACATCCTCTCTCTCTCTTTATTATAACATCCCCCTCTCTCTCTTTATTATAACATCCCCTCTCTCTCTTTATTATAACATCCCCCTCTCTCTTTATTATAACATCCCCCTCTCTCTCTTTATTATAACATCCCCCTCTCTCTTTATTATAACATCCCCCTCTCTCTCTTTATGATAACATCCCCTCTCTCTTTATGATAACATCCCCCTCTCTCTTTATGATAACATCCCTCTCTCTCTCTTTATGATAACATCCCCCTCTCTCTTTATTATAACATCCCCTCTCTCTTTATTATAACATCCCCTCTCTCTTTATTATAACATCCCCTCTCTCTCTTTATGATAACATCCCCCTCTCTCTTTATGATAACATCCCCTCTCTCTTTATGATAACATCCCCTCTCTCTCTTTATGATAACATCCCCCCTCTCTCTCTTTATTATAACATCCCCTCTCTCTTTATGATAACATCCCCCTCTCTCTTTATGATAACATCCCCCCCTCTCTCTCTTTATTGTACTCCTTCTCTGAGATACACACACGATAAAACACACACACGATAACATATGCACTTTACATACACATGGATTTAGTACTGTAGATATGTGTTAGTGGTGGAGTAGAGGGCCTGAGGGCACACAGTGTGTTGTGAAATCTGTGAATGTATTGCAATGTTTTTACAATTGTATAAAACTGCCTTAATTTCGCTGGACCCCAGGAAGAGTAGTGGGGATCCATAATAAATACAATAGAAAATAGAAGCTACCACATTTACTTTCCTTGGGCAGAAAATACTCTTTCCAACTAGCCTGCTACGTACTTAGATTCAAACAACTTTTTTTCAAATAAAAAACACAGCCCCGTTGTACATTAGGACAAATTACATTGCAGAAAAATGTACTCCTGTAAAATAGATTCAGGACGTGTAATGTAATTACTGTCTTGTCCTATAAAATAGATTTAGATTTAAAATAGATAGATACTGTCTTCCCTGTGTTGGTTTGTCATGGAGGGAAAGCTACTCTAATACAACAACAACACATTTTATTTGTTAAAACCATGTGTTTGTTTGTTGACACAGTGTGTCTGTGTTGGTTTTTCCCCCCAGGGTTAGGGCTGACTTTTAGGGGGTTAGCGTTCATGGTTGGGGCTTTGTCGCAAACCAGGCTTCCTGAAATGGAGCCCGGTGTGAATCAGTGACACCTCAGAACTTGTTAAACCACTCAAATACCCTGATTCAAAAATGTTCACTAGATTAGCTCCGTTAATAAACACTCAGTCAAACAAGCACTGGCGACAAACAACGTTTTAGGACACTATTTACCCACTGGAACGCTGGTTTTAGGACACTATTTACCCACTGGAACGCTGGTTTTAGGACACTATTTACCCACTGGAGCGCTGGTTTTAGGACACTATTTACCCACTGGCGCGCTGGTTTTAGGACACTATTTACCCACTGGCTCGCTGGTTTTAGGACACTATTTACCCACTGGAGCGCTGGTTTTAGGACACTATTTACCCACTGGCGCGCTGGTTTTAGGACACTATTTACCCACTGGAACGCTGGTTTTAGGACACTATTTACCCACTGGAACGCTGGTTTTAGGACACTATTTACCCACTGGAACGCTGGTTTTAGGACACTATTTACCCACTGGAACGCTGGTTTTAGGACACTATTTACCCACTGGAACGCTGGTTTTAGGACACTATTTACCCACTGGCGCGCTGGTTTTAGGACACTATTTACCCACTGGAACGATGGTTTTCACAGCATTTCTTTTTAATTTCAAGATGAGCAGAACCTGCAGCAAAATGGGAGAATGATGGCCGTATCAATATTTAAAATGTTGATGTTTCTGTAGTGATATTTGGCTGCGCAGGCTAAGCGTGAGGGAGAAGAAGTAGCTAGCCACAATGAGGTTTGTTTTGTAAAAAAGTCAGCTAACTTGCTAACCTACGTATAACTAGTTAGCTAGTTCAATTTATTTCATGCTTATAAAGCCAACAAAATGTTGTTAAAAACAGCAAATTAGTGAACAAGAAATGTAGCTGCGTTAGCCCAGTCTCTATCTATCTACGTGAACAACTGCAAACTTTTTGTAAGCAACATTGCAAAAATGAATGTACAAAATCTGGTATGTGGTTTTCCTCCTATACTGAGCCTTCAGAAAGTATTGACACCCCCTTTGCTTTGTCCACATTTTGTTGTCCTACAGTCTGAATTTAAAATGGATTCATTTGAGATTTTGTGTCACGGATCTACACACAACACCCCATAACGTCAACGGAATGTTGTTTGTAGAACACTTTCTCAGTTAATTAAAAATGAAAAGCTGAAATGTCTTGAGTCAACAAGTATTCAACCCCTTTGTTAATGGCAAGCCTAAATAAGATCAGGAGTAAACATTTGCTTAACAAGTCACATAATAGTTTGCAATAATCGTGTTTATCATGGGTTTTGAAGGACGTCTCTGTACCCCACACATATAATGTCCCTAAGTCGAGCAGTGAATTTCAAGCAGTTTCAACCACAAAGACCAGGGAGGTTTTCCAATGCCTCGCAGAGATGGGGACCTTTTGGTAAATTAGTGAAAAAGAGCAGACATTGAATATTCCTTTTGAGCATGGTGAAGTTATTATTGACTCTTTGGATGGTGTATCAATACACCCCAGTCACAACAAAGATACAGGCGTCCTTCCTAACTCAGTTGACGGAGAGGAAGGAAACCACTCAGGGATTTCACCATGAGGCCAATGGTGACTTTAAAACAGTTACAGAGTTTAATTGCTGTGATAAGAGAAAACTGAGGATGGATCAACAACGTTGTCGTTTCTCCACAATACTAACCTAAATTACAGATTGTAAAGAAAAAAGCCAGTACAGAATAAAAAATATTCCAAAACATGCATCCTCTTTGCAGTAAGGCCCTAACGTAATACTGCATAAAATGTGGCAAGAAATTAGCTTTTTGTCCTGAATACAAAGCATTATGTTTGGAGCAAATCCAATACATCCCTGAGCACTGTTCATATTTTCAAGCATAGTGGTGGCTGCATCATGTTATGGGTATGCTTGTCATTGGCAGGGACTAGGGAGTTTTTTGGGGGGATAAAAATGAACGGAATAGACCAAAGCACAAGCAAAAATAGAGTATTAGAGTATTTTCTGTAGATATTTTTCCGTAAGATCTTTGCTAAAAAATTACAATGAAATTCATCTTCATCCCACTTTGTAACAAAACAAAATGTGGAAAAAGTCAAGAGGTGTGAAGACTTTCTGAAGGCACTGTGACTACTTTACAGCCCTGGTTAATTCACTTAGCCAAACAGTGTGTAAAGTTAGGGTCAGTTGATTTAGCCTGTAAAGTGGCCTAACTTTACATCTTTACTATAGCCTGCTAGCTCCTTACAAAAACAAAGTGGGCAATCTTCCAGATGTTTTGTTGTTGTTGTTTTTAGCGAAGCGCAGCCAGCAGCCATGTGCATGAAATGCAACAACGCTTTTTTGTGTGTGACCAGGGCAGTTTAGAATGTGTTGTGATGTTTGACGAGCGTAATTCACTTTCAATTTCAATAAATACAAATCGCAAACTGTCGGCCACACTTTAAACTAACTTGAAACTAGCATACTCTACCCGGATGGGTAGTGACACGCAGCACTCCTTCTATGCCGGGCATGTTGGGGGACTGTTCTTGAAATGTAACATTTCAGCTGCTACATTCTTGAAATGTAGCTGCTGTAATCCAAAGGCCCATTCAAACCGTTTCAGCTAATGCAAAATTCTCCAGACCTCCAGAGACAAAAACGTGATTTTGGAGGTATGGCAAAAGAAAGACCAGTGCATTAGCTAGCTGTTAGGGTCAGGACTAGCTGTTAGGGTCAGGACTAGGTGTTAGGGTCAGGACTAGGTGTTAGGGTCAGGACTAGGTGTTAGGACTAGGTGTTAGGGTCAGGACTTGGTGTTAGGGTCAGGACTAGGTGTTAGGGTCAGGACTAGGTGTTAGGGTCAGGACTAGGTGTTAGGGTCAGGACTAGGTGTTAGGGTCAGGACTAGGTGTTAGGGTCAGGACTAGGTGTTAGGACTAGGTGTTAGTCAGGACTAGGTGTTAGTGTTAGGGTTATGGCTAGGTGTTAGGGTTAGGACTAGGTGTTAGGGTTAGGACTAGATGTTAGGGTCAGGAATATGTGTTAGGGTCAGGACTATGTGTTAGGGTCAGGACTATGTGTTAGGGTCAGGACTAGGTGTTAGGGTCAGGACTAGGTGTTAGGGTCAGGACTAGGTGTTGGTTAGGACTAGGTGTTAGGGTCAGGACTAGGTGTTAGGGTCAGGACTAGGTGTTAGGACTAGGTGTTAGGGTCAGGACTAGGTGTTAGGGTCAGGACTAGGTGTTAGGGTCAGGACTAGGTGTTAGGGTCAGGACTAGGTGTTGGTTAGGACTAGGTGTTAGGGTTAGGACTAGGTGTTAGGGTTAGGACTAGGTGTTAGGGTCAGGACTAGGTGTTAGGACTAGGTGTTAGGGTCAGGACTAGGTGTTAGGGTCAGGACTAGGTGTTAGGGTCAGGACTAGGTGTTGGTTAGGACTAGGTGTTAGGGTTAGGACTAGGTGTTAGGGTTAGGACTAGGTGTTAGGGTCAGGACTAGGTGTTAGGGTCAGGACTAGGTGTTAGGACTAGGTGTTAGGGTCAGGACTAGGTGTTAGGGTCAGGACTAGGTGTTGGTTAGGACTAGGTGTTAGGGTCAGGACTAGGTGTTAGGGTCAGGACTAGGTGTTAGGGTTAGGACTAGGTGTTAGTCAAGACTTGCTTTTAGGGTTTGTACTAGGTTTTAGGGTTAATAATAGATGTTAGGGTTAGGTGGTAATGCTAGGTGTTAGGGCTTGGACAAGGTGAGGGGGCTAGGTTTTAGGGTATAGACAAGGTGTTAGGGCTTAGAGTTAGGGTTAGGACTAGGCATTAGGGTTAAGACTAACTGTTATGGTTAGGATGCTGTTGTAGGCTTAGGACCAGGGAGTTAGGGTCAGGACTAGGTGTTAGGGTGATGTTTTACGGTTAGGGTAAGGTGTTAGGGTTAGGACTAGGTGTTAGGACTAGGTGTTGGGGTTAGGACTAAGTGTTAGGGCTAGGAATAGGATTTATGGTTAAGACTAGGTGTTATGGTTAAGAAAATGTGTTAGGACTAGGTTTTAGGTTTAAAACTAGGTATTAGGGTTAGGACTAGGTGTTATGTTAGGGTGACGTTTTAGGGTTATGACCAGTGAGTTAGGGTAAGGACTAGGTGTTACGGTTAGAGTTCAGACTAGGTGTTAGGGTTATGGCTAGGTGTTAGTTTTGGGGTTAGGACAAGGTGATATGGTTAGGACCAGGGAGTTAGCATTAGGACTAGGTTTTAGGGTTAGGACTAGGGAGTTAGCATTAGGTCTTGGTTTTAGGATTAGGACTAGGTTTTAGGGTTAGGACTAGGGAGTTAGCATTAGGTCTTGGTTTTAGGATTAGGACTAGGAGTTAGGGTTGGGACAAAGTTTCAGGGCTAGGACTAGAAGTTAGGGTTAAGACTATGTTTAAGGATTAGGACTAGGTTTAAAGGTTAGGACTAGGTTTTAGGGTTAGGACTAGGTGTTATGGTTAGGACTAGGTGTTAGGGCTAGGTGTTTAGGCTAGGTTTTAGGGTAAAGACTAGGAGTTAGTGTTAGGACTAGGTTTTAGGGTTAAGACTAGGTGTTAGGGTTAGAACTATGTGTTAGTATTAGGACTAGGTTTTGGGGATAGGACAAAGTTTTAGGGCTAGGTGTTTTGGTTAAGGCTAGGTGTTAGGGTTATGACAAGGTGTTGGTGATAGGACTAGGTGTTTGGGCTAAGTGTTAGGACTAGATGTTAGTGTTAGGACTAGGTGTTAGTGTTAGGACCATGGAGTTAGGGTTAGGACCATGGTGTTAGGGTTAGGACCATGGAGTTAGGGTTAGGACCATGGAGTTAGGGTTAGGACCATGGAGTTGGGGTTAGGACCATGGAGTTGGGGTTAGGACCATGGAGTTGGGGTTAGGACCATGGAGTTGGGGTTAGGACCATGGAGTTGGGGTTAGGACCATGGAGTTAGGGCTAGGTGTTTAGGCTAAATACTAGGAGTTAGTGCTAGGACTAGGTGTTAGTGTTAGGACTAGGTGTTGGGGATAGGACCATAGAGTTAGGGCTAGGACTAGGTCAGGACTAGGTGTTAGGGTTAGGACTAAGTGTTGGGGTTAGGACTAAGTGTTAGGGCTAGATCTAGGTGTTAGGGTTAGGACTATGTTTTAGGGTTAAGACTAGATGTTAGGGCTAGGACTAGGTTTTAGAGTTAATACTAGGTGTTAGGGCTAGGACTAGGTGTTAGGGCTAGGACTGGGTATTAGCGTTAATACTAGGTGTTAGGGCTAGGACTGGGTGTTTGGGCTAGGACTGGGTGTTTGGGCTAGGACTGGGTGTTTGGGCTAGGACTGGGTGTTTGGGCTAGGACTGGGTGTTTGGGCTAGGACTGGGTGTTAGGGCTAGAACTAGGTGTTAGGGCTAGGACTAGATTTTTAAGTTAGGTAAAGGTATAAGGTTGTAACTCTGTGTTCACACCTTGTTTTTATTTAAAAAAAAATTGATTTAACCTTTATTTAATTAGACAAGTCAGTTAATAACAAATTCTTATTTACATTGACGGCCTACCAAAAGGCAAAAGGCCTCCTGTGGGGACAGGGGGCTGGGATTTAAAAAAATAAATGTGTATCTGTCTGTCGTCAGATCTTCATCGGGGAGGTATCCATGTACATCATGAAGTCCACACGGGCGGTGCTACTAACCCAGGAGAAGACCATCTTGACTGGGGAGTGCTGCTACCTGAACCCCCTTATCAGGAGAATCATCAGGTTTATTGGTGAGTCAGTTCTACTTCTCATAGCTGTAGGTTTGTCTGTTGTTTTACTGGTCTTGGCTGTAGTTGTCAGTTGTTTTACTGGTCTTGGCTGTAGTTGTCAGTTGTTTTACTGGTCTTGGCTGTAGTTGTCAGTTGTTCTACTGGTCTTGGCTGTAGTTTTGTCAGTTGTTCTACTGGTCATGGCTGTGTTTTTTTTCTCCATCTACCCACTTTATTATGTCCAAGCGTTAGTTCCGCTATGCCTGTGGTACCTTCCCATGCATAATGACATAATATCTCTGAAAGTACATTTATCAGATCTCTGTGAGAGGAGAGGAGGGGGCACTGGATACACTGGGCCAGATCATACCAATCCCAAGCCTGAGAAAACACCATTACCTACGTACCCCTGCTCTGACACAGCCAGGGGCAGCAGCACAAGATGAATTTCACACTGTCTTCCACACTAGTGACCAGAGAGCTCACCTCTCTCTGAGCCTCTTGTCTCTCCCTCCTCTCCTCAACTCAGCGCTTGTGATATTGTTTCTCAAAGTACGTACTACCGTGCTCCGACCAAGGAGGGTCGGAGAAGGAGTCCAAACTAAAATATGTGTAAACGGAGCACTGAGGGCACTTTTCCAATGCGTACTACATTTTGTTCATATTTTTAAGAATTGGTAGCTACCCACGAAAAATGTACATCTACAGTGAGGGAAAAAGTATTTGATCCCCTGCTGATTTTGTATGTTTGCCCACTGACAAAGAAATGATCAGTCTATAATTTTAATGGTAGGTTTATTTGAACAGTGAGAGACAGAATAACAACAAAAAATCCGGGAAAACGCATGTGAACATTTTTATGAATTGATTTGCATTTTAATGAGGGAAATAAGTATTTGACCCCCTCTCAAACAAAGATTTCTTGCTCCCAGGTGTCTTTTATATAGGTAACGAGCTGAGATTAGGAGCACACTCTTAAAGGGATTGCTCCTAATCTCAGTTTGTTACCTGTATAAAAGACACCTGTCCACAGAAGCAATCAATCAATCAGATTCCAAACTCTCCACCATGGCCAAGACCAAAGAGCTCTCCAAGGATGTCAGGGACAAGATTGTAGACCTACACAAGGCTGGAATGGGCTACAAGACCATCGCCAAGCAGCTTGTTGAGAAGGTGACAACAGTTGGTGCGATTATTCGCAAATGGAAGAAAAACAAAAGATCTGTCAATCTCCCTTGGCCTGGGGCTCCATGCAAGATCTCACCTCGTGGAGTTGCAATGATCATGAGAACGGTGAGGAATCAGCCCAGAACTACACGGGAGGATCTTGACAATGGTCTCAAGGCAGCTGGGATCATAGTCACCAAGAAAACAATTGGTAACACACTAAGGACTGAAAGGACTGAAATCCTGCAGCGCCCGCAAGGTCCCCCTGCTCAAGAAAGCACATATACAGTGGGGAAAAAAAGTATTTAGTCAGCCACCAATTGTGCAAGTTCTCTCACTTAAAAAGATGAGAGAGGCCTGTAATTTTCATCATAGGTACACTTCAACTATGACAGACAAAATGAGGAAAAAAATCCAGAAAATCACATTGTAGGATTTTTATGAATTTATTTGCAAATTATGGTGGAAAATAAGTATTTGGTCAATAACAAAAGTTTATCTCAATACTTTGTTATATACCCTTTGTTGGCAATGACAGAGGTCAAACGTTTTCTGTAAGTCTTCACAAGGTTTTCACACACTGTTGCTGGTATTTTGGCCCATTCCTCCATGCAGATCTCCTCTAGAGCAGTGATGTTTTGGGGCTGTCGCTGGGCAACACAGACTTTCAAAGATTTTCTATGGGGTTGAGATCTGGAGACTGGCTAGGCCACTCCAGGACCTTGAAATGCTTCTTACGAAGCCACTCCTTCGTTGCCCAGGCGGTGTGTTTGGGATCACTGTCATGCTGAAAGACCCAGCCACGTTTCATCTTCAATGCCCTTGCTGATGGAAGGAGGTTTTCACTCAAAATCTCACGATACATGGCCCCATTCATTCTTTCCTTTACACGGATCAGTCGTCCTGGTCCCTTTGCAGAAAAACAGCCCCAAAGCATGATGTTTCCACCCCATGCTTCACAGTAGGTATGGTGTTCTTTGGATGCAACTCAGCATTCTTTGTCCTCCAAACACGACGAGTTGAGTTTTTACCAAAAGTTCTATTTTGGTTTCATCTGACATTCTCCCAATCCTCATCTGGATCATCCAAATGCTCTCTAGCAAACTTTAGACGGGCCTGAACATGTACTGGCTTAAGCAGGGGGACATGTCTGGCACTGCAGGATTTGAGTCCCTGGCGGCGTAGTGTGTTACTGATGGTAGGCTTTGTTACTTTGGTCCCAGCTCTCTGCAGGTCATTCACTAGGTCCCCGTGTGGTTCTGGGATTTTTGCTCACCGTTCTTGTGATCATTTTGACCCCACGGGTGAGATCTTGCGTGGAGCCCCAGATCGAGGAAGATTATCAGTGGTCTTGTATGTCTTCCATTTCCTAATAATTGCTCCCACAGTTGATTTCTTCAAACCAAGCTGCTTACCTATTGCAGATTCAGTCTTCCCAACCTGGTGCAGGTCTACAATTTTGTTTCTGGTGTCCTTTGACAGCTCTTTGGTCTTGGCCATAGTGGAGTTTGGAGTGTGACTGTTTGAGGTTGTGGACAGGTCTTTTATACTGATAACAAGTTCAAACAGGTGCCATTAATACAAGTAATGAGTGGAGGACAGAGGAGCCTCTTAAAGAAGAAGTTACAGGTCTGTGAGAGCCAGAAATCTTGCTTGTTTGTATGTGACCAAATACTTATTTTCCACCATAATTTGCAAATAAATTCATTAAAAATCCTACAATGTGAATTTCTGGATTTTTTTTCCTTATTTTGTCTGTCATAGTTGAAGTGTACCTATGATGAAAATTACAGGCCTCTCTCATCTTTTTAAGTGAGAGAACTTGCACAATTGGTGGCTGACTAAATACTTTTTTTCCCCACTGTACATGCCCGTCTGAAGTTTGCCAATGAACATCTGAATGATTCAGAGGACAACTGGGTGAAAGTGTTGTGGTCAGATGAGACCAAAATGGAGCTCTTTGGCATCAACTCAACTCGCCGTGTTTGGAGGAGGAGGAGGAATGCTGCCTATGACCCCAAGAACACCATCCCCACCGTCAAACATGGAGGTGGAAACATTATGCTTTGGGGGTGTTTTTCTGCTAAGGGGACAGGACAACTTCACAGCATCAAAGGGACGATGGACAGGGCCATGTACCGTCAAATCTTGGGTGAGAACCTCCTTCCCTCAGCCAGGGCATTGAAAATGGGTCGTGGATGGGTATTCCTGCATGACAATGACCCAAAACACACGGCCAAGGCAACAAAGGAGTGGCTCAAGAAGAAGCACATTAAGGTCCTGGAGTGGCCTAGCTAGTCTCCAGACCTTAATCCCATAGAAAATCTGTGTAGGGAGCTGAAGGTTCGAGTTGCCAAAAGCCATCCTCAAAACCTTAATGACTTGGAGAAGATCTGCAAAGAGGAGTGGGACAAAATCCCTCCTGAGATGTGTGCAAACCTGGTGGCCAACTACAAGAAACGTCTGACCTCTGTGATTGCCATCAAGGGTTTTGCCACCAAGTACTAAGTCATGTTTTGCAGAGGGGTCAAATACTTATTTCCCTCATTAAAATGCAAATCAATTTATAAAAATTTTCACATGCGTTTTTCTGGATTTTTTTGTTGTTATTCTGTCTCTCACTGTTCAAATAAACCTACAATTAAAATTATAGACTGATCATTTCTTTGTCAGTGGGCAAACGTACAAAATCAGCAGTGGATCAAATACTTTTTCCCCTCACTGTACCATGTGTAACATTAGTTTTATGTAATTTTTACCTCTTTAACCAGTTTTTTGTGTTTTTTTCCCTTATTTATTTATCTGTATATGTTGTATGTATCTCTGTATGTTATTGTACCGCTCTAGGGATGTAATTTACTATTATGTATTGTTTTTTTGTTTTTTTTTACTCTTTATGCAATGTGCAATACAGAGAACACCAGACGAAGAAGTATCATTTAATTACCACAGTGAATAATTGTAATGTTTTGTTTATGTGTCAATTAATCCCATAAGGGATGGGTTATTGCCAACTGGCAATTTGACACGAAAATAAAATGTCATTCATTATTTCGTTCAGCTAGCTAGATTATTACAATTCACGTATCTAGCTGATAAATAGGAAGGAAAACGTCTGATGTATTGCCATTGTCGTGGCTGGAAGAAGGTTCAGTGAATTGGCAGATGCAGCATGAGGTAATACAGTAGGGGGAGAGCTTCTCTAATGTAATGAATGCTTTCGACACGTCGTAGAGTCCATGCCCCTGACGAATTGAGGCTGTTCTGCCTGCAAAAGGGGGGGGTGCAACTCAATATTAGGAAGGTGTTCTTAATGTTTTGTACACTCAGAGTATATTCATGAACATAAAAATTAAGGCAGTCCCTTCACAGCACAGGATCCCCAGGTAGAGAGGCCCAGGCAGACAACCTAGTAGCCTAGTGGTAGCCTAGTGGTTAGAGAGTTGGGTCAGTAACCGAAATGTTGCAAGATCGAATCCCTGAGATGAAAAGGTAAAGATCTGTCGTTCTTCCCCTGAACAAGGCAGTTAACCCACTGTTCCTAGGCCGTCATTGTAAATAAGAATTAGTTCTTAACTGACTTGCCTTGTTAAAGAAAGCTTAATGTTTTTTAATCACAGCTTACCATGAGGTCAGGATCACAGTTTACCATGCAGGTCAGGATCACAGCTTACCATGCAGGTCAGGATCACAGCTTACCATGAGGTCAGGATCACAGCTTACCATGAGGTCAGGATCACAGCTTACCATGCAGGTCAGGATCACAGCTTACCATACAGGTCAGGATCACAGCTTACCATACAGGTCAGGATCACAGCTTACCATGCAGGTCAGGATCACAGCTTACCATGCAGGTCAGGATCACAGCTTACCATGCAGGTCAGGATCACAGCTTACCATGCAGGTCAGGATCACAGCTTACCATGCAGGTCAGGATCACAGCTTACCATGCAGGTCAGGATCAAAAGGGCTATTCATTCACTACTTTAGGGGACGTACAGTGCCTTGCTAAAGTATTCACCCCCCTTGGCATTTTTCCTATTTTGTTGCCTTACAACCTGGAATTAAAATGGATTTTTTGGGGGGTTGTATCATTTGATTTACACAACATGACTACCACTTTGAAGATGCTAATTTTTCTTTATTGTGAAACAAACAAGAAATAAGGCAAAAAAACAGAACTTCAGTGTGCATAACTATTCACCCCCCCAAAGTCAATACTTTGTAGAGCCACCTTTTGCAGCAATTACAGTTGCAAGTCTCTTGGGGTATGTCTCTATAAACTTGCACATCTAGCCACTGGGATTGTTGCCCATTCTTCAAGGCAAAACTGCTCCAGCTCCTTCAAGTTGGATGGGTTCCTGCTGGTGTACAGCAATCTTTAAAAATTCTTCTGGATTGGTGGGTCCCCTGCGGGATGGTTGAGCTAACGTAGGCTAATGCGATTAGCATGAGGTTGTAAGTAACAAGAACGTTTCCCAGGACATGGACATATCTGATATTGGCAAAAAGCTTAAATTCTTTTTAATCTAACTGCACTGTCCACTTTACAGTAACTATGACAGTGGACTAATACCATGCTATTGTTTGAGGAAAGTGCACAGTTTTGAACATAAAGTTATTAATTATCAAATTATGCACATTTGGGCAGTCTTGATACAACATTTTGAACAGAAATGCAATGCTTCATTGGATCACACTAAAACATACATACACTGCTGCCATCTAGTGGCCAATATCTAAATTGAACCTGACCTGGATTGATACATTATGGCCTTTCTCTTGCATTTCAAAGATGATGGTACAAAAAAAATACAAAACAACGGTTGGTATTTTTCTTTGTATTATCTTTTTCCAGATCTAATCTCTTATATTCTCCTACATTCCTTTCACATTTCCAAAAACGTCAAAGTGTTTCCCTTCAAATGGTTTCAAGAAAATGCATATCCTTGCCTCTGGGCCTGAGCTACAGGCCGTTAGTTTTGGGTGTGTCATTTTAGGCAAAAATAAAAAGGGGCCAATCCTTAAGAGGTCATACCACAGATTCTCAATTGGATTGAGGTCTGGGCTTTGACTAGGCCATTCCAAAACATTGAAATGTTTCCCCTTAAAACACTTGAGTTGCTTTAGCAGTATGCTTAGGGTCATTGTCCTGCTGGAAGGTGAACCTTCGTCCCAGTCTCAAATCTTTGGAAAACTGAAACAGGTTTCCCTCAAGAATTTCCTTGTATTTAGCGCCATCCATCATTCCTTCAATTTGGACCAGTTTCCCAGTCCCTGCTGTTGAAAAACATCCCCACGCATGATGCTGCCACCACCATGCTTCACTGTGGGGATGGTATTCTCGGGGTGATGAGGTGTTGGGTTTACGCCAGACATAGCGTTTTCCTTGATGGCCAAAAATCTCAATTTTAGTCTCATCTGACCGAGTACCCTCTTTATATGTTTGAGGAATCTCCCACATGCCTTTTGGTTAATACGAAATGTTTGCTTATTTTTTCTTTAAGCAATAGTTTTTTTCTGGCCGCTCTTCCGTAAAGCCCACCTCTGTTGAGTGTACGGCTTAAAGTGGCCCTATGGACAGATACTCCAATCTCCGCTGTGGAGCTTTGCAGCTCCTTCAGGGTTATCTTTGGTCTCTTTGTTGCCTCTCTGATTAATGCCCTCCTTGCCTGGTCCTTGAGTTTTGGTGGACGGCCCTCTCTTGGCAGGTTTGTTGTGGTGCCATACCACCTTTACGTTGTAATAGTTTTTTTTATCTTTTGAAACAAGTGATTTTTTTCACTTCACCAATTTGGACTATTTTGTGTATGTCCATTACATGCAATCCAAATAAAAATCCATTCCAGGTTGTAATGCAACAAAATTGGAAAAATACCAAGGGGGGTGAATACTTTTTCAAGGCATTTTACTTTATGTCCAACAATAAAAAATTATACATCTGTTCCCAAGTATTCCCACGCATTAATAGAGAGACGTCATCTTATCCCAATGTAATCAAGGTTTGACATGATTCTGTTTTTGTCAAATGCTGTATCTGTTTGCGATTATTGCAGTCAATTTGTAATTAAAAAAAATAAAGTTATACATATTATCCCGACCCCACCCGACCATCCGCTCAAGGTAAAATAGGTCCGCTGCTGATTGCAATTGAGGACCCCTGCCTTATGGGCTCTGGTCAAAAGAAAGGGAAGAGGATGCCACTTGGAACGCAAGTGCCAAAGCAGCGGCTACTCTTCCTGGGGTCCAGCAAAATTAAGGCAGTTTATACCATTTTAAAAACATTACAATACATTCACAGATTTCACAACACACTGTGTGCCCTCAGGCCCTCTACTACACCACTACCACATATGTACAGTACTAAATCCATGTGTATGTATAGTGCATATGTTATCGTGTGTGTGTGTGTGTGTGTGTGTGTGTATATGCATGTGCCTATGTTTGTGTTGCTTCACAGTCCCCGCTGTTCCATAAGGTGTTTTTTTAATCAGTTTTTTAAATCAAATTTTTCTGCTTGCATCAGTTACTTGATGTGGAATAGAGTTCCATGTAGTCATGGCTCTATGTAGTACTGTGCACCCCCCATGGTCTGTTCTGGACTTGGGGACTGTGAAGAGACTTCTGGTGGCATGTCTTGTGGGGTATGCATGGGTGTCTGAGCTGTGTGCCAGTAGTTCAGACAGACAGCTCGGTGTATTCAACATGTCAATACCTCTCATAAATAAAAGTAGTGATGAAGTCAATCTCTCCTCCACTTTCAGCCAGGAGAGATTGACATGCATATTATTAATGTTAGCTGTCTGTGTACATCCAAGGGCCAGCCGTTCTGCCCTGTTCAGAGCCAATTGTAATTTTCCTAAGACCTTTCTTGTGTCACCTGACCACAGGACTGAACAGCAGTCCAGGTGTGACAAAACTAGGGCCTGTAGGACCTGCCTTGTTGATAGTGTTGTTAAGAAGGCAGAGCAGCGCTTTATTATGGACAGACTTCTCCCCATCTTAGCTGCTGTTGCATCAATATGTTTTGACCATGACAGTTTACAATCCACGGTTACTGCACGCAGTTTAGTCACCTCAACTTGCTCAATTTCCACATTATTTATTACAAGATTTAGTTGAGGTTTAGTGAGTGTTTTGTTCCAAAGACAATGCTTTTCATTTTTGAAATATTTAGGGCTAACTTATTAAAAGAACACGCTTTGTGTTCTGTTAGACAAGTAACTCTTTATCCACATTATAGCAGGGGGTGTAAAGCCATAACACATACGTTTTTCCAGCAGCAGACTATGATCGATAATGTCAAAAGCTGCGCTGAAGTCAAACAAGAACAGCCCCCCACAATATTTTTATCATCAATTTCATTTGTGTAAGTGCTGTGCTTGTTGAGTGGCCTTCCCTATAAGCGTGCTGAAAGTCTGTTGTCAATTTGTTTACTGTGAAATAGCATTGTATCTGGTCAAACACCATTTTTTTCCAGAAGTTTACTAAGGGTTGGTAACAGGCTGACTGGTCGGCTATTTGAGCCAGTAAAGGGGGCTTAATAGTCTCTTGGAACGCGGACAGGTTCTCCTCAGTGTTTAATAGTCTCTTGGAACGCGGACACGTTCTCCTCAGTGTTTAATAGTCTCTTGGAACGCAGGCAGGTTCTCCTCAGTGTTTAATAGTCTCTTGGAACGCAGGCAGGTTCTCCTCAGTGTTTAATAGTCTCTTGGAACGCAGGCAGGTTCTCCTCAGTGTTTAATAGTCTCTTGGAACGCAGGCAGGTTCTCCTCAGTGTTTAATAGTCTCTTGGAACGCAGGCAGGTTCTCCTCAGTGTTTAATAGTCTCTTGGAACGCAGGCAGGTTCTCCTCAGTGTTTAATAGTCTCTTGGAACGCATGGCAGGTTCTCCTCAGTGTTTAATAGTCTCTTGGAATGCAGGCAGGTTCTCCTCAGTGTTTAATAGTCTCTTGGAACGCAGGCAGGTTCTCCTCAGTGTTTAATAGTCTCTTGGAACGCAGAGCAGGTTCTCCTCAGTGTTTAATAGTCTCTTGGAACGCAGGCAGGTTCTCCTCAGTGTTTAATAGTCTCTTGGAACGCAGGCAGGTTCTCCTCAGTGTTTAATAGTCTCTTGGAACGCAGGCAGGTTCTCCTTAGTGTTTAATAGTCTCTTTAATAATGTAATTCCTCATGTGTAAATATTGACTTCATCAGGGACCCAATGGAATTATAGTCTGCAGCGAAACCCTCCATTTTGTCTTCAGGTTTGTCCCAAATTACAACCTATTCCCTAAATAGTGCACTACTTTTGACCAGAGCCCTGTGGACCTCCTATGGGCCCAAAAGTAGGTCACTTTAAAGGGAATAGGGTATAATCTGGGATGCAGCCTTCTGGGCTGGAAGGTCTGGAGGTTTAGTTCTCTGATGGGGCTTCATGGAGCCGGTGTCTCATTCTCTGCAAACCCAGATGGTAGCCTGTACCCTGCCAATTCTGGGCTGTTTGACTCTACCTGCAGGTGTATTTACGCTCAGCCTGTTTGCCAACCAAGTCTCTCTCTCTCTCTCTCTCTCCCTCCCCCCCCTCTCCCTCCCTGCAGGTCTGTTTGCGCTCAGCCTGTTTGCCAACCAAGTCTCTCTCTCTCTCTCTCTCCCTCCCTGCAGGTCTGTTTGCGCTCAGCCTGTTTCCCAACCAAGTCTCTCTCTCTTTCCCTGCAGGTGTGTTTGCATTCGGCCTGTTTGCGACAGACATCTTTGTGAATGCTGGCCAGGTAGTGACCGGTAACCTGGCGCCGTACTTCCTGTCTGTGTGTAAGCCCAACTACACCGGCACCGAGTGTCGCTTTAACCACCAGTTCATCTCCAACGGTAACATCTGTACAGGCAGCCCAGCCGTTGTGGCGAAGGCTCGACGCTCCTTCCCTTCCAAAGACGCCTCGCTCAGTGTCTACTCGGCTGTCTATGTCACGGTGAGTTTTACTGCAACGGTCTCTACGATGAAGCTGCTGACACTGTCTTGATGATGATGATGATGATGATGCTCACACTGTCCCTGTGTTGATGATGATGATGATGATGATGATGATGCTCAAACTGTCCCTGTGTTTATGATGAAGATGGTGATGATGGTGTTAGGTTCTAAATTCTGGTCCAATAATAATCTAGACGAACTCTGAGGAAAGTCAAGCTAGATTTATTCACCACACTGGGTGTTGCAGCTGCCAAGACAAGAATACAAAGTCGCAAGCACATATATTTAGAACTTCTGACTTAATGAAGATATAAAACATTATTTGCTACTAATAAATTGATTGTTATTTATACTAATAAGCGGTTCATGCATTTGTAAAAGAGCTCATTATGCTGTAGTCATCAGTGTCGGTAACAGTCCCTCCTCAGTGATGTCCTACACCTCCTATAGAACAGGGCTGATTTTCACCCTTGATGAGAAGGAGATTGTGACAATGTGACGCTAGATCTTCTAGTCCATGTCCCCACGGTTACTACTGTCCCTTAGTCCATGTCCCCATGGTTACTACTGTCCCTTAGTCCATGACCCCACAGTTACTACTGTCCCTTAGTCCATGTCCCCACGGTTACTACTGTCCCTTAGTCCATGACCCTATGGTTACTACTGTCCCTTAGTCCATGTCCCCACGGTTACTACTGTCCCTTAGTCCATGACCCCATGGTTACTACTGTCCCTTAGTCCATGTCCCCATGGTTACTACTGTCCCTTAGTCCATGACCCCACGGTTACTACTGTCCCTTAGTCCATGTCCCCACGGTTACTACTGTCCCTTAGTCCATGTCCCCACGGTTACTACTGTCCCTTAGTCCATGACCCCACGGTTACTACTGTCCCTTAGTCCATGTCCCCACGGTTACTACTGTCCCTTAGTCCATGACCCTATGGTTACTACTGTCCCTTAGTCCATGACCCCACGGTTACTACTGTCCCTTAGTCCATGACCCCATGGTTACTACTGTCCCTTAGTCCATGTCCCCATGGTTACTACTGTCCCTTAGTCCATGTCCCCATGGTTACTACTGTCCCTTAGTCCATGACCATATGGTTACTACTGTCCCTTAGTCCATAACCCCATGGTTACTACTGTCCCTTAGTCCATGACCCCACGGTTACTACTGTCCCTTAGTCCATGACCCCACGGTTACTACTGTCCCTTAGTCCATGTCCCCACGGTTACTACTGTCCCTTAGTCCATGACCCCACGGTTACTACTGTCCCTTAGTCCATGTCCCCACGGTTACTACTGTCCCTTAGTCCATGTCCCCACGGTTACTACTGTCCCTTAGTCCATGACCCCACGGTTACTACTGTCCCTTAGTCCATGTCCCCACGGTTACTACTGTCCCTTAGTCCATGTCCCCACGGTTACTACTGTCCCTTAGTCCATGTCCCCACGGTTACTACTGTCCCTTAGTCCATGACCCAATGGTTACTACTGTCCCTTAGTCCATGTCCCCACGTTTACTACTGTCCCTTAGTCCATGTCCCCACGGTTACTACTGTCCCTTAGTCCATGTCCCCACGGTTACTACTGTCCCTTAGTCCATGACCCAATGGTTACTACTGTCCCTTAGTCCATGACCCCACGGTTACTACTGTCCCTTAGTCCATGTCCCCACGGTTACTACTGTCCCTTAGTCCATGACCCCACGGTTACTACTGTCCCTTAGTCCATGACCCCACGGTTACTAGTGTCACTTAGTCCATGACCCCACGGTTACTACTGTCCCTTAGTCCATGTCCCCACGGTTACTACTGTCCCTTAGTCCATGACCCCACGGTTACTAGTGTCACTTAGTCCATGACCCCACGGTTACTAGTGTCACTTAGTCCATGACCCCACATTTACTAGTGTCACTTAGTCCATGACCCCACAGTTACTAGTGTCACTTAGTCCATGACCCACGGTTACTTCTCCTTTTAGCAAGGAGAAGAATGTGTCCTTCTAGCAAGGAGAAGCAAGTGTCCTAGTAATGGGAAGCAGGTGGCATTTTATTAAGAGGAAGCAGGTGTCCTTCTAGCAAGGGGAAGCAGGTGTCCTAGTCAGGAGAAGCAAGTGTCCTTCTAGTCAGGAGAAGCAAGTGTCCTTCTAGTCAGGAGAAGCAAGTGTCCTTCTAGTCAGGAGAAGCAAGTGTCCTTCTAGTCAGGAGAAGCAAGTGTCCTTCTAGTCAGGAGAAGCAAGTGTCCTTCTAGTCAGGAGAAGCAAGTGTCCTTCTAGTCAGGAGAAGCAAGTGTCCTTCTAGTCAGGAGAAGCAAGTGTCCTTCTAGTCAGGAGAAGCAAGTGTCCTTCTAGTCAGGAGAAGCAAGTGTCCTTCTAGTCAGGAGAAGCAAGTGTCCTTCTTCTAGTCAGGAGAAGCAAGTGTCCTTCTTCTAGTCAGGAGAAGCAAGTGTCCTTCTTCTAGTCAGGAGAAGCAAGTGTCCTTCTTCTAGTCAGGAGAAGCAAGTGTCCTTCTTCTAGTCAGGAGAAGCAAGTGTCCTCCTTCTAGTCAGGAGAAGCAGGTGGTGTTGTTCTAGTCAGGAGAAGCAGGTGGTGTTCTTCTTGTAAGGGGAAGCAGCTGTCCTTCTAGTAAGGGGAAGCCGGTGTCCTTCTAGGAAGGGGAAGCAGGTGTCCTTCTAGGAAGGGGAAGCAAGTGTCCTTCTAGGAAGGGGAAGCAAGTGTCCTTCTAGTAAGGGGAAGCAGCTGTCCTTCTAGTAAGGGGAAGCAGGTGCCCTTCTAGGAAGGAGAAGCATGTGCCCTAGAAAGAGGAAGCAGGTGTCCTAGTAAAGGGAAGCAGGTGTCCTCCAGAGCCCCTCATTGTTTAGATCTTATCACCAATAATATCCTACACAACTGACTAGATTCATTTGGCGTTGAGGTTTCCACTCGTGTAAGGAGTTGCTCCACAAAACACATCTCGATTTGAGTGACATTTACCTCTGTTGTCAATGTATTATTCAGCACTAATGCTTTGGTGAACACTCCTTCACGGTTGGACAGTGCTGTTATCCCCCATGTCTTACTCTAACACCCCATAAGACTGTGTATCTGCTTCTAAGCTTTTCAATCTACACTGGCTAACGGTCTGTTCTAGGCTATTCCATTACACCTCCGCCTAGATACTGTTTTGCCCGTTCATATAATCGTCCGACTGATCAATATGTTTCACTACAATTATAGTTTTATTTGCGTATTGGTCATTCAACATTTCACCCAGTCTTATTAGCCCAGCACAGAATTGGATGTGGTACACTGGGTTTCCCAGCCAAAATAGTCTGTTTTTATCTTTAAACTGGTACACTGGGTTTCCCAGACAAAATAGTCTGTTTTTATCTTTAAACTGGTACACTATCGCCATTTGGTGCACAACCAGTATTTTTAATCTACGCAACCCTGAGCTATACTCAGAAGGGTGAACATCTGTGACAGGTCTAGAGTGGCTTTTCCTTGGGAGTATGTGAAAGGATATGGTTTCGGTGATGTTGATTTCATCAGCGACATCACACAGGGTTGGTTTGATTTCATCAGCAACATCACACAGGGTTGGTTTGATTTAATCAGCGACATCACACAGGGTTGGTTTGATTTAATCAGCGACATCACACAGGGTTGGTTTGATTTAATCAGCGACATCACACAGGGTTGGTTTGATTTCATCAGCGACATCACACAGGGTTGGTTTGATTTCATCAGCGACATCACACAGGGTTGGTTTGATTTCATCAGCGACATCACACAGGGTTGGTTTGATTTCATCAGCGACATCACACAGGGTTGGTTTGATTTCATCAGCGACATCACACAGGGTTGGTTTGATTTCATCAGCGACATCACACAGGGTTGGTTTGATTTCATCAGCGACATCACACAGGGTTGGGTTGATTTCATCAGAGACATCACACAGGGTTGGTTTGATTTCATCAGCGACATCACACAGGGTTGGGTTGATTTCATCAGCGACATCACACAGGGTTGGGTTGATTTCATCAGCGACATCACACAGGGTTGGGTTGATTTCATCAGCGACATCACACAGGGTTGGGTTGATTTCATCAGCGACATCACACAGGGTTGGTTTGATTTCATCAGCGACATCAAACAGGGTTGGTTTGATTTCATCAGCGACATCACATAGGGTTGGTTTGATTTCATCAGCGACATCACACAGGGTTGGTTTGATTTCATCAGCGACATCACACAGGTTTGGTTTGATTTCATCAGAGACATCACACAGGGTTGGTTTGATTTCATCAGCGACATCACACAGGGTTGGTTTGATTTCATCAGCGACATCACACAGGGTTGGTTTGATTTCATCAGCGACATCACACAGGGTTGGTTTGATTTCATCAGAGACATCACACAGGGTTGGTTTGATTTCATCAGCGACATCACACAGGGTTGGTTTGATTTCATCAGCGACATCACACAGGGTTGGTTTGATTTCATCAGCGACATCACACAGGGTTGGTTTGATTTCATCAGCGACATCACACAGGGTTGGGTTGATTTCATCAGCGACATCACACAGGGTTGGGTTGATTTCATCAGCGACATTTTAATTAATTAATTCATATTTTATTTTACCTTTATTTAAATAGGCAAGTCAGTTAAGAACAAATTCTTATTTACAATGACGGCCTTCCAAAAGGCAAAAGGCCTCCTTTGGGGACGAGGGCTGGGCTGGGCTAATAAACAAATGCAGGTGGCTTATATCTACAAAAAGCTTTAAATGCTTTATTATCCAAATGTAAATGCATATACTGTACAGTACTGTATTTCTTCATCAGCATCTTTATGCTTTCGTTAATGAAATAATGATAAAAATACTCTTTCAAAATGCCAATGTTTATTTAGCTATGGATCCATAACGAATTACTATGGGAATAAATATCACTGAATTACAGAAATATTGGAAAAAAGTTGCTTAAAAAATTGCTTACTTAAAAATACTCTTTCAAACACACGGTCACGTTGTACAGCGCCATTATGGCTATTAGCAGGGCTATATTTTGGCCTTTATAAATATTATTTTGGCCATTATTCAGATTACAATCGCTCACTGTCATATTTTTTTTAAACAAAATAATCTCCAAAATATAGTTATGTGTATATATATATATATATATATGTGTATATATATATGTGTGTATATATATATGTGTATATATATATGTTATGTATAGCCTTCCCGCTGTGGACATCTATTGCAACGCCGTTTTGCGCTGCTCTGTGACAAGCATGGAGAAACTAAAATGTTAAATTATATTCCATGATATTCTCAAATCTAATTTTATTAAGATATATGTGTGTTGACTGAATTTAAGCAAGTGATGTCTGCTAAATAATCAAGTTTGGTTTCTCCAGAAATAAATAATTTTAAATAACAAACTGGCTTTATTGACAAATTAGTGAGAATGTCTCACCCCATGTTCAAGAATTGCCTTTTTCTCACTCACTCTAGGTTTAATAAAAATGAAATCTTCAAAATGTCTTACTTTTTTAAACAAAGTGATTATTATTTACTAATTTAGAATTATATAAAATATCTGAGAATATCTAACGGAACATTTCCCTCTAAATGTAATTATTGGCGGAGAGTCATTGAAAAATTAATTTTTTAGATATACTGTACACCTACCACTACCGTAGGCGAAATGAGTCTCACTTGTGTTGAGTAATGTGCTGTTAACAGTGGTGTAGGTCTTATTTATTTAAAGGGCATATTCAAGTTAGAAGCAATAGGATTTGAAGCAAAAGACAATTTTTTTAGCACCGTTTCGAGCTGCTCTGAGACAAGCATGGGGACTGGTTTTGATAAATCAATGAGATTTTTATGTTCACTTAGTCTCCGTTTGGTTATTGGTTAGAATAGAATTACAAAATTAGGGTGCAGAAATGTTATGCTTTTAGTGTAACCTTTATTTAACTAAGCAAGTCAGTTAAGAACAAATTCTTATTTGCAAGGACAGCCTACTCCTTCCTCCCCGTCGGAGAATTGAACTCCGGTATCCCGCATTCTCTCGTACGGAAATGGCCTGCTCTCCCTTATGTAAGGAATTAGGCACTTTCCCATGTTTACTACAGTATGTATTGTAGGCTATGTTTACTTGTCAGACTGCACGGTAGCCTAATAAACAAATGCAGGTGGTTTATATCTTCTAAATGCTTTATTATCCAAATGTAAAAGCATATACTGTACAGTACTGTATTTCTTCATCAGCATCTTTATGCTTTCATTAATAAAATAATGATAAAAAATACTCTTTCAAAATGCAGATATATCACTGATTTACAGAAATATTGGAACAAAGTTGTCTGTTGAAGGCAAACAATTTAGAATCCTCCAATCCTCTTATGCTCTAGCCTACTCCCGACCGTCACGTTGTACAGCGCCATATTTTCCATTCCATCCTAACGGAAGCCCTGAGGGTTTCATTTTCTCGGAATAGAAACACCATAATATTAATCAAATTAATTAAGCCAACACATACTGTTATTAAAAAAAGGTTTTAAATTCTCTGGTGATGCCAATTTGGAAGACTATCAAATGCTTCTCCAAGATGCCCTCTGGTGGTCAAACTAGCACTAACTTGCATTAACAGAAAACATTTCTGACAATTAACTACTTAGGGAGCAGTGGAGCGCCCCACTCCCGACACTACCCGGTGAAATGCAAGGCGCCAAATTCAAAATCCAAAAGTTGAATTATTAAACATTCATCAATATACAAGTGTTGCATAGTCATCAAAAGCTCTGCTTCTTGGCAATATCACAGCGATGTCAGATTTCAAAAAGGCTTTACGGCGAAAGCACAACATTTGATTGTTTGAGGATAGAACCTCCAATATTTCTGCATTAGCATAAATTCATAAACCATCGCTGTTCACACAAAACACATTTCACAGCAAAAACAAATCCCTTACCTTTTGAAGAACTTCTGCTGAGGGCTTCCCAAGTGTCCAACGAAGACATCCAATGGTTATTTTGTTAGAAAAACCATAAATCTCTGTTTGGTTGGTGCGTTATGTTCAGAAAATACAACGTTGAATCGCCCATTGAAACGTGAAGAGAACACGTTCAAATATACCTATAAACTATTCCTAAACAAATCAAATACCAGTTAAAATGCATCCTTAGCTATCCTTTTATGAATATTAGCGATAATATTTCACTCGGATGGTCACCTATACCTTATAAAAGTAAAATAAAGTGGGGCGCGCAGCCAGACTCGCGCCCAAGAAAACTTGTTGACATCTGAGCTACCTTGACCATTTCCTGTACCTATTCGTTCTGTTTACTCCAATCTCTCTGAGTCTTTGTATATAGACTGTTGACATCTAGTGGAAGCCATAGGTACTGCAGTCTCAGTCTTGGTTACAAATGGATTCAGTGTGGAGTGAGTCAAACAGAGCAATAGGTCACCAGAAACTGATTTTCGGATAGATGTTTCTCGGGTTTTTGCCTGCTAAATGAGTTCTGTTATACTCAGACATTATGTTAACACTTTTAGAAACCTCAGAGTGTTTCCTATCCAATAGTACTAATTATGTGCATATCCTATTTTCTGAGCCTGAGTGGCAGGCATTTTGCTTTGGGCACGCCAGACTCTCCAAAACCGCCACCTCACCTGCCGCTCCCTAAGAAGTTAATGGACATGGGCAGCTGTGAGGAGGACGGTTTATTCTCCAGGTCTTTAACTCTTTTCCAGAATTTCTTGGCGTTAGACCCACAGAGAGAGAACTGCTCCTTAAAGAAACTAACTAAGCCTGAGTGCACTTATTTCTCATTTGCCT
This sequence comes from Brachymystax lenok tsinlingensis, assembly GCA_030435695.1. Classification (NCBI taxonomy): domain Eukaryota; kingdom Metazoa; phylum Chordata; class Actinopteri; order Salmoniformes; family Salmonidae; genus Brachymystax; species Brachymystax lenok. The sequence goes on along the minus strand of CM059795.1, from coordinate 2,704,213 downwards.
GTACATCAGATGGCAACAAGATCATATTGTACAGCAATTTCATCAGGTAACATGAATACAAAGCTGGCGAGAGGTGGTTAGAATAGGATGAGAGGCCAAAAGCCTGTGTAACCAATAGAGAGTCAAGAGGTCCGAGTGTGGGATCAAATATAGTCTGTCCCATGGTTGGGTAAAGAAAGTTCGTAAGTCAACAAAACATGCAGGTGTCATGAGGCAAATAGCAAAATGCACAAGAAAAAATTGTAATATACAGTGAGGGAAAAAAAGTATTTGATCCCCTGCTGATTTTGTACGTTTGCCCACTGACAAAGAAATGATCAGTCTATAATTTTAATGGTAGGTTTATTTGAACAGTGAGAGACAGAATAACAACAAAAAAATCCAGAAAAACGCATGTGAAAAATGTTATACATTGATTTGCATTTTAATGAGGGAAATAAGTATTTGACCCCTCTGCAAAACATGACTTAGTACTTGGTGGCAAAACCCTTGTTGGCAATCACAGAGGTCAGACGTTTCTTGTAGTTGGCCATCAGGTTTGCACACATCTCAGGAGGGATTTTTTTCCCACTCCTCTTTGCAGATCTTCTCCAAATCATTAAGGTTTTGAGGCTGACTTTTGGCAACTCGAACCTTCAGCTCCCTCCACAGATTTTCTATGGGATTAAGGTCTGGAGACTGGCTAGGCCACTCCAGGACCTTAATGTGATTCTTCTTGAGCCACACCTTTGTTACCTTGGCTGTGTGTTTTGGGTCATTGTCATGCTGGAATACCCATCCACGACCCATTTTCAATGCCCTGGCTGAGGGAAGGAGGTTCTCACCCAAGATTTGACGGTACATGGCCCCGTCCATCGTCCCTTTGATGCGGTGAAGTTGTCCTGTCCCCTTAGCAGAAAAACACCCCCAAAGCATAATGTTTCCACCTCCATGTTTGACGGTGGGGATGGTGTTCTTGGTGTCATAGGCAGCATTCCTCCTCCTCCAAACACGGCAAGTTGAGTTGATGCCAAAGAGCTCCATTTTGGTCTCATCTGACCACAACACTTTCACCCAGTTGTCCTCTGAATCATTCAGATGTTCATTGGCAAACTTCAGACGGGCATGTATATCTACTTTCTTGAGCAGGGGGGCCTTGCGGGCGCTGCAGGATTTCAGTCCTTCACGGCGTAGTGTGTTACCAATTGTTTTCTTGGTGACTATGGTCCCAGCTGCCTTGATCATTGACAAGATCCTCCCGTGTAGTTCTGGGCTGATTCCTCACCGTTCTCATGATCATTGCAACTCCACGAGGTGAGATCTTGCATGGAGCCCCAGGCCGAGGGAGATTGACAGTTCTTTTGTGTTTCTTCCATTTGCGAATAATCGCACCAACTGTTGTCACCTTCTCACCAAGCTGCTTGGCGATGGTCTTGTAGCCCATTCCAGCCTTGTGTAGGTCTACAATCTTGTCCCTGACATCCTTGGAGAGCTCTTTGGTCTTGGCCATGGTGGAGAGTTGTAGGTTTGGAGTTTTGGAATCTGATTGATTGATTGCTTCTGTGGACAGGTGTCTTTTATACAGGTAACAAGCTGAGATTAGGAGCACTCCCTTTAAGAGTGTGCTCCTAATCTCAGCTCCTTACCTGTATAAAAGACACCTGGGAGCCAGAAATCTTTCTGATTGAGAGGGTGTCAAATACTTATTTCCCTCACTAACATGCAAATCAATTTATAAAACTTTTCACATGCGTTTTTCTTGATTTTTTTCTTGTTATTCTGTCTCTCACTGTTCAAATAAACCTACCATTAAAATTATAGACTGATCATTTCTTTGTCAGTGGGAAAACATACAAAATCAGCAGGGGATCAACTACTTTTTTCCCTCACTGTATAACGACTTGGAGCTAGCCATTGTAAGTTCAGAGTCACTCGCCCCAACAGTGTGTGTGTGCTGGAGGCGATCGAGAGAGGGGGAGTGTGGTAGAGGAGAGTGAATGCTCAGGAGAGAGGGTAGAGTGTGGTGGAGGAGAGCGAATGCTCTGGAGAGAGGGGGAGTGTGGGGGAGGAGAGTGAATGCTCAGGAGAGTGGGGGGAGTGTGGTGGAGGAGAGCGAATGCTCAGGAGAGAGGGTAGAGTGTGGAGGAGGAGAGCGAATGCTCTGGAGAGAGGGGGGAGTGTGGTGGAGGAGAGTGAATGCTCTGGAGAGAGGGGGGAGTGTGGTGAAGGAGAGCGAATTCTCAGGAGAGAGGGGGGAGTGTGGTGAAGGAGATTGAATGCTCTGGAGAGAGGGGGAGTGTGGTGGAGGAGAGCGAATTCTCAGGAGAGAGGGTAGAGTGTGGAGGAGGAGAGCGAATGCTCTGGAGAGAGGGGGGAGTGTGGTGGAGAGTGAATGCTCTGGAGAGAGGGGGGAGTGTGGTGGAGGAGAGCGAATTCTCAGGAGAGAGGGGGGAGTGTGGTGAAGGAGAGTGAATGCTCAGGAGAGAGGGGGGAGTGTGGTGAAGGAGAGCGAATGCTCAGGAGAGAGGGGGGAGTGTGGTGAAGGAGAGTGAATGCTCAGGAGAGAGGGGGAAGAGTGGTGAAGGAGAGTGAATGCTCAGGAGAGAGGGGAGTGTGGTGGAGGAGAGTGAATGCTCAGGAGAGTGGGGGGAGTGTGGTGGAGGAGAGCGAATGCTCAGGAGAGTGTGGTGGAGGAGAGTGAATGCTCAGGAGAGTGGGGGGAGTGTGGTGGAGGAGAGCGAATGCTCAGGAGAGACGGTAGAGTGGTGGAGGAGAGCGAATGCTCAGGAGAGTGGGGGGAGTGTGGTGGAGGAGAGCGAATGCTCAGGAGAGAGGGGAGTGTGGTGGAGGAGAGTGAATGCTCAGGAGAGTGGGGGGAGTGTGGTGGAGGAGAGTGAATGCTCAGGAGAGAGGGGGGAGTGTGGTGGAGGAGAGCGAATGCTCAGGAGAGTGGGGGGAGTGTGGTGGAGGAGAGCGAATGCTCAGGAGAGTGGGGGGAGTGTGGTGGAGGAGAGTGAATGCTCAGGAGAGAGGGGGGAGGAGAGTGAATGCTCAGGAGAGAGGGGGGAGTGTGGTGGAGGAGAGCAATAGCTCTCAGTCCGCCAGCTGGAGTGCAGCAGGCAACGGGAGTAGGTGTCACACCCACTTGGGAGAAGCTTTTATTTCTGGAGGCAGATTTCTTGTAGAAAATGCCAGTGGCTAGTATTTGAACAGCAGGAGGGGGCTTCAAAGACTCATGCCGCTTGTTGGGCCCAAAGGCCTCAACACATTTCACTTCACACCTCAGTGCTAATTGAAGTTGTATCTGGACTGTCCTAGCAAGCCTGGCAGCCTTAACTCAGCATTCAGTCCCCATAAAGTAAAATATATCATTGTGATGTACTTTATTTTTCATTTTTTTCATTTTACTTTCTTGGCTTTCAAACTAGCATCAGACCAAACACTGCTCACTCAGTTCCAGGTTGGAATGGTGTCCTCAGGTCTCTGCTGTTTGTTTGCTAGAGCACCCTCTGTATAGCTTGGAAAAAGAAAACCTTGGAAGTAGTAATGTGGTCAAAATTAGGTTGTAGGTTTGGAGTTTTGATCTGGAGCGAAGGCCATACTGTGGAGGGTAGCATCCTGCATATGTCCCTGACAAAAAAATCCAAGTTTATATAACTCCAAATCTATCCTTTTGTAAAAAAACATGTTGAAAAATGTGAGGGCTCACATGCAGCTGTGTCTCTCTCTCTCTCTCTCTCACGCTCTCTCTCTCACACACACACACACGGGTTGGTTTGATTTCATCAGCGACATCACACAGGATTGGTTTGAGTGCAGGCAGGAGAGACCGTCTCGTCTGGACGTTAAATGTTGAAGTCACATTCTGCTCGCTCCAGATTCCTTTTTGCAAAACAATTACTCTGTCCCAGACACAACCCACCCTCAAAGTATGGTTGTGTTATCTCCCGGAACCACATACTGTAGGTGCAGAGCACTGTGTGGGACCCAGACCAGCACTGTCCAAACACTCCAGATTTTTTTTTACTTTACCTGTGAATACACACATTGCAATGCATGGCTCATTTTCTGACAGTAAGACAACATAGATTCACCCAAAACTGCCAAATCATTAATTTGTGACATAAATAATGGCGCCTGGGACTCTCATCGGTCTCCCGGTAACCACTTCGTGTGGTGTGAGTCGAGTGGTTGCATTCGTTGACGCCCTCATAGACATCAATACCACTGGTAGCTGTGTAACCCAGATGTATCTCTTGTCTTGCTTTTTATTTTCCTTATTCTTGAATCCACTACTATTTTGGGGGGAAACTGTTTAGAAGTGATAAGCTGTAATATGTAAAACACAGCCCGCCTAAAGCGGGGTGGAGTTAAATTGTACGTACATATAAAAGACTGTGTTCCCATTGTGAATTTAGAACGTTCTCTGAATAAAACCTGACCATTGCAGTTCGGGACTCTTTGTTTCTTATAACTGGAGCTTTACAAACTCCAGGAAACGGATAGAGTTATAGTCTGATTTGATATAATAGTTCTGAGATAGAACAAAAATTCTCGTGACAATCATATTTCTGTAATCACTGACTCCCTCTTTAGGACCTTGAATAAATGTAATGGATTTTGTTCACATCTGATTTGAACAGAAGTTCCCAACAGCAGTTAAGGATCCTTCCAACGCCACATATGAGGTAGCCGGATCACATGCCTCACGGCTGGAGGACTTGGTGAAGAGCCAGGCGTTGCGCCAACATTGCTCTAGCCTCTTAGCCTCTACCAGGAATGTCATACATGATGGATCATTAGCTTATACACTAACTTACACACATCTAGATGGCCGGGCCGGGCGGGGTGGGTGTGGAGCCAGAGACAGCAGGGGTTCAAACTGTAGAACCCAGTTTCTACATTTGAATATAAAAATGGATTGTATCAAACAAAACTATGGGACCCTCAGGATAACAAATATTAGCAAGATTGCTGAATGTAAGTACATTATTTACCTTCTGTGGTAAATGTATCAAACCGTTTGCTGTGATAAGTGTTTTTGTTGTTGTGCACTCTTCAATCAATAGCATGGTCTTATTTCACTGTAATAACTACTGTAAATTGGACAGTGCAGTTAGATTAACAAGAATTTAAGCTTTCTGCCTTCATAAGACATGCCTATGGAAAGTTGGAAAGGAAAGTTTCCTGTTACTTACAACGTAATTCTAGTCACATTAGCGCATGTTAGCTCAACCGTCCCGGAATAGGGACACCGATCCCGTAGAGGTTGCGCCAACATTGCTCTAGGTTGGAGAGAGCGGACTACGTGGTCATTATCGCCCCCCATGTGAAATGCAGGAAACTGATAAATTCCTGACCCTCTTTAACTGTGTCAGGCACATCTTTCATTATGCTACGCATTTCACCAATACTCAACTGTTGGTGTTGATTTTGCACCTGTACTACCGACTGGCACTCTGGCGGTATAGGATTTCCTCCCTCTGGGAATACTCGCCCAGTATAATAAGTAACTGGGACTGTATGAGTACAAACCGGTTGCACATGTCTATGGTTCCCCGGGTCTTCTGTATCGGTAATCCAGTCCAGGACCACTGTGTGGACTGGTAATGAGCCCATCTTCTGCCTCCGTAACGCTCCTTTTCCTCTTTAAGAGAGGGATATAGTGGTGACCCGTTTAGCCTGGGATACATGATATCCCGGGGTGAACAGGGGGAGGGGTGGTGAGGTCATTTACCCCCATGTGTTCTGATGCTGCTGGAGGAGGATAAGATGTTGGATTTTGATTTATTTTCCAGAGCCCTCTCGCGAGGTCCTGCTTCTGATCAAATCTATGAGCCTGCACATTTTTTACTAGTCGGTCGCCTGGACAAGCTGAGACTGCAGGTCTTTGATTTTAGCTTTATTGGTTCTGTTGATACAACGCCGACATCAGAACCTTGTGTATTAAAGCTTGTGATTTTTCCTTGATATCACTGTGCCACACCACAACAGAATATTTGTGTTCTTTATTTGATTGATTTTAATAAATTTTCTGTCAGCAGGAAAACACTGACCAATTTTCTCCAATTTGCTCAATTTTACTTGAGCCTAATTGGTAGATTGCTGGTACGCCTCTTTCAGCGTATCCATGGCTTTGTTACATGTGTCCTCTTCTACTCCCTTTTACGGTGTCAGGACCCCGGATGCCATTTCATTAGTTATTTCGGTCTCTCACCCCGGATGCCCTTTCAGTAGTTATTTCTGCCCCTCACCCCAGATGTCCTTTCAGTAGTAATTTCTGTCTCTCACCCCAGATGTCCTTTCAGTAGTTATTTCTGTCTCTCACCCCAGATGTCTCTCTCCCAACAGTGTCTAGGGTGTTTAGATTCCCTCACCCACGGCTCTAATACCTTTTATCAATTTTTTTTTCCCAAGGTACTGTTATCAGTCCGAATAGGACTCAAACCAACCTCCTTAAGTTTGACGGTCAATACACATATATTGTTCTCAAATAACTTCTTAACACTCCTATTGTTCTCCAACCACCTCCATAATTTACAGGCAACTGTCTATCACCATGCACATTTTCATCTACCGACAACGTCTCAACCTTAACGGGCGTTATTAATGGAAAACGCCTACGTCTACCTCCTGGTGTGACTTCCACGGGACTCGTTGAATAACGTAGACTTTTAATAAGGACTACTTCTTGAACAACCCGAACGTACTAGTATGCAAATGTGGCAACATCTCCATACACCACACAATAAACAGATATGTCGTAGGGACGGCCAATCTCCTTGACCCTCCTAGTGGACTTCAACCCCTAGTCCTAGGGGACGGTTAAACCCTCCTAGCGGACTTCAACCCCTAGTCCTAGGGGACAGTTAAACCCTCCTAGCGGACTTCAACCCCTAGTCCTAGGGGACGGTTAAACCCTCCTAGCGGACTTCAACCCCTAGTCCTAGGGGACGGTTAAACCCTCCTAGCGGACTTCAACCACTAGTCCTAGGGGACGGTTAAACCCTCCTAGGCACGTCGTGCATGCGGGGCATAGTCTAACCTATATGGGGGGCATACCCTCTTAAGCAGGCCGTGCCGGCAGTGCCCAGTCTAACCAATATGGGGGTAAAACCCCTAGGTCTACTACCGGTCGTCTGTACCCAGTTGGCCTACTGAATAAATCCAGGCTTTCTAGGTCAGTTTCCAATCATTTATATTCAGCCTATGATCTTCATCTCCCCCAAGATGTCAGAAAGAGTGGAAACGGGTATAGGAGCTTTCAGACCTCGTTTTGTGTGCAGGTTCCTGTTCCTACTGATTCTTACTCTTTAGTTTGAATGAATATCATGGTGAATCGTGCCGACAACACAAATTGTTACGTTCTTTGGTCTGGTACAATTAAAAACTGAAGCTAGATTTATTCACCACAGTAGGTGTTGCAGTTGCCAAGGCCACGATACAGCTGCCAAGACCCCCACCCCACCCCACCCCACCCCGCTTCTTTGTCTAGGATGAACACCTCTTATACTGGGCAGGTGGTGTTATCGTGTCCCAGCTTGAGTCCGGAACCTTCATACTCCTCCATACCTCTCACAGGTCTTCCTATCAATCAGGAGAGACCTTGAGTTAGGGGAGTACACATTCCTACAGTCTACTGCAGTCCACTACATAATGACTCTTCTCATACACAAGGAGAACACTACTTTTAATCTAGAAGAATATGTAAAAGAAATCTATTCATACTAACAGGATATGATGGTATAACGCAGTAAATATATAAAACTGTAATGCACAACCTATCCCACTAACTCATAACTTTTTACTACTAATAATCAGATTATGCAACTAAAACGTGCTCTAGTCATTTGTCTTTAACAATGGCAATGATGGTGGTGATGGTTATGATTATGAGAGTAATAATGATGAGGATGATGATGATGATGAGAATGAGGATGATGATTAGAGAAATGATGATGAGAACGATGATGATGGTGGTGATGGTGAGGATGATGATGATGATGATGGTGATGATGATGAGAATGGTGAGGGTGATGGTGATGATGGGAATGATGGTGATGGTGGTGATGGTGAGGATGATGATGATGGTGGTGATGGTGATGATGATGAGGATGGTGATGATGGGAATGATGGTGTTGATGATGGTGTTGATGAGAATGATGATGGTGATGATGATGGTGTTGATGAGAATGATGATGATGATGATGAGAATGATGGTGTTGATGATGATGGTGTTGATGAGAATGATGGTGATGATGAGAATGATGATGGTGATGATGAGAATGATGGTGATGATGAGAATGATGATGGTGATGACTAAACACAAACTGTCAGAAGCCAGTAATTAATTCATAGTGTTGTCTCTTGTCGAGCTCTGTTTTTCAGATCTAGAGTAGCCGTCTGTTTTACAGAGGCAGGCCGCTCTGTTCATAGAGACGGATACATAATTTTGATTGTTTAATCTCTGTGGTTCTGTCTCACCATGTCCTGGTGTCTTGTTGTTACAGATGTACATCACTAGCACCATAAAGACTAAGAGTAGCCGCCTGGCCAAACCGGTGCTGTGCCTGGGTACCCTGTGTACAGCATTCCTGACCGGGCTCAACCGGGTCTCGGAGTACCGGAACCACTGTTCTGATGTCATCGCTGGGTTCCTCCTGGGCAGCTCTATCGCTCTCTTCCTGGTGAGGACTAATGTCTCTTTATCTCTTCCTGTTTCTTTATCTCTTCCTGGTTAGGACTAACGTTTCTTTATCTCTTCCTGGTTGGGACTAACGTTTCTTTATCTCTTCCTGGTTGGGACTAACGTTTCATTATCTCTTCCTGGTTGGGACTAACGTTTCTTTATCTCTTCCTGGTTGGGACTAACGTTTCATTATCTCTTCCTGGTTGGGACTAACGTTTCTTTATCTCTTCCTGGTTGGGACTAACGTTTCTTTATCTCTTCCTGGTTGGGACTAACGTTTCATTATCTCTTCCTGGTTGGGACTAACGTTTCATTATCTCTTCCTGGTTGGGACTAACGTTTCTTTATCTCTTCCTGGTTGGGACTAACGTTTCATTATCTCTTCCTGGTGAGGACTAACGTTTCATTATCTCTTCCTGGTTGGGACTAACGTTTCATTATCTCTTCCTGGTTGGGACTAACATTTCATTATCTCTTCCTGGTTGGGACTAACGTTTCATTATCTCTTCCTGTTTCTTTATCTCTTCCTGGTTGGGACTAACGTTTCATTATCTCTTCCTGTTTCTTTATCTCTTCCTGGTTGGGACTAACGTTTCATTATCTCTTCCTGGTTGGGACTAACGTTTCATTATCTCTTCCTGGTTGGGACTAACATTTCTTTATCTCTTCCTCAGGAGGACTAAAGTTTCTTTTTGATCTCTTTTAGCAGATGTTATTGCGGGTGTAGCGAAATGATTGTGCTTCTAGTTCCGACAGTGCAGAAATATCTAACAAGCCATTTCTAACAATTTCACAACACATACCTAAAACACACAAATCTAAGTAAAGGAATGGAATTAAGAATATATAAATATATGGACGAACAAAGACAGAGCGGCATAGACTAAGATACAGTAGAGTAGTATAGAATACTGTATATACATATGAGATGAGTAATGTATAGACTAAGATACAGTAGAGTAGTATAGAATACAGTATATACATATGAGATGAGTAATGTATAGACTAAGGTACAGTAGAGTAGTATAGAATACTGTATATACATATGAGATGAGCAATGCAAGATATGTAAACATTATTAAAGTGACATTATTAAAGTGACTAGTGATCCATTTATTAAAGTGGCCGATGATTTCAAGTCTGTATGTAGGCAGCAGCCTCTCTGTGTTAGTGATGTCTGTTTAACAGTCTGATGGCCTTGAGATAGAAGCTGTTTTTCAGTCTCTCGGTCCCAGCTTTGATGCACCTGTACTGATCTTGCCTTCTGGATGGTAGCGGGGTGAACAGGCAGTGGCTCGGGTGGTTGTTGTCCTTGATGATCTTTTTGGCCTTCCTGTGACATTGGGTGCTGTAGGTGTCCTGGAGGGCAGGTAGTTTGCCCCCGGTGATGCGTTGTGCAGACCGCACCACCCTCTGCAGAGCCCCTGCGGTTGTGGGCGGTGCAGTTGCCGTACCAGGCGGTGACACAGCACGACAGGATGCTCTCAGTTGTGCATCTGTAAAAGTTTGTGAGGGTTTTAGGTGACAAGCCACATTTCTTCAGCCTCCTGAGGTTGAAGAGACGCTGTTGCGCCTTCTTCACCACACTGTCTGTGTGAGTGGACCATTTCAGTTTGTCGGTGATGTGTACGCTGAGGAACTTAAAACTTTCCATAGGGGGGTGCTCCCTCTGCTGTTTCCTGAAGTCCATGATCTTCTCCTTTGTTTTGTTGACGTTGAGTGAGAGGTTCTTTTCAGAGTGACATCATGTTATGGGTATGCTTGTCATTGACAAGGACTAGGGAGGTTTTTGGGGTAAAAAGAAATGGAATAGAGCTAAGCACAGGCAAAATCTTAGAGGAAAATCTGGTTCAGTCTGCTTTCCACCAGACACTGGGAGACAAATTCACCTTTCGGTAGGACAATAACCTTAAACACAATGCCAAATATACATTTGAGTATACCTGACATTAGGAACACCTTCCTAATATTGAGTTGCACCCCCCCTTATGCCATCAGAACAGCCTCAATTTGTCGGGGAATGGACTCTACACGGTATCTCAAATCAAATCAAATTGTATTTGTCACATACACATGGTTAGCAGATGTTAATGCGAGTGTAGCGAAATGCTTTTGCTTCTAGTTCCGACCATGCCGTAGTATCTAACAAGTAATCTAACAAATTCACTACAACTACCTTATACACACAAGAGTAAAGAAATGAATACGAGTATGTACATATAATATATGGATGAGCGATGGCTGACCGGTGTAGGCAAGATGCAGTAGATGGTATGGAGTACAGTATATACATATGAGATGAGTAATGTAGGATATGTAAACATTATATAAATGGCATCGTTTAAAGTGGCTAGTGATACATTTATTTCATCCAATTATAATTATTAAAGTGGCTAGAGATTTGAGTCGATGGCCGAACGGCATGGGTAAGATTCAGTAGATGGTTTAGAGTACAGTGTATACATTTGATATGAGTAATGTCAGATATGTAAACATTATATACAAAATTGTTTAAAGTGGCTAGTGATACATTTGTTACATCCAATTCCTATGTTTAAAGTGGCTAGAGATTTAAGTCAGTATGTTGGCAGCGGCCACTCTGTCACGCCCTGACCTGTATGTGCCTGTTTATGTCTCATTTTGGTTTGGTCAGGGTGTGAGTTGGGGTGGGCATTCTATGTTTTCTATTTCTATGTTTTGCCTGAGTATGGCTCTCAATCAGGGACAGCTGTCTTTGGTTGTCTCTGATTGGGAACCATACTTAAGTAGCCCTTTTTTCCCTCCAGTGTTGGTGGGAAGTTGACTCTGTTAGGGTGTATGTTGCTGTTGGTGCGACACCATTTGACGTTCGTTCGTTCGTTCGTTCGTTCGCTCGCTCGGGTGAGTTGAAAAAATAAACATGTTTTTCACGCTGCGCCTTGGTCGATTAATGAAGATCGTGACACACTCAATGTTAGTGGTGGCTGTTTAACAGTCTGATGGCCTTGAGGTAGAAGCTGTTTTTCAGTCTCTCGGTCCCAGCTTTGATGCACCTGTACTGACCTCGCCTTCTGGATGATAGCGGGGTGAACAGGCAGTGGCTCGGGTGGTCGCTGTTGCGCCTTCTTCACCACGCTGTCTGTGTGGGTGGACCAATTCAGTTTGTCGGTGATGTGTACACCGAGGAACTTAACTTTCCACCTTCTCCACTACTGTCCCATCGACGTGGATAGGAGGGTGCTCCCTCTCCTGTTTCCTGAAGTCCACAATCATCTCCTTTGTTTTGTTGACATTGAGTGAGAGGTTATTTTCTTGACACCACACTCCGAGGGCCCTCACCACCTCCCTGTAGGCCGTCTCGTTGTTGTTGGTAATCAAGCCTACCACTGTAGTGTGGTCAGCAAACTTGATGATTGAGTTGGATGCGTGCTTGGCCACGCAGTCATGGGTGAACAGGGAGTACAGGAGAGGGCTGAGAACGCACCCTTGTGGGTCCCCAGTGTTGAGGATCAGCGGGGTGGAGATGTTGTTTCCTACCCTCACCACCTGGGGCCGGCCCGTCAGGAAGTCCAGGACCCAGTTGCACAGGGCTGGGTCGAGACCCAGGGTCTCGAGCTTAATGACAAGCTTGGAGGGAACTATGGTGTTAAATGCTGAGCTGTAGTCGATGAACAGCATTCTTACATAAGTATTCCTCTTGTCCAGATGGGTTAGGGCAGTATGCAGTGTGATTGCGATTGCGTCGTCTGTGGACCTATTGGGACGGTAAGCAAATTGGAGTGGGTCCAGGGTGTCTGGCAGGATGGAGGTGATATGATCCTTGACTAATCTCTCAAAGCACTTCATGATGACGGAAGTGAGTGCTACGGGGCGATAGTCATTTAGCTCAGTTACCTTAGCTTTCTTGGGAACAGGAACAATGGTGTCCCTCTTGAAGTATGTGGGAACAGCAGACTGGGATAGGGACTGATTGAAAATGTCCCTAAACACACCAGCCAGCTGGTCTGCGCATGCTCTGAGGACACGGCCAGGGATGCCATCTGGGCCGGCAGCCTTGCGAGGGTTAACACATTTAAATGTTTTTCTCACATTGGTTGCGGTGAAGGTGAGCCCGCAGGTTTTGGTAGCGGGCCGTGTCGGTGGCACTGTATTATACTCAAAGCGAGCAAAGAAGTTGTTTAGTTTGTCTGGGAGCAGGACGTCATGGTCCGCGACGGGGCTGGTTTTCTTTTTGTTTCTTTTTGTATCTAAAGCGTTCCACAGGGATGCAGGCCCATGTTGACTCCAATGCTTTCCACAGTTGTGTCAAGTTGGCTGGATGTCCTTTGGGTGGTGGACCATTCTTGTTACCCACAGGAAAATGTTGAGTTTGAAAAATCCAGCATTGTTGCAGTTCGTGACACACACAAACCGGTGCTCCTGGGACCTATTAACAGATCCCGTTCAAAGTCACTTAAATCTTTTGTCTTGTCAATTCATGTCTCAATTGTCTCAAGGCTTAAAAGTCCTTATTTATCCTGTGTTCTCCCATTCATCTACACTGATTGATTGAGGTGGATTTAACAAGTGACATCAATTAGTCTATGTCGTGGAAAGAGTAGGTGTTCTTAATGTTTTGTCCACTTTCCGGTATGTCTCCTTTTGTTTCAGGGTATCTGTGTGGTGAACAACTTTAAAGGAGCCCACTCGACTCCCACCAAGCAGAAGACTGAAGATTACCGTGGTCTCCCGCTAATGACCTTCCCCCACGTCCAGAGCCCCCTGGAGACACTCAGCGCACAGGTAACCACTTAACACTACTGTTCAATACTACTGCACAGGTATCCACTTAACACTACTGTTCAATACTACTGCACAGGTATCCACTTAACACTACTGTTCAATATTACTGCACAGGTAACCACTTAACACTACTGTTCAATACTACTGCACAGGTATCCACTTAACACTACTGTTCAATACTACTGCACAGGTAACCACTTAACACTACTGTTCAATACTACTGCACAGGTAACCACTTAACACTACTGTTCAATACTACTGCACAGGTAACCACTTAACACTACTGGTCAATACTACTGCACAGGTAACCACTTAACACTACTGGTCAATACTACTGCACAGGTAACCACTTAACACTACTGGTCAATATTACTGCACAGGTAACCACTTAACACTACTGTTCAATACTACTGCACAGGTAACCACTTAACACTACTGTTCAATACTACTGCACAGGTAACCACTTAACACTACTGTTCAATACTACTGCACAGGTATCCACTTAACACTACTGTTCAATACTACTGCACAGGTAACCACTTAACACTACTGTTCAATACTACTGCACAGGTATCCACTTAACACTACTGGTCAATACTACTGCACAGGTAACCACTTAACACTACTGGTCAATACTACTGCACAGGTAACCACTTAACACTACTGTTCAATACTACTGCACAGGTATCCACTTAACACTACTGTTCAATACTACTGCACAGGTATCCACTTAACACTACTGTTCAATACTATTACACAGACACATAGTTAGCACAGTCGTTAGGGCTGAACTAGACCCGACTCTGCTGTACCATACTATCCTGGACTACACTGTACCATACTATCCTGGATTATACTATGCTGGGCAGTACTGTACTATATTGTACCATATTATATTGCACCATACTCAGGGTTGTGGAGGTTCCTTTCTAAATGTAATCCGTTAGTTACTAGTTACCTGTCCAAAATTGTAATCAGTAACGTAACTTTTGGATTACCCAAACTCAGTAATGTAATCTGATTACATTCAGTTACTTTCCCTTTAAGAGGCATTAGAAGAAGACGACAATGTATGTTACCATTTGAACGACATCTATCGCAGGATAAATCAATGTTAAAGTTTACAAAGCTGGCCATATATGGATGTAAAATCTTACTTTATGGGTTATCTAGGCTTCTTCTAGCCCATCAGTTTCTACTACATTTAATCATATGATTAAATTATATCTTTACATTAATATATATAATTTATAAGTCCAACAATAGATGAAAGGCGTATATAGCTAAATGAGAGAACAGCAGTGTGATTTACATCAATGCGCTATGTAGATATCAATAATAAGTGATATCCGTATCGCCGTAGACTAGACCACTGCTTTCATGCTTACCTCCAAGCGTTTATTCAAATTGGATAATCTTTGAATGCCGACAGCAGTCGCACAATGGAAGAGAACTTGGACTGTAGCCTACAAAAGCCTATTCCTGCTCTTTTCCCGCGATCTATCAAACACATTTGGTGTGTCATCCTAGTGGTCTCTGACTTGTGGTCAGACTCGCTCAGGTGGAACAAACCTTCAGAAGTATCGGTAATCTGATTACAATATTGTTGCTGGTAATGTAACAGATTACAGTTACCGTTTCATTGTAATCCCTTACATGTAAGGGATATCTATACTGTACCATACTGTGTACTGTACCAAAGTCACCATTTTATAAGTTAATGCCTTCAACTGAAATGTGTCTTCCGCATTTAACCCAACCCCTCTGAATCAGAGAGGTGCGGGGGGCTGCCTTAATCGACATCCACGTCTTCGGCGCCCGGGGAACAGTGGGTTAACTGCCTTGTTCAGGGGCAGAACAACAGATTTTTACCTTGTCAGCTCGGGGATTCGAAATTGCAACCCTCCGGTTACAAGTCCAACGTTTTAACCACTAGGCTACCTGCCGCCCATACTGTACCATAATGTACCATACTATACTGTACCATACTGTACCATACCATAATATACTGTACCATACTATACTGTACCATACTGTAACCATACTATACTGTACTATACTGTACCGTACTATACTGTACCATACTGTACCATACTATACTGTACCATACCATACTGTACCATACCATACTGTACCATACTGTAACCATACTATACTGTACTGTACTATACTGTACCATACCATACTGTACCATACCATACTGTACCATACTGTAACCATACTATACTGTACCATACTATACTGTACCATACCATACTGTACCATACTGTAACCATACTATGCTGTACCATACCATACTATACTGTACCATACCATACTGTACCATACTATACTGTACCATACCATACTGTACCATACTGTACTATACTGTACCGTACCATACTATACCGTACCATACTATACTGTACCATACTACACCATACTATACTGTACCATACCATACCATACTGTACCATACCATACTGTACCATACTGTACCATACCATACTGTACCATACTGTAACCATACTATACTGTACCATACTATACTGTACCATACCATACTGTACCATACTGTAACCATACTATGCTGTACCATACCATACTATACTACCATACCATACTGTACCATACTGTACCATACCATACTGTACCATACTGTAACCATACCATACTGTAACCATACCATACTGTACCATACCATACTGTACCATACCATACTATACTGTACTATACTGTACCATACTGTACCATACCATACTATACTGTACCATACTATACTGTACCATACTATATTGTACCATACTGTACTATACTGTACCATACTATACTGTACCATACTATACTGTACCATACCATACTATACCGTACCATACTATACTGTACCATACTATACTGTACCATACTATACTGTACCATACTAAACTATACTATACTGTACTGCTATACTGTACCATACCATACTGTACCATACTGTAACCATACTATGCTGTACCATACCATACTATACTACCATACCATACTGTACCATACTGTACGATACTATACTGTACCATACCATACTGTACCATACCATACTATACTGTACCATACTATACTGTACCATACTGTAACCATACCATACTGTACCATACTATACTGTACCATACTATACTGTACCATACTGTAACCATACTATACTGTACAATACCATACTGTACCATACTATACTGTACCATACCATACTATACTGTACCATACTATACTGTACCATACCATACTGTACCATACTGTACCATACTGTACCATACTATACTGTACCATACTATACTGTACCATACTGTAACCATACTATACTGTACCATACTGTAACCATACTATACTGTACCATACTGTAACCATACCATACTGTACCATACTGTAACCATACTATACTGTACAATACCATACTGTACCATACCATACTATACTGTAACCATACTATACTGTACCATACCATACTATACTGTACCATACTATACTGTACCATACCATACTGTACTATACTGTACCATACCATACTGTACCATACCATACTATACTGCACCATACCATACTGCACCATACCATACTGTACCATACTATACTATACTATACTGTACCATACTATACTGTAACCATACTATACTGTACCATACTGTACCATACCATACTATACTATACTATACTGTACCATACTATACTGTAACCATACTATACCGTACCATACTATACTGTACCATACCATACCATACTATACTGTACCATACTGTAACCATACTATACTGTACCATACTATACTGTACCATACTGTAACCATACTATACTGTACCATACTGTAACCATACCATACTGTACCATACTGTAACCATACTATACTGTACCATACCATACTGTACCATACCATACTATACTGTAACCATACTATACTGTACCATACCATACTATACTGTACCATACTATACTGTACCATACCATACTGTACTGTACCATACCATACTGTAACCATACTATACTGTACCATACCGTACTGTACCATACCATACTGTACCATACCATACTGTACTATACTGTACCATACCATACTGTACCATACCATACTATACTGCACCATACCATACTGCACCATACCATACTGTACCATACCATTACCATACTGTACTGTACCATACCATACTATACTGTACTGTACCATACCATACTGTACCATACTGTAACCATACTATACCGTACCATACTATACTGCACCATACCATACTGTACTGTACCATACCATACTGTAACCATACTATACTGTACCATACCGTACTGTACCATACCATACTGTACCATACCATACTGTACTATACTGTACCATACCATACTGTACCATACCATACTATACTGCACCATACCATACTGCACCATACCATACTGTACCATACCATTACCATACTGTACTGTACCATACCATACTATACTGTACTGTACCATACCATACTGTACCATACTGTAACCATACTATACCGTACCATACTATACTGCACCATACCATACTGTACCATACTGTAACCATACCATACTGTAACCATACTATACTGTACCATACTATACCATACTATACTGTACCATACCATACCATACTGTACTATACTGTACCATACTGTACCATACTATACTGTACCATACTGTAACCATACTGTAACCATACTGTACCGTACCATACTGTACCGTACCATACTGTACCATACTATACTGTACCATACCATACTGTACCATACTGTAACCATACTATACCGTACCATACTATACTGTACCATACTATACTGCACCATACTATAATATACTATACTATACCATACTGGACTATTATACTATATTATACTGTACTATACCATACTATTCCATACTATACTATAATGTACCATACTATACTGTACCATACTATACTGTACTATACTGTACCATACTATACTGTACTAATACATACTAACCTATACTATACCATACTATACTATACTATACTGTACCATACTATACTATACCATACCATACTGTACTATACCATACTGTACCATACCATACTGTACCATACCATACTGTACCATACTATACTATAATGTACTATACCATCCTATATTATACTGTACCAGACTATACTGTACTACACTGTACCATGATATACTATACTGTACCATACCATACAATACTGTACCATACTATACTATACCATATACACTGTACCATACTATACTTTACTATACTATAGTATACTATACTTTACTTTACCATACCATACTGTACCCTACTATACTGTGCCATACTATACTGTACCCTACTATACTGTGCCATACTATATTGTGCTATACTGTTCCATACTATACTGTACCATACTATACTATACCATACTATAATATACCGTATTATACCATACTATACTGTTCCATACTATACTATACCGTACTATACTATGCCATACTATACTGTGCCATACTATGGTCTATTGTCTGTTGCTGGCAGCACCTTCTCACTAAGGCTAATCCATGCTCTGTGTCAATGTACTTGGAGAATGAAGTTGATTCTGGTTAGGTGTGTGAGGTATGTTTGTGTGTGTGTGTGTGTGTGTGTTCTACCTCCAGTCTTAATGTGTATTGATTAGGGGTGAAACGGTATTCGTATTGAACCGTTCGGTACAGGGTCACAGTGCACGGTTCGGTACGCACTTCAAACCCAAACAATACATTAATCATATATTATAGCTAGGAAAATATATATATATTTTTGCATAAACCAATGGCGTATATATTAACATGGAAATAATATCCACATGGTAAGAAAGTTGTATGCAGCTCATTAGTTATTTCACTCCAGCGAGAATAGCGCTGAGAGACCTTCGTAGCAGCAATTAGCTTGTGAAGGAACAGAGCTGAGAGACCGTCGTAGCAGCAATTAGCTTGTGAAGGAACAGAGCTGAGAGACCGTCGTAGCAGCAATTAGCTTGTGAAGGAACAGAGCTGAGAGACCGTCGTAGCAGCAATTAGCTTGTGAAGGAACGGAGCTGAGAGACCGTCGTAGCAGCAATTAGCTTGTGAAGGAACGGAGCTGAGAGACCGTCGTGGCAGCAATTAGCTTATGAAGGAACGGAGCTGAGAGACCGTCGTAGCAGCAATTAGCTTATGAAGGAACGGAGCTGAGAGACCGTCGTAGCAGCAATTAGCTTATGAAGGAACGGAGCTGAGAGAACGTCGTAGCAGCAATTAGCTTATGAAGGAATTAGCAGCTAAGGAGCAACATGGCAAGCATTGTTGAGCCAGAACTAGAAGACGCCCCAGCATTATTCAGGTCTGCCGTCTGGAAACATTTCAGTTTCCCTGTAAACTGTAACGGGAATTGCCAACGAGTGTTTTGATTAAACTTCTACAACATGTAGGCTCTGTTCATTGCCGATAGCCTATTCGAGTAGCAATACTAGTACCATGACTACTCATTTGCTCCGACATCACCCCCAAAGTGCCAATCGGTTTAAACGGAAACCACTTCTCCCCACAGCCTTCAGGCAACAATATGCGGCAGACTCCGGTAGGGCTAAAGAAATCAACGCAGCGATAGAAAAATTAATAGCGGCAGATATGAGACCCTTCTTTGTGGTAGAGAATGCGGGGTTCAGAAACATGTTTAAAGTGGTCGAGCCTCGCTTCACTATTCCTTCCCGTACACATTTTGCCCAGACATTTAATACCTGCCTTATACAACAACAAAAAACTAAAGAACAACTTGAGAGTGAGTTGTCAGAAACGTGGTCTGTCGCTCTAACCAGACAGTTGGACATCTAGAGCTACAGAGAGCTACCTTACTGTAACGGCTCATTTCATTACGGCAGACTGGGAGATAAAAAGCCATTGTCCTTCAAACACGGCCCCTTGAGAGTAGTCACACCAGTGTAAACCTGAGGGAAGACCTAAGGGAGGTAGTTGGAGAGGGATAATGTAACGATTCCTGCGACCAATGACAACGCTAGAAATTTTGTAAATGCAGTTGCACCAGCTGGATTGGGGCCACAGACGGGATGATTTGCTCACGTTATTAATCTAGCATCTCAAAAAAAAAAAAAGCAATGTCATTGAATCCAGTCTCTCTCGCCTCCTCAGGGAGGTGGTGATCCTTCTTTCATAAAAGCACAACTGCTGCACATGTTGTCAAGACAAAAACGGAAGATTCTGGAGCTGCCAAACCACAAACGAATCCAAGATGTCCCTACTAGATGGAATTCAAGCCGTGACATGGTTGAGAGATGCCTTGAGCAGAAAGCTGAGGTGTATTCTACACTGACTGATCAAGCTGTGAGGGAGAATGTCAAAGATATTGTGACTTTGTCTGAAAATGACATAAGACTAGCAGAGGAAGTGTGCCAACCTCTCAAAACAAACGAGAGCCGCACACTCTAGGAGCTCAGATGCAAAAAATATTTATGTCCAACATTTCGACAGACCAACTGTCTTCATCAGGGTATTATACGTTTCAAGCTACCCATGTTTAAAATGACATATTTCTCAGGCATTTAGTTTGTCGATGTATCGAAACCGCATCGAACCATGACACCACTGTACCGTATCGTACCGAACCGTGAGTTTGTGAACCGTTTCACCCCTAGTATTGATGATTGTTGTAAAGCTGCCTTCTCAGCAGTCTCCCTCTAGTCTTAATGTGTATTGATGATTGTTGTAAAGCTGCCTCCTCAGCAGTCTCCCTAAACCATGTTTATGTACTTATCAACATAATTATTATCAGAGCCTCCTAGAGCTACCCTATTCCCTACTGTAGAAAACCCTTCCAGCTGCCCAGATGGTATCCTATTCCCTACTGTAGAAAACCCTTCCAGCTGTCCAGATGGTATCCTATTCCCTACTGTAGAAAACCCCTCCAGCTGTCCAGATGGTATCCTATTCCCTACTGTAGAAAACCCTTCCAGCTGCCCAGATGGTATCCTATTCCCTACTGTAGAAAACCCTTCCAGCTGTCCAGATGGTATCCTATTCCCTACTGTAGAAAACCCTTCCAGCTGTCCAGATGGTATCCTATTCCCTACTGTAGAAAACCCTTCCAGCTGCCCAGATGGCATCCTATTCCCTACTGTAGAAAACCCTTCCAGCTGTCCAGATGGTATCCTATTCCCTACTGTAGAAAACCCTTCCAGCTGCCCAGATGGCATCCTATTCCCTACTGTAGAAAACCCTTCCAGCTGTCCAGATGGCATCCTATTCCCTACTGTAGAAAACCCTTCCAGCTGTCCAGATGGTATCCTATTCCCTACTGTAGAAAACCCTTCCAGCTGTCCTGATGGTATCCTATTCCCTACTGTAGAAAACCCCTCCAGCTGTCCAGATGGTATCCTATTCCCTACTGTAGAAAACCCTTCCAGCTGTCCAGATGGTATCCTATTCCCTACTGTAGAAAACCCTTCCAGCTGCCCAGATGGTATCCTATTCCCTACTGTAGAAAACCCTTCCAGCTGCCCAGATGGTATCCTATTCCCTACTGTAGAAAACCCTTCCAGCTGTCCAGATGGTATCCTATTCCCTACTGTAGAAAACCCTTCCAGCTGCCCAGATGGTATCCTATTCCCTACTGTAGAAAACCCTTCCAGCTGTCCTGATGGTATCCTATTCCCTACTGTAGAAAACCCTTCCAGCTGTCCAGATGGTATCCTATTCCCTACTGTAGAAAACCCTTCCAGCTGTCCAGATGGTATCCTATTCCCTACTGTAGAAAACCCTTCCAGCTGTCCAGATGGTATCCTATTCCCCTACTGTAGAAAACCCTTCCAGCTGTCCAGATGGTATCCTATTCCCTACTGTAGAAAACCCTTCCAGCTGTCCAGATGGTATCCTATTCCCTACTGTAGAAAACCCTTCCAGCTGTCCAGATGGTATCCTATTCCCTACTGTAGAAAACCCTTCCAGCTGTCCAGATGGTATCCTATTCACTACTGTAGAAAACCCTTCCAGCTGTCCAGATGGTATCCTATTCCCTACTGTAGAAAACCCTTCCAGCTGCCCAGATGGTATCCTATTCCCTACTGTAGAAAACCCTTCCAGCTGCCCAGATGGTATCCTATTCCCTACTGTAGAAAACCCTTCCAGCTGCCCAGATGGTATCCTATATTCCCTACTGTAGAAAACCCTTCCAGCTGCCCAGATGGTATCCTATTCCCTACTGTAGAAAACCCTTCCAGCTGTCCAGATGGTATCCTATTCCCTACTGTAGAAAACCCTTCCAGCTGTCCAGATGGTATCCTATTCCCTACTGTAGAAAACCCTTCCAGCTGTCCTGATGGTATCCTATTCCCTACTGTAGAAAACCCTTCCAGCTGTCCAGATGGTATCCTATTCCCTACTGTAGAAAACCCTTCCAGCTGTCCTGATGGTATCCTATTCCCTACTGTAGAAAACCCTTCCAGCTGTCCAGATGGTATCCTATTCCCTACTGTAGAAAACCCTTCCAGCTGTCCAGATAGTATCCTATTCCCTACTGTAGAAAACCCTTCCAGCTGTCCAGATGGTATCCTATTCCCTACTGTAGAAAACCCTTCCAGCTGTCCAGATGGTATCCTATTCCCTACTGTAGAAAACCCTTCCAGCTGTCCAGATGGTATCCTATTCCCTACTGTAGAAAACCCTTCCATCTGTCCAGATGGTATCCTATTCACTACTGTAGATGGTCTTTCAGTCGGTTACAGACACTCATCTTCCACACCTGGGACACTCTGTTACTATGGGCAACCAGAATCATTTGACCTAGTCAGCCAATCAGAGGCTCTACCTGGGAGGAACTCTTTAGTTGTTTTCAGGAGGAGGGAAGTTTGACACACAACTTCTGTAAACTCTTGTCCTCCACATCAACTCACATCTGGACACTTTCCTAACCAGTCTTCCACCTTGGACTTGGGCAACCTTGTGTTAGCGCTTTACTGGCCTTAAAGCACTATAATACACTACCACTCCTTCCCTCCTCTATCCCTGGTTGTGTTGTGTGTGTGTGTGTGTGTGAGAGTCTGTTTGTGTTGTGTGTGTGAGTCTGTTTGTTGTGTAATAATTGTATCCCTGTCTTCTGCTGGTCATTCTACGTCCTCTAACCGGGACGCTGGGACAGTTGCACCTATATCTAAACTGGCAAGTCTATCATAGTCCACCACCTGTTGGTGGCGCTCTTTTTCACCTACATAGTGGTTCTATAGGGCTCTGGTCTAAAGTAGTGCGCTATATAGGGAATAGGGTTCCATAGGGCTCTGGTCTAAAGTAGTGCACTATATTGGGAATAGGGTTCCATAGGGCTCTGGTCTAAAGTAGTGCACTATATAGGGATTAGGGTGCCATAGGGCCCTGGTCTAAAGTAGTGCACTATATAGGGAATAGGGTTCCATAGGTCTCTGGTCAAAAGTAGTGCACTATATAGGGAATAGGGTTCCATAGGGCTCTGGTCTAAAGTAGTGTACTATATAGGGAATAGGGTTCTAAAGTAGTGCACTATATAGGGTTCCATAGGGCTCTGGTCTAAAGTAGTGCACTATATAGGGAATAGGGTTCTAAAATAGTGCACTATATAGGGAATAGGGTGCCATAGTGCCCTGATCTAAAGTAGTGTACTATCAAGGGAATAGGGTTCTATAGGGAACTTGTCTAAAGTAGTACACTATATAGGGAATAGGGTTCCATTTGGAACAGATCCATTATATTAACTTCTGCCTCTCACTGATCCTGCCACAGTGCTAGCTGAAATTAAACGTTAAGC
Organism: Brachymystax lenok tsinlingensis; assembly: GCA_030435695.1. Lineage (NCBI taxonomy): Eukaryota > Metazoa > Chordata > Actinopteri > Salmoniformes > Salmonidae > Brachymystax > Brachymystax lenok. The sequence goes on along the minus strand of CM059795.1, from coordinate 2,680,041 downwards.
CATTCATGTCCAAATGTCTAATGACCTTTAGTACACCTGTTCTGACTGAAGGACACATCTGAAACAGGTTTTAAATCAGCCAAAGCGTTTTTCTACCATGTGAATTTTGATATTGTTCTATATTTAGTCTTTGGACACAGTTGTTGACACATTTCATGAATCAGGTCCTGTGAATACATGTTTTATTAATTAATAATAATTTATGGAATATAGATTGATAGATAATATAGATAATATAGATTCAATCCAGAGCATTCCAAACATGCTCAATGGGTGACATGTCTGGTGAGTATGCAGGACATGGAAGAACTGGGACATTTTCAACTTACAGTAATTGTGTACAGATCCTTGCGACAAGGGGACATGCATTGTAATGCTGAAACATGAGGTGATGGCTGCGGATGAATGGCAGGACAACGGGCCTCAGGATCTAGTCACGGTAGCTCTGTGCTTTCAAATTGCCACCGGTTGGACGTTCTGCCAAATTCTCTAAAACAACGTTGGAGGCTGCTTATAGTAGAGAAATCAACATTAAATTCTCTAGCAACATCTCTGGTGGACATTCCTGCAGTCAGCATGCCAAAACTTGAAACATCTGTGGCATTGTGTTGTGTGACAAAACTGCACATTATTGAGTGGCCTTTTATTTTCTCCAGCACAAGGTGCACCTATGTAATGATCATACTGTTTAATCAGCTTATTGATATGCCACACCTGCCAGGTGGATGGATGATCTTTGCAAAGGAGAAATGTTCACTAACAGGGCTGTAAACAAAATTGTGCACAGCATTTTAGAGAAATACGCTTTTTGTGTGTATTGAACATTTCTGGGACCTTTTTATTTCACCTCATGAAATATGGGACCAACACTTTACATGTTGCATTTTAGATTTTTGTTAAGTGTACATATGAAAACAATATTTAAAGAAATTCTCACATACCCCTAGATTACATGCAGTATTGTCAAATCCAATGCAAGTCAATAGACTGGAGACATTTCACAGCATTTTCCTAATTTCTTTTCTCAGATCTCGTGTACACATCTTAATAACGTTCACATCTTAATAACGTTCACACCTTAATAACGTTCACACCTTGATAACGTTCACACCTTAATAACGTTCACACCTTAATAACGTTCACATCTTAATAACGTTCACATCTTAATAACGTTCACACCTTAATAACGTTCACACCTTAATAACGTTCACATCTTAATAACGTTCACATCTTAATAACGTTCACACCTTAATAACGTTCACATCTTAACGTTCACATCTTAATAACGTTCACACCTTAATAACGTTCACACCTTAATAACGTTCACATCTTAATAACGTTCACATCTTAATAACGTTCACATCTTAACGTTCACACCTTGATAACGTTCACATCTTAATAACGTTCACATCTTAATAACGTTCACACCTTAACGTTCACACCTTAATAACGCTCACACCTTGATAACGTTCACACCTTAATAACGTTCACACCTTAATAACGTTCACACCTTAATAACGTTCACACCTTAATAACGTTCACACCTTAACGTTCACACCTTAATAACGTTCACATCTTAACGTTCACACCTTAATAACGTTCACATCTTAATAACGTTCACACCTTAATAACGTTCACACCTTAATAACGTTCACATCTTAACGTTCACACCTTAATAACGTTCGCACCTTAATAACGTTCGCACCTTAATAACGTTCACACCTTAATAACAATCACATCTTAACGTTCACATCTTAATAACGTTCACATCTTAACGTTCACATCTTAATAACGTTCACACCTTAATAACGTTCACATCTTAACGTTCACATCTTAATAACGTTCACACCTTAATAACGTTCACACCTTAATAACGCTCACACCTTAATAACGTTCACATCTTAATAACGTTCACATCTTAATAACGTTCACATCTTAACGTTCACACCTTGATAACGTTCACATCTTAATAACGTTCACATCTTAATAACGTTCACACCTTAACGTTCACACCTTAATAACGCTCACACCTTGATAACGTTCACACCTTAATAACGTTCACACCTTAATAACGTTCACACCTTAATAACGTTCACACCTTAATAACGTTCACACCTTAATAACGTTCACACCTTAATAACGTTCACACCTTAATAACGTTCACACCTTAACGCGTTCACACCTTAATAACGTTCACATCTTAACGTTCACACCTTAATAACGTTCACACCTTAATAACGTTCACACCTTAATAACGTTCACACCTTAATAACGTTCGCACCTTAATAACGTTCGCACCTTAATAACGTTCACACCTTAATAACGTTCACATCTTAACGTTCACATCTTAATAACGTTCACATCTTAACGTTCACACCTTAATAACGTTCACACCTTAATAACGTTCGCACCTTAATAACGTTCACACCTTAATAACGTTCACACCTTAATAACGTTCACACCTTAATAACGTTCATCTTAACGTTCACATCTTAATAACGTTCACATCTTAATAACGTTCACATCTTAATAACGTTCACACCTTAATGCGTTAACGTTCACCTGTAATAGCGTTCACACCTTAATAACGTTCACCTTAATAACGTTCACACCTTAACGTTCACATGCGTTCATCTTAGCGTTCACATCTTAATAACGTTCACATCTTAATAACGTTCACACCTTAATCGCGTTCAATAGCGTTCACACCTTAACGTTCACATCTTAATAACGTTCACATCTTAATAACGTTCACACCTTAATAACGTTCACATCTTAATAACGTTCACACCTTAATAACGTTCACATCTTAATAACGTTCACACCTTAATAACGCTCACACCTTAATAACGTTCACACCTTAATAACGTTCACACCTTAACGTTCACATCTTAATAACGTTCACACCTTAATAACGTTCACACCTTAATAACGTTCACACCTTAATAACGTTCACACCTTAATAACGTTCACACCTTAATAACGCTCACACCTTAACGCTCACACCTTAATAACGTTCACACCTTAACGTTCACACCTTAACGTTCACACCTTAATAACGTTCACACCTTAATAACGTTCACATCTTAACGTTCACATCTTAACGTTCACACCTTAATAACGTTCACACCTTAATAACGTTCACATCTTAACGTTCACACCTTAATAACGTTCACACCTTAATAACGTTCACACCTTAATAACGTTCACACCTTAATAACGTTCACACCTTAATAACGTTCACATCTTAATAACGCTCACATCTTAACGTTCACACCTTAATAACGCTCACATCTTAATAACGTTCACATCTTAACGTTCACATCTTAATAACGTTCACATCTTAATAACGTTCACATCTTAATAACGTTCACACCTTAACGTTCACATCTTAACGTTCACACCTTAATAACGTTCACACCTTAATAACGTTCACACCTTAATAACGCTCACATCTTAATAACGCTCACATCTTAACGTTCACACCTTAAAAACGCTCACATCTTAATAACGTTCACACCTTAATAACGCTCACATCTTAATAATGTTTTCTATATTGATTGTCTGGACCAACATACACTGAACAAAAATATATAACGCAACATTCAACAATTTAAACGATTTTACTGAGTTACAGTTCACAAATGGAAATCAGTCAATTGAAATACATGTATTAGGCCCTAATCTATGGATTTCACATGACTTGGATACATATATGCATCTGTTGGTCACAGATACACTACATGACCAGAAGTATGTGGACACCTGCTCATCGAACATCTCATTCCTGAATCATGGGCATTAATATGGAGTCGGCCCCCCCTTTGCTGCTATAACAGCCTCCACTCCTTCTGGGAAGGCTTTCCACTAGATGTTGGAACATTGCTGCTGGGACTTGCTTCCATTCAGCCACAAGACCATTAGTGAGGTTGGGCACTTATGTTGGGTGATTAGGCCTGGCTTCCAATTCATCCTAAAAGTGTTTAATGGGGTTGAGGCTCTGTGCAGGCAAGTCAAGTTCTTCCACACCGATTTTGGGTCCACACTGATCTTGACAAACCATTTCTGTATGCACCTCGCTTTGTGCACGGGGGCATTGTCATGCTGAAACAGGAAGGGGCCCTCCCCAAACTATTGCCACAAAGTTGGAAGCACAGGATCGTCTAGAATGTCACTGTATGCTGTAGTTAAGATTTCCCTTCACTGGAACTAAGGGGCCCGAACCATGAAAAACAGCCCCAGACCATTATTCCTCCTCCACCAAACTTTACAGTTGGAACTATGCATTGGGGCAGGTAGCATTCTCCTGGCATCTGCCAAACCCAGATTCGTCCGTCGGAATGCCAGATGGTGAAGCGTGATTCATCACTCCAGAGATGTGAACGTTATTAAGATGTCCAATGGGAGCGAGCTTTACATCACTACAGCTGATGCTTGGCATTGTGCATGGTGATCTTAGGTTTGTGTGCGGCTGCTCGGCCGTGGAAACCCATTTCATGAACAGTTGTTCTGACGTTGCATACAGAGGCAGGTTGGAACTCTGTAGTGAGTGTTGCAACCGAGGACAGACAATTTTTATGCACTACGCGCTTCAGCACTCGGTGGTCCCATTCTGTGAGCTTGTGTGGCCTACCATTTCGCGGCTGAGCCGTTGTTGCTCCTAGACGTTTCCACTTGACAATAACAGAACTTACAGTTGACCGGGGGCAGCTCTAGCAGGACAGAAATTTGACAAACCGACTTGTTGGAAAGGTGGCATCCTATAAGTCACTGAGGTCCTCAGTAAGGCCAATGTTTGTCTATGGAGATTGCATGGCTGTGTGCTCGATTTTATACACCTGTCGGAAACGGGTGTGGCTGAAATAGCTGAATCCACTAATTTGAAGGGGTTTCCACCTGCTTTTGTACATATAGTGTACCATAACAAAAAAAGGGGCCTTGGATCCGAAAACCAGTCAGTATCTGGTGTGACCACCATTTGCCTCATGCAGCGCGACACATCTCCTTCACATAGAGTTGATCAGGCTGGTCTACCAAAAAAATATTGCGCCTGTTTAATGCAACCTTTGCTGTTAATAGATTGCAAAGTAGAATACAACTGAGCTAAACGATTGGAACAAGGTCACTTTCTCTTTTTCCTTACGACCGGTCAAACTGATGTAGTTTAAACATTTTGCACAGAAAAACTTTGACTTAGAAATAGCCTACCAAAGGGATATTATAAGCAGAAACGTATCTAAATCAGGCAAAACAATATCCTTCACCCCCTGTCAACATATCGTTCTGCAGCGTTTGACTGTAGCCTATAGAACATTTTCTATATTTGGGGCTTATGGTTGGGCGCAGGCCTCAGATTTTCACTTCATCACATATAGTCGGGCAGGTGAGGATGGGTTATTAGCAATTGCGTTTGGGTGCAGGTGAAAAAACAGCTGGCCCAAGCACCACAGAGAGAGAGAGAGAGAGAGGGAGAATAGTCTTGCTATTGAGAGAGAAAATAACCTTGCTATTGAGAGAGAGAGAGAAAATATATTTGCTAGGGAGAGAGGGAGAGAGAGAGCATAGCCTTGTTATTGAGAAAGGCCGCCGAAGGCAAACCTGGCTCTCAAGAGAAGACAGGCTATGTGCACACTGGCCACAAAATGAAGTGGAAACTGAGCTGCACTTCCTAACCTCCTGCCAAATGTATAACCATATTAGAGACACATTTAACCTCAGATTACACAGACACACAAAGAATTCGAAAATCAAATCCAATTTTGATAAACTCCCATATCTATCGGGTGAAATACCACAGTGTGCAATCACAGCAGCAGTATTTGTGACCTGTTGCCACAAGAAAATGACAACCAGTGAAAACCCTCTGCAACTGGATCCTGGACTTCCTAAAATGCCACCCCCAGGTGGTGAGGGTAGGTAGCAACAAATCTGCTACGCTGATCCTCATGCTGGAAGATCCAACGACAACCCAGTTTTAGCCTCCTGGTAGAGGCAGACATGTTTTGGCCTGGTACATCATGGAGTCCTTAAGACCATGTATCCTAACACGGTTCCCAGGGCCTTTGGAAGTAAAACAGCCGCACAACATCACAGATCCACCACCATACTACACACATCCACCACCATACTACACACATCCACCACCATACTACACAGATCCACCACCATACTACACAGATCCACCACCATACTACACACATCCACCACCATACTACACAGATCCACCACCGTACTACACACATCCACCACTATACTACACAGATCCACCACCACTATACTACACAGATCCACCACCGTACTACACAGATCCACCACCGTACTACACACATCCACCACCATACTACACACATCCACCACCATACTACACAGATCCACCACCGTACTACACACATCCACCACTATACTACACAGATCCACCACCACTATACTACACAGATCCACCACTATACTACACAGATCCACCACCGTACTACACAGATCCACCACCGTACTACACAGATCCACCACCGTACTACACAGATCCACCACCGTACTACACAGATCCACCACTGTACTACACAGATCCACCACTGTACTACACAGATCCACCACCGTACTACACACATCCACCACTGTACTACACAGATCCACCACCGTACTACACAGATCCACCACCATACTACACAGATCCACCACTATACTACACAGATCCACCACCATACTACACAGATCCACCACCATACTACACAGATCCACCACCATACTACACAGATCCACCACTATACTACACAGATCCACCACCATACTACACAGATCCACCACTATACTACACAGATCCACCACTATACTACACAGATCCACCACCATACTACACAGATCCACCACTATACTACACAGATCCACCACCATACTACACAGATCCACCACTATACTACACAGATCCACCACTATACTACACAGATCCACCACTATACTACACAGATCCACCACTATACTACACAGATCCACCACCATACTACACAGATCCACCACTATACTACACAGATCCACCACCATACTACACAGATCCACCACTATACTACACAGATCCACCACTATACTACACAGATCCACCACCATACTACACAGATCCACCACCATACTACACAGATCCACCACTATACTACACAGATCCACCACTATACTACACAGATCCACCACTGTACTACACAGATCCACCACTGTACTACACAGATCCACCACCGTACTACACAGATCCACCACTGTACTACACAGATCCACCACTGTACTACACAGATCCACCACCGTACTACACAGATCCACCACTATACTACACAGATCCACCACTATACTACACAGATCCACCACTGTACTACACAGATCCACCACCATACTACACAGATCCACCACTATACTACACAGATCCACCACTGTACTACACAGATCCACCACTATACTACACAGATCCACCACTATACTACACATATCCACCACCATACTACACATATCCACCACCGTACTACACAGATCCACCACTATACTACACATATCCACCACCATACTACACATATCCACCACCATACTACACAGATCCACCACTATACTACACATATCCACCACCGTACTACACAGATCCACCACTATACTACACATATCCACCACCGTACTACACAGATCCACCACTATACTACACATATCCACCACCGTACTCCAATGACATTTAGCAACTCCAGTCACTTCCGTTTGTGTTTTGGTGACAGCAGACGGGGTTTTCTACTGCCAACCCTTCCCAATAACTTGTTGGCATTGAGGTTTGCGTCTAATTGGAGTTTTGGAGACTTGGTGACCCTAAGATTTAACCAACTTCTAAGGTTCTTCAACCTTTAGAGATTGTTTTGCCAACGTTCTAACTGGGCTTGCGTCCTCTTCCAGGTTCATCACAGCTCCAGTTGTTTTGCATTTCTTAATTACTGCCCTGATAGTGGAGATGGGTATTTTCAGGAGAGTAGGTATCTTTTTATAGTCGTTGCCTTATTAAGGTCAACAACCATTCGTGTGTTCTCTGGCCTTTCCCATGTTGATGGATGACTTAGGGAGTTTAGCCTGTGGGGCACCTCATATTTATACCCCAGTGAAACAGGAAGTTATGGAAGTTAGAGTTCCCAAAGACTCGGATCTCAATCGGAATAAACATCAATTAGCTTTTGTTCATGAGAATTTCCAGGGGACACACATGTTTTTGAATAAAATTATTATTTCTTGAACAATTTTAACTCAATTAAAGGTTACTGTACATGTACATATTACCTCAATTACCTCGACTAACCGGTGCCCCCACACATTGACTCTGTACCGGTACCCCCTGTATATAGCCTCCACAGTGACTCTGTACTGGTACCCCCTGTATATAGCCTCCACATTGACTCTGTACCGGTACCCCCTGTATATAGCCTCCACATTGACTCTGTACTGGTACCCCTGTATATAGTCTCCACATTGACTCTGTACAGTACCCCCTGTATATAGCCTCCACATTGACTCTGTACCGGTACCCCCTGTATATAGCCTCCACATTGACTCTGTATCGGTACCCTGTATATAGCCTCCACATTGACTCTGTGCAGTACCCCCTGTATATAGTCTCCACATTGACTCTGTGCAGTACCCCCTGTATATAGCCTCCACAGTGACTCTGTACTGGTACCCCCTGTATATAGTCTCCACATTGACTCTGTGCAGTACCCCCTGTATATAGTCTCCACATTGACTCTGTATCGTAATACCCTGTATATAGTCTCCACATTGACTCTGTACCGGTACCCCTGTATATAGCCTCCACATTGACTCTGTACCGGTACCCCCTGTATATAGCCTCCACATTGACTCTGTACAGTACCCCCTGTATATAGCCTCCACATTGACTCTGTACCGGTACCCCCTGTATATAGCCTCCACAGTGACTCTGTACTGGTGCCCCCTGTATATAGCCTCCACATTGACTCTGTGCAGAGCCCCTGTATATAGCCTCCACATTGACTCTGTGCAGAGCCCCTGTATATAGCCTCCACATTGACTCTGTGCAGTACCCTGTATATAGTCTCCACAGTGACTCTGTACCGGTACCCCCTGTATATAGTCTCCACATTGACTCTGTACCGTTACCCCCTGTATATAGTCTCCACATTGACTCTGTACCGGTGCCCCCTGTATATAGCCTCCACATTGACTCTGTACCGGTGCCCCTGTATATAGCCTCCACATTGACTCTGTACTGCTACCCCCTGTATATAGTCTCCACATTGACTCTGTACCGGTACCCCCTGTATATAGTCTCCACATTGACTCTGTGCAGTACCCCCTGTATATAGCCTCCACATTGACTCTGTACTGGTACCCCCTGTATATAGCCTCCACATTGACTCTGTACTGGTACCCTGTATATAGTCTCCACATTGACTCTGTACTGTACCCTGTATATAGCCTCCACATTGACTCTGTACTGGTACCCCCTGTATATAGTCTCTACATTGACTCAGTGCAGTACCCCTGTATATAGCCTCCACATTGACTCGGTACAGTACCCCCTGTATATAGTCTCCACATTGACTCTGTACCGGTACTCCCTGTATATAGCCTCCACATTGACTCTGTACCGGTACCCCCTGTATATAGCCTCCACATTGACTCTGTACCAGTACCCCCTGTATATAGCCTCCACATTGACTCTGTACAGTACCCCCTGTATAGAGCCTCCACATTGACTCTGTACTGGTACCCCCTGTATATAGTCTCCACATTGACTCTGTGCAGTACCCCTGTATATAGCCTCCACATTGACTCTGTACTGGTACCCCCTGTATATAGTCTCCACATTGACTCTGTGCAGTACCCCCTGTATATAGCCTCCACATTGACTCTGTACCGGTACCCCCTGTATATAGCCTCCACATTGACTCTGTGCAGTACCCCCTGTATATAGTCTCCACATTGACTCTGTACTGGTACCTCCCTGTATATAGCCTCCACATTGACTCTGTACAGTACCCCTGTATACAGCCTCCACATTGACTCTGTACAGTACCCCTGTATATAGTCTCCACATTGACTCTGTACTGGTACCCCTGTATATAGTCTCCACATTGACTCAGTACCAGTACCCCCTGTATATAGCTTCCACATTGACTCAGTGCAGTACCCTGTATATAGTCTCCACATTGACTCTGTGCAGTACCCCTGTATATAGCCTCCACATTGACTCTGTACCGGTACCCCCTGTATATAGCCTCCACATTGACTCTGTGCAGTACCCCCTGTATATAGCCTCCACATTGACTCTGTGCAGTACCCCCTGTATATAGCCTCCACATTGACTCTGTACAGTACCTCCCTGTATATAGTCTCCACATTGACTCTGTGCAGTACCCCCTGTATATAGTCTCCACATTGACTCTGTACCAGTACCCCTGTATATAGCCTCCACATTGACTCTGTACTGGTACCCCTGTATATAGTCTCCACATTGACTCTGTACCGGTACCCCTGTATATAGCCTCCACATTGACTCTGTGCAGTACCCCCTGTATATAGCCTCCACATTGACTCTGTACTGGTACCCCCTGTATATAGTCTCCACATTGACTCTGTACCGTACCCCCTGTATATAGCCTCCACATTGACTCTGTACCGGTACCCCTGTATACAGCCTCCACATTGACTCTGTACCGGTACCCCCTGTATATAGTCTCCACATTGACTCTGTACCGGTACCCCCTGTATATAGTCTCCACATTGACTCTGTACCGGTACCCCCTGTATATAGCCTCCACATTGACTCTGTGCAGTACCCCTGTATATAGTCTCCACATTGGCTCTGTACAGTACCCCCTGTATATAGTCTCCACATTGGCTCTGTGCAGTACCCCCTGTATATAGTCTCCACATTGACTCTGTGCAGTACCCCTGTATATAGCCTCCACATTGACTCTGTACCGGTACCCCCTGTATATAGCCTCCACATTGACTCAGTACCGGTACCCCCTGTATATAGCCTCCACATTGACTCAGTACCGGTACCCCCTGTATATAGCCTCCACATTGACTCAGTACCGGTACCCCCTGTATATAGCCTCCACATTGACTCAGTACCGGTACCCCCTGTATATAGCCTCCACATTGACTCAGTACCGGTACCCCCTGTATATAGCCTCCACATTGACTCAGTACCGGTACCCCCTGTATATAGCCTCCACATTGACTCAGTACCGGTACCCCCTGTATATAGCCTCCACATTGACTCTGTACCGGTACCCCCTGTATATAGTCTCCACATTGACTCTGTACCGGTACCCCCTGTATATAGCCTCCACATTGACTCTGTGCAGTACCCCTGTATATAGCCTCCACATTGACTCAGTACCGGTACCCCCTGTATATAGTCTCCACATTGACTCTGTACCGGTACCCCCTGTATATAGCCTCCACATTGACTCTGTACCGGTACCCCCTGTATATAGCCTCCACATTGACTCTGTACCGGTAGCCCCTGTATATAGTCTCCACATTGACTCTGTACCCCCTGTATATAGTCTCCACATTGACTCTGTACCGGTACCCCCTGTATATAGCCTCCACATTGACTCTGTACAGTACCCCTGTATATAGCCTCCACATTGACTCTGTACCGGTACTCCCTGTATATAGCCTCCACATTGACTCTGTGCAGTACCCCCTGTATATAGCCTCCACATTGACTCTGTACCGGTACCCCCTGTATATAGCCTCCACATTGACTCGGCAGTACCCCCTGTATATAGTCTCCACATTGACTCAGTACCAGTACCCCCTGTATATAGTCTCCACATTGACTCTGTGCAGTACCCCCTGTATATAGCCTCCACATTGACTCTGTACCGGTACCCCCTGTATATAGCCTCCACATTGACTCTGTACCGGTACCCTGTATATAGTCTCCACATTGACTCGGTACCGGTACCCCCTGTATATAGTCTCCACATTGACTCTGTACCGGTACCCCCTGTATATAGCCTCCACATTGACTCTGTACCGTTACCCCCTGTATATAGCCTCCACATTGACTCGGTACCGGTACCCCCTGTATATAGTCTCCACATTGACTCTGTACCGGTACCCCCTGTATATAGCCTCCACATTGACTCTGTACCGGTACCACCCTGTATATAGCCTCCACATTGACTCTGTACCGGTACCTCCTGTATATAGCCTCCACATTGTTATTTACTGCTGCTCTTTAATGATTTGTTACTTTTATTTTATCTATTTTTTACCTAACACGTTTTTTTTGCATTGTTGGTTAAGGGCTTGTCAGTAAGCATTTCACCTGTTGTGTACACCTGTCTTTTATTTCATTTTATTTGTGTGTGAGAGAGATGTTTGAGGGAAGCAGTGCGATGTCCATCTACAGTAGCTACCAATATGAAGCCGGTTTATTAATGACATCAGTCTCTCTCTCTCTGTCAGGATCACCTGTCAATCAAAGAAAGAGACACTGATTGCTGGATCCATGAGGAAATGAGGTTGCAGATAATAATGTGTTCTGTTTGACTGACTGGGCAGTTAGTCTCCTGATTGATGGATCACTGACATGTAATCAAGGCAGCAGGTGATTCAAGTTTTTAATGTCACGTGCTCAAATAAAGTGAAATGCCTTTTTTTGCTAGCTCCAAACCCTTACAAGCAGAGAGAAGAGTCTATGGCTTGGGGGCTGGAGTCTTTCACGATTTTCCTGGGTCTTCCTTTCATACCGCCTGATAATGAGGTCCTGGATGTCAGGGAGCTCGGCACCAGTGATGTACTGGGCTGTCCACACCACCCTCTGTAGCCCCATGCAGTGCTGTTGCCGTACCAGGCGGTGATGCAGACGGTCAAGATGCTCTCAACGGTGCAGCTGTAGAACTTTTTAACGTTCTGAGGGCCTGTGACAAACCTTTTCAACCTCCTGCGGGGGAAGAGGAGGCTGTTGCTCCTTCTTCACGACTGTGCACGTGTGTGTGGACCATTTTATGTCTTTAGTCATTTTGACACCAAAGAACTTGCCTGTAGTCCACAAACAGCTCCTTGGTCTAAGTGACATTGAGATTGTTGTCCCGGCACTGACCTCCTCCATTTAGGCTGTCTCATCATCACTGTTAATCAGGCCTACCACCGTCGTTTCCCCAGCAAACTTGATGATGGTGTTGGAGTCATGCGTGCCACGCAGTCGTGGGTGAACAGGGAGTACAGGAGGGGACGGAGCACACACCCCTGTGGGGCCCCCTCAGCCCGTCAGGAAATCCAGGATCCAGTTGCCGATGGAGGTGTTCAGTCCCAGGGTCCTCTTGGAGGGGACAATGGTGTTGAACGCTGAGCTGTAGTCAATGAACAGTATTATCAAATAGGTATCTGATTTACCGAATGGGGGTCGAGGGAGTGCCTTGTATGCTTGCTTGTGGGTAGAGTAACAGTAGTCTAGAACTTTGCCACTCCTAGTGACGAAAGAGTGTTATAGATTTTATGTTTTGATGACTAAATGTTTGTACTTAATACTAAGAACATTCCATTCTGAAAGTGTATGCAATAGAGAGGGTTACAAGACACATGGCAGTCCAATTAATATGTGTGTGTGATATTAACTTGGTGTGCAGAAGTATGACTTCATTTAGGGGGTGTCTGGGAGAACAAAGAATTCTTTGATTCTACCAGACACATGCGAGAGGCCCGTCCTTGAGAAGAACCTCCCAACACCTCCCAAGTTTGACTTATTTGCAAAGATTGTGATATGGCTGTGGGAAGACACTATGTTCTTGGAGAGGGTGGGGGAAGAGGTGGGAATTTTGTATCTTTGTATTTCAACATTGTACCATATAAAAGACTGTGTACACCTTTTAGAGCTCAGAGCTCTCCCGTGAATAAATAATCCACATTTGATCATTATAGATTGGGCCTCTGTTTCTCATTTCAACCAGTATCTTACAAATACTGAGTAACTGACAGAGTTTGTTTAATTGAAGTTCAGTTTATGAACATAGAGAACAAAATTTCTATAACAAAGAGTCATGTTGTTGGAAGTTGAGAATCACGTTTGAGAGGTGGGGGGGGTGTTTACCACTGGGTATTGAAACGTTGTGTGATGTGCAGTGGGGGTGTTTACCACAGGGTATTGAAACGTTGTGTGATGTGCAGTGGGGGATGTTTACCACAGGGTATTGAAATGTTGTGTGATGTGCAGTGGGGGTGTTTACCACAGGGTATTGAAACGTTGTGTGATGTGCAGTGGGGGATGTTTACCACAGGGTATTGAAATGTTGTGTGATGTGCAGTGGGGGTGTTTACCACAGGGTATTGAAACGTTGTGTGATGTGCAGTGGGGGGGGCAGTTTGAATCAAGAGCAGTACTATACTGTGTTCCTTTCCTTCTGGTGTAAAATTCTTTACAAAGACACATTTACTTTGTCGTCCAGAACCCTATCAGTAGTTTTACTCAGCACTGGTTTTCGTAAAGTATAGGACAGGCATACCACACTCGGCACTGGTATTCGTAAAGTATAGGACAGGCATACCACACTCAGCACTGGTTTTCGTAAAGTATAGGACAGGCATACCACACTCGGCACTGGTATTCGTAAAGTATAGGACAGGCATACCACACTCAGCACTGGTTTTCGTAAAGTATAGGACAGGCATACCACACTCAGCACTGGTTTTCGTAAAGTATAGGAAAGGCATACCACACTCGGCACTGGTTTTCGTAAAGTTTTAGGATACGCATTCAACACTCGTTTACGTTATGTTTGATGGACATCAACCACAGAATTACCCAAAATTCTTAGTTTCTTAGCAAATGCAAAAAAAAAATGTAACATCGCTTTTTCTGTTTTTCAGAACCATTCGATGACTGAGGTCACATGACTAGCGGGGACCACGGTGGGACAACACCGGGTCACCTTTGCGTCTCCTCAACACAACTTCTAGGCACAACGATGTTTGTACTGTGTCATACTTGCTACTGTAAAAAAAAAAAAAGGACAGTATTCTGGTGTATGTAACTAGTTAGAGGCCGATGATTTGTACATTTTGTATAAGAGAGTACGTGCTGTAGCCTACCTAACCCTGAAGATGTTACTACTGTAGGTCTGAACTAGGGTTGCAAATTTCACGTAACTTTCCAAAAATGTCCAGGTTTTCCACAAATAGAATATTCCCGGAATCAGGGGTGAATAAGCCAGAAATCTAGGAATCCTTCTACCGGGATTTCTGGAAAGTCTGGGATTGTTGGGAAAATTACCGGAATGTTTCACCCCTAGTCTGATCTGTGTCAGGACTTCCTCCTCTCTCTCACTCATCATGTTTTACATCGTGTTAGGACTTACTTACGCATTCATTCCTCCTCTCTCTAGTCATGTTTTATATCACAAAGGAAATATAATATACAGTATACAGTCTATCTAATGTTATTGAAATATTGATGTTGTTCTGTGGTATTTGTACAAATTCCTCAATCTATTCTGTTAGTTTTTTCTGTACATTTATTGACTAAATTCATATTTTGTATTATTTTTGTTATCTCTGTATAAAACATATGGAGCGATTTATTTTTCTTTTCTTATTTTATTTTTTGCCTGCTGATTTTTTCAGGAATGTATTTGTTATTCATGTTGTTTAGGGGAAAACAACATCCCATTGGACTGTGACACCGTGTGGTATTATTGTGTTTTGTGTTCTCCATCCAGAAACTGCCATTCTCTCAGCATGGAAGTACACAGTTCAACTATTTGAATAAATATTCCCAATTTGTATAGTCTTTAAGAAAAAAAATACACATTTCTTTTGAAATGCTGCATATATTTTTCTTGATTTGAACACAAAATAAATAGTTTGTAGCAGAGTATCTATTGTGTGAGCTTTTTATTCCAAACCTCAACAAAGTCTTTGCTGGCCTTGGTAGTTTTGAGATTTAGCAGTTATAATTAAGTCAAATTGTCTGGGCTGCATTTCCAAGGATTATTCTGCAGGTGACAATGCAATTTGACTTTGACAAGAAATGAGTAATCTTCCACAAGGACAGCACGGCAGATATTTCCAACTTGACGGCTTGGGTCTTCGAATCAGCAACCTGGCCCAACGCTTTTAAACACTAGGCTACCTGCCACCCAACAGTGTTTAGTAATGTTTTGTTATGCATCATGTTCTTTGACATCTTGTTCAACATTTTATAACACTGTGTAACCTTTATTTAACCAAGGCAAGTCAGTTAAGAACACATTCTTATTTACAATGACGGCCTAGCGGGGGAACAGTGGTTTAACTGACTTGTTCAGAGACAGAACGACAGATTTTTACCTTGTCAGCTCGGGGATTCAATCCAGCAACCTTTCGGTTACTGGCCCAATGCTCTAACCACTAGGCTACCAGCCGCATCTAAGGGATGTTTGTACCAAGTTGCATGCTTTATCCGCCAAGAAAAGTAATTATTTTTGTCCATTAAGAGAGTGGACTATATCCCAACAAATGATTGCTAAATTGGATGTAAACCATATCCCAGTCAAATCTGATGAGAATGAGTTCTATTAGATAAGGACCTCCCTCCGGTAGAAATCATCAACGCTCCGTCTTTGTTTTGTTGACTAATTGTTTTGATTGAGACAAAACCAACTAGAGGTAGAGTGGGTTCCAAAATTATTGAAATCCCTGATAAAGATGATGATTTAAAAAATGGAGCTACAGTGAGGGGAATAAGTATTTGATTCCCTGCTGATTTTGTATGTTTGCCCACTGACAAATAAATGATCAGTCTATAATTTTAATGGTAGGTTTATTTGAACAGTGAGAGACAGAATAACAACAAAATAATCCAGAAAAACGCATGTGAAAAATGTTGTAAAATGATTTGCATTTTAATGAGGGAAATAAGTATTTGACCCCCTCTCAATCAGAAAGATTTCTAGCTCCCAGGTATCTTTTATACAGGTAACGAGCTGAGATTAGGAGCACACTCTTAAAGGGAGTGCTCCTAATCTCAGTTTGTTACCTGTATAAAAGAAACCTGTCCACAGAAGCAATCAATCAATCAGATTCCAAACTCTCCACCATGGCCAAGACCAAAGAGCACTCCAAAGATGTCAGGGACAAGATTGTAGACCTACACAAGGCTGGAATGGGCTACAAGACCATTGCCAAGCAGCTTGGTGAGAAGGTGACAACAGTTGGTGCGATTATTCGCAAATGGAAGAAACACAAAAGAACTGTCAATCTCCCTCGGCCTGGGGCTCCATGCAAGATCTCACCTCGTGGAGTTGCAATGATCATGAGAACGGTGAGGAATCAGCCCAGAACTACACGGGAGGATCTTGTCAATGATCTCAAGGCAGCTGGGACCATAGTCACCAAGAAAACAATTGGTAACACACTACGCCGTGAAGGACTGAAATCCTGCAGCACCCGCATAAGGTCCCCTGCTCAAGAAAGCACATATACATGCCCGTCTGAAGTTTGCCAATGAACATCTGAATGATTCAGAGGACAACTGGGTGAAAGTGTTGTGGTCAGATGAGACCAAAATGGAACTCTTTGGCATCAACTCAACTCGCCGTGTTTGGAGCAGGAGGAATGCTGCCTATGACCCCAAGAACACCATCCCCACCGTCAAACATGGAGATGGAAACATTATGCTTTGGGGGTGTTTTTCTGCTAAGGGGACAGGACAACTTCACCGCATCAAAGGGACGATGGATGGGGCCATGTACCGTCAAATCTTGGGTGAGAACCTCCTTCCCTCAGCCAGGGCATTGAAAATGGGTCGTGGATGGGTATTCCAGCATGACAATGACCCAAAACACACAGCCAAGGCAACAAAGGAGTGGCTCAAGAAGAAGCACATTAAGGTCCTGGAGTGGCCTAGCCAGTCTCCAAGACCTTAATCCCATAGAAAATTTGTGGAGGGAGCTGAAGGTTCGAGTTGCCAAACGTCAGCCTCAAAACCTTAATGACTTGGAGAAGATCTGCAAAGAGGAGTGGGACAAAATCCCTCCTGAGATGTGTGCAAACCTGGTGGCCAACTACAAGAAACGTCTGACCTCTGTGATTGCCAACAAGGGTTTTGCCACCAAGTACTAAGTCATGTTTTGCAGAGGGGGTCAAATACTTATTTCCCCCATTAAAATGAAAATCAATTTATAAAAATGTTCATGTGTTTTTTTCTGGATTTTTTTTATAATTCTGTCTCTCACTGTTCAAATTAACCTACCATTAAAATTATAGACTGATCATTCCTTTGTCAGTGGGCAAACGTACAAAATCAGCAGGGGATCAAATACTTTTTTCCCTCACTGTATATTGTACGCCCAACAGATAACAAGTAATAAATGTTTTTTCTCAAAATGATTGACACCCATATAGATTCTTATTAATAAAGTAGTCGAAAGTTTAGGTCCAATATTCCTAGTGCTCAATGACTACATCACGTGACTTCACAAACTGGTTGGATTCATTTGCCCTTTGTTCTGGTTGTGTTTCTGATTATTTTGTCGGGGGTATGATCTTTGACTCTGTAAATATCTCACTCATTTTACAAATGACAATTTAGTCATTTAGCACACACACACTTATCCAGAGTGACTTACAGTTAGTTCATTCATCTTAAGATGGCTAGGTGGGACAACCACACATCACCCATTGGGGTGCCAGGACAGAGAACAGCTTGGACTGCGCTGAGCGGGAACTGCCCTCCCGTAGGGGTGGGAGGGCCAAGCGATCTGAGGTGGCAGAACGGAGTGCTCGGGTTGGGGTGTAGGATTTGAGCAGAGCCTTTTGGAGTAACTAATGTTGTTGATCCATCCTCAGTTTTCTCTTATCACAGCCATTCCACTCTGTAACTGTTTTATTGGCCGCATGGTGAAATACCCGAGCAGTTTCCTTCTTCTCCGGCAACTGAGTTGGGAAGGGCGCCTGTTTTCTTTGTAGTGACTGGGTGTATTGATACACCATCCAAAGTGTAATTAATAACTTCACCATGCTCAAAGGAATATTCAATGTCTGCTTTTTTATATTTTTTACCCATCTACTAATAGGTGCCCTTCTTTGCATGGAAAACCTCCCTGGTCTTCGTGGTTCAATCTGTTTTAAATTCACTGCTCGACTGAGGGACCTTACAATTAATCTGTATGTGTGGGGTTACAGAGATGAGGTAGTCGTTCAAACATCATGTTAAACACTATTATGGCACACGGAGTGAGTCCATGGAACTTATGTGACTTGTTAAGCACATTTTTACTCCTGAACTTATTTAGGCTTGGCATAACAAAGGGGTTGACTACTTATTGAGTCAAGACATTTCAGCTTTTCATTTTTAATTCATTTGTGAAAAATGTAAAAAACATAATTCCACTTTGACATTATGGGGTATTGTGTGTAGGCCAGTCATTGTGTGTAGGCCAACTATCTCAATTTGGTTGAGGTCGGGGGATTGTGGAGGCCAGGTCATCTGATGCAGCACTCCATCACTCTCCTTCTTGGTCAAATAGCCCTTACACAGCCTGGAGGTGTGTTGGGTCATAGTCCTGTTGAAAAACAAATGACATGCCCAAACCAGAAGGGATGGCATATCGCTGCAGAATGCTGGTTAAGTGTGTCTTGAATTCTAAATAAATCACAGACAGTGTCACCAGCAAAGCACCATCACACCTCCTCCTCCATGCTTCACAGTGAGAACCACATGCGGAGATCATCCATTCACCTACTCTGCATCTCACAAAGACACGGCAGTTGGAACCAAACATCTAAAATTTGGACTCCAGACCAAAGGACACATTTCCACTGGTCTAATGTCCATTGCTCGTGTTTCTTGGCCCAAGCAAGTCTCTTCTTCTTATTGGTGTCCTTTAGTAGTATATTCTTTGCAGCAAATTGACTACGAAGTCCTGATTCACACAGTCGCCTCTGAACAGTTGATTTTGAGATGTGTCTGTTACTTAAACTCTGTTAAGCATTTATTGGGCTGCAATTTCTGAGGCTGGTAACTCTAATGAACTTTTTCTATGCAGCAGAGGTAACTCTGGGTCTTCCATTCCTGTGGCGTTCCTCATAAGAGCCAGTTTCATCATAGCGCTTGATGGTTTTTGAGACTGCACTTGAAGAAACTTTCAAAGTTCTTGAAATCTTAAAGTAATGATGGACTGTCGTTTTTCTTTGCTTATTTGAGCTGTTCTTGCCATAATATGGACTTGGTATTTTACCAAAAAGGGCTATCTTCTCTATACCCCCTTACCTTGATACAACACAACTGGTTGGCTCAATCACATTAAGAAGGAAAGCAATTCCACAAATTAAGTTTTAAGAAGGCACGCTTGTTAATTGAAATGCATTCCAGGTGACTACCTCATGAAGCTGATTGAGAGAATGCCAAGAGTGTGCAAAGCTGTCATCAAGGCAAAGGGTGGCTAATTTTAAGAATCTCAAATATAGTTTGATTTGTTTAACACTTTTTTGTTTACTTCATGGTTCCATATGTGTTATTTCATAGTTTTGATGTCTTCACTATTATTCTACAATGTAGAAAAACCCTTGAATGAGTTGCTGTGTCCAAACTGTTGACCAGTAGTGTATGTCAGTGAGATATCATTGTCAGTTTAATACAACACAGCATCAGTCCCCACTGTGAGATATCATTGTCAGTTTAATACAACACAGCATCAGTCCCCACTGTGAGACATCATTGTCAGTTTAATACAACACAGCATCAGTCCCCACTGTGAGATATCATTGTCAGTTTAATACAACACAGCATCAGTCCCCACTGTGAGACATCATTCCCATATGTACTTCCAGAACGTTTTATCTTTTGAACTCTCAGTTTGACAAGAACTGATTTGCATAGAAATGTAATTTTTGGAGATTGTTGAATTGATGAGATAAAATTGAGATAAACAGGATCACATTAAATAAATTATGGCCTCCATCTGTGAGATCAAGTTAAAAGTTTTTTTTATAAATAGGAACACACCCAAACCCATCATCCATAAAATAACTCCTCCTCATTATCATCCTGACTGAGCCCTCGGGAGCAGAACACAGCAGAACACAACAGAACGGAGCAGAACAGAACACAGCAGAACACAACAGAACACAGCCGAACAGAACACAGCAGAACAGAACACATCAGAACACAGCAGAACACATCAGTGCAGAACAGAACACAGCCGAACAGAACACAGCAGAACAGAACACGGCAGAATAGAACAGAGCAGAACAGAACGGAGCAGAACAGAACAGAATGGAACAGAACAGAACACAGCAGAACACATCAGAGCAGAACAGAACAGAACACAGCAGAATAGAACAGAGCAGAACAGAACGGAGCAGAACGGAACACAGCAGAACACATCAGAGCAGAACAGAACACAGCAGAACAGAACAGAGCAGAACAGAACACAGCAGAATACAGCAGAACAGAACAGAACAGAACAGTACAGAGCAGAGCAGAGCAGAACAGAACAGAACAGAATGGAGCAGAACAGAACACAACAAAGCATAACGGAGCAGAACAGAACGGAGCAGAACAGAGTAGAACAGAACAAAGCAGAACAGAACGGAGCAGAACAGAACGGAGCAGAACAGAACACAACATAGCAGAACAGAACATAACGGAGCAGAACAGAACAGAGCAGAGCAGAACAGAGTAGAACAGAACACAACAAAGCAGAACAGAACATAACGGAGCAGAACAGAACATCTGTACTGTAAGGGGAACCAGACAGACCAGAGTATTTAGAGGTGCATCCCAAATGGCACCCTATTCCCTATAGTGCACTACTTTTGACCAAACCCTATGGAACCCTATTCCCTAAATATCTGGTTGAAGGGAGTGCATTATTTAGGGAATAGGGTGCCATATGGGACACAAGCCAGTGTTTAGAGATCCATCAGGGCCAATGGTACTCAGCATTCAGAGGCAGAGAGGGACCGTTTCTGTTTCTGCTTCAGCTATCATAGATCATTCTGACACCTCTACACCGCGCTCCAAATATTCACCCGCCCCTGTCTGCCTTCCAAATGGCTCCCTATTGCCTTTTTTTTAGTGCACTACTTTTGACCAAGGTCCATAGTTCTGGTCAAAGTAGTGTGTCTATATAGGGAATAGGGTGCCATTTGGGACGCAGTCCCCCCCCCGACACCTCTACAGCGCTCATCTCCGCCAGACACACCTTCTCTGTGGCACAGTCATTCTCTGTCTCCCTAACCCCCCCCCCCCCCTGTTAGAAGGGGGTGGGGTCCCACGGTCTCATTCACAAATATAAGCAAACCGTAGCTTCATGGGGTCTGTCGTAATATCATACTGTACCCATCATTCGTTCTGTCCCCTTCTCTCTCCACATTAGGTCTCAGGTGAGTATAAGAGTACATATTCTGTATTAAACAAGATGTCCAATAATATGTGAGGAGAGGGGAACAACAACAAAAAATATTAACGCAACATGTAAAGTGTCGGTCCCATGTTTAATGAGCTGAAATAAATGATCCCCCAGAAAATGTCCATGTGCACAAATTTCTTTACATCCCTTGTTAATGAGCATTTCTCCTTTGCCAAGATAATCCATCCACCCGACAGGTGTGGCATATCAAGAATGCTGATTAAACAGCGTGATCATTGCACACAGTAGGTGCACCTTGTGCTGGGGCCAATAAAAGGCCACTCTAAAGTGTGCAGTTTTGTCACACAACGGCACAGATGTTTTGAGGGAGCGTGCAATTGGAATGTTGACAGCAGCAATGTCCACCAGAGCTGTTGCCCGAGAATTGAATGTCCATTTCTCTGCCATAAGAGCCGCCTCCGTTGTTTTAGAGAATTTGGCAGTACGTCCAACCGGCCTCACAACCCTGTGTAACCACACCAGCCCAGGACCTCCACATCGGGCTTCTTCAACTTCGGGATGGTCTGAGACCAGACACCCGGACAGCTGATTAAACTATGGGTTTTGCACAACCGAAGACATCTGCACAAACAGAAACCGTCTCAGGGAAGCTCATCTGCTTGTTCGTCGTCCTCACCAGGGTCTTGACCTGACTGCAGTTCGGCGTCGGGACTGACTTCAGTGGGCAAATACTCACCTTCGATGGCCACGGGCACGCTGGAGAAAGTGTGCTCTTCATGGATGAATCCCGGTTTCACCTCTACGGGCAGATGGTGTCGTGTGGGCCTCTGGGTCGTCTGGCGAAGCGGTTTGCTGTTGTCAACATTGTAAACAGAGTGGCCCCATGTTGGCGGTGGGGTTATGGTATGGGCAGGCATAAACTACGGACAACGAACACAAATGCATTTTATCGATGGCAATTTAAATGTGGAGAAATACTGTGACAATATCACGAGGCCCATTTTCGTGCCATTCGTCACCTCATCACGAGGATCTGCACACAATTTCTGGAAGCTGAAAATGTCCCAGTTCTTCCATGGCCTGCATATTCACCAGACATGTCACCCATTGAGCATGTTTGGGATGCTCTGGATCGACGTGTACGACAGCGTGTTCCAGTTCCCGCCGATATCCAGCAACTTCGCACAGCCATTGAGGAGGAGTGGGACAACATTCCACAGGCCACAATCAACAGCCTGATCAACTCTATGCGAAGGAGATGTGTTGCGCTGAATGAGGCAAACGGTGGTCACACCAGATACTGACTGGTTTTCTGATCCACACCCTTTTTTTTTAAGGTATCTGTGACCAACAGATGTATATCTGTACTCACAGTCATGTGAAATTCATAGATTAGGCCCTAATTAATTAATTTCAATTGACTAATTTATTTATATGAACTGTAACTCAATAAAATCGTTGAAATTGTTGCATGTTCCACTTTATATTTTAGTTCAGTGAATACTGAAATAATCCATCCAGGACAGGGATCAGGTTCCATCCAGGACAGGGATCAGGTTCCATCCAGGACAGGGATCAGGCTCCATCCAGGACAGGGATCAGGCTCCATCCAGGACAGGGATCAGGGTTCCATCCAGGACAGGGATCAGGGTTCCATCCAGGACAGGGATCAGGTTCCATCCAGGACAGGGACGAGGGTCCATCCAGGACAGGGATCAGGCTCCATCCAGGACAGGGATCAGGGTTCCATCCAGGACAGGGATCAGGTTCCATCCAGGACAGGGACGAGGGTCCATCCAGGACAGGGACCAGCTTCCAAGGCTTTGGGTGCAGATAGTGTTCCTTCTGGTTAACTCCTCTGTCAGAGACATCTTGGAGGATAGGGGTGGAGACAGTGTTCCTCTGGTTAACTCCTCTGTCAGAGACATCTTGGAGGATAGGGGTGGAGACAGTGTTCCTCTGGTTAACTCATCGGAGAGATCTTGGAGGATAGAGGTGGAGACAGTGTTCCTCTGGTTAACTCATCGGAGAGATCTTGGAGGATAGAGGTGGAGACAGTGTTCCTCTGGTTAACTCATCGGAGAGATCTTGGAGGATAGAGGTGGAGACAATGTTCCTCTGGTTAACTCATCAGAGAGATCTTGGAGGATGGAGGTGGAGACAGTGTTCCTCTGGTTAACTCATCGGAGAGATCTTGGAGGATGGAGGTGGAGACAGTGTACTTCTGGTTAACTCTGTCAGAGACATCTTAGAGGATGGAGGTGGAGACAGTGTTCCTCTGGTTAACTCCTCTGTCAGAGAGATCTTGGAGATTGGTGGTGGAGAGCAGACAGTGCTCCAGGGCTCCAGGGCTCCAGGGCTCAGGGAGCAGCCATGGTGGTTTGCTTCGGGGCTCTGGGCCTGGGGTTAGTCCTGCTGGTATCTGGGTCTCGGGCTGTTGTCCTCCTGCTAGTTCCATGTGCTGCTGTCAGACTCAGGGATATCAGGGTTTCGTTTAGTGGTGGTACTCATCCAGCCTCTACTCCGTGTTCCTGTGTGTCTTATGTCTAGTCCTCTACTCCGGTATGGCTCCAGCCTCTACTCAGGGATGTTGTGTGTCTGCTGGTCGCTCCAGCCTCTACTCAGGGATGTTGTGTGTCTGCTGGTAGCTCCAGCCTCTCCTTATGGATGTTGTGTGTCTGCTGGTAGCTCCAGCCTCTCCTTATGGATGTTGTGTGTCTGCTGGTAGATCCAGCCTCTACTTATGGATGCTGGGTGTCTGCTGGTAGCTCCAGCCTCTCCTTATGGATGTTGTGTGTCTGCTGGTAGATCCAGCCTCTACTCAGGGATGTTGTGTGTCTGCTGGTCGCTCCAGCCTCTACTCAGGGATGTTGTGTCTGCTGGTAGCTCCAGCCTCTATTCAGGGATGTTGTGTCTGCTGGTTGCTCCAGCCTCTCCTTATGGATGTTGTGTGTCTGCTGGTCTCTCCAGCCTCTACTCAGGGATGTTGTGTGTCTGCTGATAGCTCCAGCCTCTACTCAGGGATGTTGTGTGTCTGCTGGTCTCTCCAGCCTCTACTCAGGGATGTTGTGTGTCTGCTGGTCTCTCCAGCCTCTATTCAGGGATGTTGCATGTCTGCTGGTCGCTCCAGCCTCTACTCAGGGATGTTGTGTGTCTGCTGGTAGCTCCAGCCTCTACTCAGGGATGTTGTGTGTCTGCTGGTAGCTCCAGCCTCTACTTATGGATGTTGTGTGTCTGCTGGTCGCTCCAGCCTCTATTCAGGGATGTTGTGTCTGTTGGTCGCTCCAGCCTCTATTCAGGGATGTTGTGTGTCTGCTGGTAGATCCAGCCTCTACTCAGGGATGTTGTGTGTCTGCTGGTCGCTCCAGCCTCTACTCAGGGATGTTGTGTGTCTGCTGGTAGATCCAGCCTCTACTCAGGGATGTTGTGTGTCTGCTGGTCGCTCCAACCTCTACTCAGGGATGTTGTGTCTGCTGGTAGCTCCAGCCTCTATTCAGGGATGTTGTGTCTGCTGGTTGCTCCAGCCTCTCCTTATGGATGTTGTGTGTCTGCTGGTCTCTCCAGCCTCTACTCAGGGATGTTGTGTGTCTGCTGGTAGCTCCAGCCTCTACTCAGGGATGTTGTGTGTCTGCTGGTCTCTCCAGCCTCTACTCAGGGATGTTGTGTGTCTGCTGGTCTCTCCAGCCTCTACTCAGGGATGTTGTGTGTCTGCTGGTCGCTCCAGCCTCTATTCAGGGATGTTGTGTCTGTTGGTCGCTCCAGCCTCTATTCAGGGATGCTGTGTGTCTGCTGGTAGATCCAGCCTCTACTCAGGGATGTTGTGTGTCTGCTGGTCGCTCCAGCCTCTACTCAGGGATGTTGTGTGTCTGCTGGTAGCTCCAGCCTCTACTCGGGGATGTTGTGTGTCTGCTGGTAGCTCCAGCCTCTACTTATGGATGTTGTGAGTCTGCTGGTCGCTCCAGCCTCTATTCAGGGATGTTGTGTCTGCTGGTCGCTCCAGCCTCTACTTATGGATGTTGTGTGTCTGCTGGTCGCTCCAGCCTCTACTTATGGATGTTGTGTGTCTGCTGGTCGCTCCAGCCTCTACTCAGGGATGTTGTGTGTCTGCTGGTCGCTCCAGCCTCTACTCAGGGATGTTGTGTGTCTGCTGGTAGCTCCAGCCTCTATTCAGGGATGTTGTGTGTCTGCTGGTAGCTCCAGCCTCTACTTATGGATGTTGTGTGTCTGCTGGTCGCTCCAGCCTCTATTCAGGGATGTTGTGTCTGCTGGTCGCTCCAGCCTCTACTTATGGATGTTGTGTGTCTGCTGGTCGCTCCAGCCTCTACTCAGGGATGTTGTGTGTCTGCTGGTCGCTCCAGCCTCTACTCAGGGATGTTGTGTGTCTGCTGGTCGCTCCAGCCTCTATTCAGGGATGTTGTGTGTCTGCTGGTCGCTCCAGCCTCTACTTATGGATGTTGTGTGTCTGCTGGTCGCTCCAGCCTCTACTCAGGGATGTTGTGTGTCTGCTGGTCGCTCCAGCCTCTACTCAGGGATGTTGTGTGTCTGCTGGTAGCTCCAGCCAAAAATTCAGGGATGTTGTGTGTCTGCTGGTAGCTCCAGCCTCTACTTATGGATGTTGTGTGTCTGCTGGTCGCTCCAGCCTCTATTCAGGGATGTTGTGTCTGCTGGTAGCTCCAGCCTCTACTTATGGATGTTGTGTGTCTGCTGGTAGCTCCAGCCTCTACTTATGGATGTTGTGTGTCTGCTGGTCGCTCCAGCCTCTATTCAGGGATGTTGTGTGTCTGCTGGTAGCTCCAGCCTCTACTCAGGGATGTTGTGTGTCTGCTGGTCTCTCCAGCCTCTACTCAGGGATGTTGTGTGTCTGCTGGTAGCAGTTGTAACAGAGTTAGCTTCATAGCCTCACTCACCAGCTTGTAATGTCTTCTCTCGCTATTGAATTGGTACCTTTTCTATAGCGTAATTACTCTGTCGTGTTATGTGTCTGCTGGTGCCATGCCTCTACTCTGTCGTGTTATGTGTCTGCTGGTGCTGCTCCAGCTCCCTCTTCTTCTTCATGGCGATGTGCAGCTGTTGTTTGATGATGGTGATGTGTGTCTCCAGCTCTGACAGCTCCTGCAGCATGGGGTTGGTCCTGGCCTTTAGCCCCACCTGGACCAGGTCTGTCCTCCCGTTACAGGTGGCCTGTAGGGGGCTCTTCACCTGAGGAGGAAGGGGAGAAAATAAGAGAAATTTAGACACTTCCACCCAATCAAATGGCACGAATCAAAACATAAATAATATATGAGAAATTTGAGAAATTACCCTCTGATTTGATACATACAATTTTGACTACATCCTGTCTACTGGTATTGCCTGTAACTATATATAATATGGTTGTAGGATACAGGAAATGGTTCATACAGGGGTTTTAAAAAATGTACAATTTCCCAACAAGACTCTCCCCTCCCAAAAACGTAAATACTCAAGCTATGTGTTCCTTATTTTTCTGTGCTTGAGGTGGCCTACCTGAGGAGGAAGAAGAGGGCAGACACAGGGGGGGTACTCCAGATGGGACTCCTGAGGAGGCAGCTTCCTTCTGTTGCAGTTGGACTCTGAGCTGTGCCATGGTTGTTGGTGGTTGTTACCCACGTCGCACCTTTGGGGTCGAACATAAACACGTCTTTAGGGACGTTGATTTGCATCCCAAATGGCAGGGCACTACTTTAAACCAGGGCCTATAGTGAACTACTTTAGACCAGGGCCTATAGTGAACTACTTTAGACCAGGGCCTATAGTGAACTACTTTAGACCAGGGCCTATAGTGAACTACTTTAGACCAGGGACTATAGTGAACTACTTTAGACCAGGGACTATAGTGAACTACTTTAGACCAGGGCCTATAGTGAACTCCTTTAGACCAGGGCCTATAGTGAACTACTTTAGACCAGGGCCTATAGTGAACTACTTTAGACCAGGGACTATAGTGAACTACTTTAGACCAGGGCACTACTATAGACTACCAGTGGATGAACAGTATATATCAGTCTGGATGGTAGACTACCAGTGGATGAACAGTATACATCAGTCTGGATGGTAAACAGTGGATGAACAGTATATATCAGTCTGGATGGGAGACTACCAGTGGATGAACAGTATATATCAGTCTGGATGGTACACTACCAGTGGATGAACAGTATATATCAGTCTGGATGGGAGACTACCAGTGGATGAACAGTATATATCAGTCTGGATGGTAGACTACCAGTGGATGAACAGTATATATCAGTCTGAATGGGAGACTACCAGTGGATGAACAGTATATATCAGTCTGGATGGGGAGACTACCAGTGGATGAACAGTATATATCAGTCTGGATGGTAGACTACCAGTGGATGAACAGTATATATCAGTCTGGATGGTAGACTACCAGTGGATGAACAGTATATATCAGTCTGGATGGTAGACTACCAGTGGATGAACAGTATATATCAGTCTGAATGGGAGACTACCAGTGGATGAACAGTATATATCAGTCTGGATGGTAGACTACCAGTGGATGAACAGTATATATCAGTCTGAATGGGAGACTACCAGTGGATGAACAGTATATATCAGTCTGGATGGGAGACTACCAGTGGATGAACAGTATATATCAGTCTGGATGGTAGACTACCAGTGGATGAACAGTATATATCAGTCTGGATGGTAGACTACCAGTGGATGAACAGTATATATCAGTCTGGATGGTAGACTACCAGTGGATGAACAGTATATATCAGTCTGAATGGTAGACTACCAGTGAAAGAACAGTATATATCAGTCTGGATGGGAGACTACCAGTGGATGAACAGTATATATCAGTCTGGATGGTAGACTACCAGTGGATGAACAGTATATATCAGTCTGGATGGGAGACTACCAGTGGATGAACAGTATATATCAGTCTGGATGGGAGACTACCAGTGGATGAACAGTATATATCAGTCTGGATGGTATACAGTGGATGAACAGTATATATCAGTCTGGATGGTATACAGTGGATGAACAGTATATATCAGTCTGGATGGTAGACTACCAGTGGATGAACAGTATATATCAGTCTGAATGGGAGACTACCAGTGGATGAACAGTATATATCAGTCTGGATGGGAGACTACCAGTGGATGAACAGTATATATCAGTCTGGAAGGTAGACTACCAGTGGATGAACAGTATATATCAGTCTGGATGGGAGACTACCAGTGGATGAACAGTATATATCAGTCTGGATGGTAGACTACCAGTGAAAGAACAGTATATATCAGTCTGGATGGGAGACTACCAGTGAAAGAACAGTATATATCAGTCTGGATGGTAGACTACCAGTGGATGAACAGTATATATCAGTCTGGATGGTAGACTACCAGTGAAAGAACAGTATACAGTGGGGCAAAAAAGTATTTAGTCAGCCACCAATTGTGCAAGTTCTCCAACTTAAAAAGATGAGAGAGGCCTGTAATTTTCATCATAGGTACACTTCAACTATGACAGACGAAATGAGAAAAAGAAATCCAGAAAATCACATTGTAGGATTTTTAATTTATTTATTTGCAAATTATGGTGGAAAATAAGTATTTGGTCAATAACAAAAGTTTATCTCAATACTTTGTTATATACCCTTTGTTGGCAATGACAGAGGTCAAACGTTTTCTGTAAGTCTTCACAAGGTTTTCACACACTGTTGCTGGTATTTTGGCCCATTCCTCCATGCAGATCTCCTCTAGAGCAGTGATGTTTTGGGGCTGTCGCTGGGCAACACGGACTTTCAACTCCCTCCAAAGATTTTCTATGGGGTTGAGATCTGGAGACTGGCTAGGCCACTCCAGGACCTTGAAATTGCCCGGGCGGTGTGTTTGGGATCATTGTCATGCTGAAAGACCCAGCCACGTTTCATCTTCAATGCCCTTGCTGATGGAAGGAGGTTTTCACTCAAAATCTCACGATACATGGCCCCATTCATTCTTTCCTTTACACGGATCAGTCGTCCTGGTCCCTTTGCAGAAAAACAGCCCCAAAGCATGATGTTTCCACCCCCATGCTTCACAGTAGGTATGGTGTTCTTTGGATGCAACTCAGCATTCTTTGTCCTCCAAACACAACGAGTTGAGTTTTTACCAAAAAGTTCTATTTTGGTTTCATCTGACCATATGACATTCTCCCAATCCTCATCTGGATCATCCAAATGCTCTCTAGCAAACTTTAGACGGGCCTGAACATGTACTGGCTTAAGCAGGGGGACACGTCTGGCACTGCAGGATTTGAGTCCCTGGCGGCGTAGTGTGTTACTGATGGTAGGCTTTGTTACTTTGGTCCCAGCTCTCTGCAGGTCATTCACTAGGTCCCCGTGTGGTTCTGGGATTTTTGCTCACCGTTCTTGTGATCATTTTGACCCACGGGGTGAGATCTTGCGTGGAGCCCCAGATCGAGGAAGATTATCAGTGGTCTTGTATGTCTTCCATTTCCTAATAATTGCTCCCACAGTTGATTTCTTCAAACCAAGCTGCTTACCTATTGCAGATTCAGTCTTCCCAACCTGGTGCAGGTCTACAATTTTGTTTCTGGTGTCCTTTGACAGCTCTTTGGTCTTGGCCATAGTGGAGTTTGGAGTGTGACTGTTTGAGGTTGTGGACAGGTGTCTTTTATACTGATAACAAGTTCAAACAGATGCCATTAATACAGGTAACGAGTGGAGGACAGAGGAGCCTCTTAAAAAAGAAGTTACAGGTCTGTGAGAGCCAGAAATCTTGCTTGTTTGTATGTGACCAAATACTTATTTTCCACCATAATCTGCAAATAAATTCATAAAAAATCCTACAATGTGATTTTCTGGATTTCTTTTCCTCATTTTGTCTGTCATAGTTGAAGTGTACCTATGATGAAAATTACAGGCCTCTCTCATCTTTTTAAGTGAGAGAACTTGCACAATTGGTGGCTGACTAAATACTTTTTTGCCCCACTGTATATCAGTCTGGATGGGAGACTACCAGTGAAAGAACAGTATATATCAGTCTGGATGGGAGACTACCAGTTGATGAACAGTATATATCAGTCTGGATGGTAGACTACCAGTGGATGAACAGTATATATCAGTCTGGATGGGAGACTACCAGTGGATGAACAGTATATATCAGTCTGGATGGTATACAGTGGATGAACAGTATATATCAGTCTGGATGGTAGACTACCAGTGGATGAACAGTATATATCAGTCTGGATGGTATACAGTGGATGAACAGTATATATCAGTCTGGATGTTAGACTACAGTGGATGAACAGTATATATCAGTCTGGATGGTAGACTACCAGTGAAAGAACAGTATATATCAGTCTGGATGGTAGACTACCAGTGGATGAACAGTATATATCAGTCTGGATGGGAGACTACCAGTGGATGAACAGTATATATCAGTCTGGATGGTAGACTACCAGTGGATGAACAGTATATATCAGTCTGGATGGGAGACTACCAGTGGATGAACAGTATATATCAGTCTGGATGGGAGACTACCAGTGGATGAACAGTATATATCAGTCTGGATGGTATACAGTGGATGAACAGTATATATCAGTCTGGATGGGAGACTACCAGTGGATGAACAGTATATATCAGTCTGGATGGTAGACTACCAGTGGATGAACAGTATATATCAGTCTTGATGGGAGACTACCAGTGGATGAACAGTATATATCAGTCTGGATGGGAGACTACCAGTGGATGAACAGTATATATCAGTCTGGATGGTAGACTACAAGTGGATGAACAGTATATATCAGTCTGGATGGTAGACTACCAGTGGATGAACAGTATATATCAGTCTGGATGGTAGACTACCAGTGGATGAACAATATATATCAGTCTGGATGGGAGACTACCAGTGGATGAACAGTATATATCAGTCTGGATGGGAGACTACCAGTGGATGAACAGTATATATCAGTCTGGATGGTAGACTACCAGTGGATGAACAGTATATATCAGTCTGGATGGTAGACTACCAGTGGATGAACAGTATATATCAGTCTGGATGGTAGACTACCAGTGGATGAACAGTATATATCAGTCTGGATGGGAGACTACCAGTGGAAGCTTCTCAGAGGAGGAAGTTGAGGATCATCATCAGTGAATTTCAAAAATTTTAATACATTTAAAACAATATCCTTTTTTAATAAAACAATCCTAATTATAATCTCGTCACCAAATAAAACACACTGTTTTGCAATGAAGGTCTACAGTAGCCTCAGCAGCACTCTGTAGGGTAGCACCATGGTGTAGCCAGAGGACACCTAGCTTCTGTTCTCCTCTGGGTCCATTGACTTCAATACAAAACCTAGGAGACCCATGGTTCTCACCCCCATCCATAGACTTACACAGTAATGATGACAACTTCTGGAGGATGTCCTCCAGCCTATCAGAGCTCTTGCAGCATGAACTGACATGTTGTACACCCAATCAAAGGATCAGAGAATTAATCTAGTACTGGAAGCATAAGCGACAGCTAGCTAGCACCGCAGGGCATAAAACTTGGTGAATAGTTGACTCAAAAGAGAGAGAAAGAAAATAGTTTAACAGTTAAAAAAGATATATTTATTCCAAAATGAAGGAGAAGCAAGATAGAAATAGTTGAACTTTCTTAGCTAGCAAATACATCTTGCTAGTTTAGCCTTCTGAAACACCCGGCTCCAACAGAGGGATGCTGTGTTAACTAGCTGGCTATGACTATCCAACACAACACTGGAACTCTTCCAAGTCAAGGTAAGGCTTTTGGTTTGACTGCCACCGGTGTAACTGCTTACTGACTGTACACCGTAACGTTACTGCATGACTGTAGCGGTTTTACTAGCGCGTTAGTTCTATTAGCTATGTTGACTATGACGTTACTTTAGCTAATATGGTGACAACGATGTGGGCTGTGTGTAGCGAGTTTGGCTTAGAAAGGATTTTTCGCCCGGTCACATACAGCTGATGTGTTTTGCATTGAAGTCCACAGGCGAAAGGAAACAAGGTGAGAGGAGTAGAGCGCATCAATGCCATAAAGGAACGCAACGCGGGCGCTAAGACGCAGTTCGTGATCAGGGACGTATTCATTCCGCGCACTTTTCTGTTGAAAAATGTTTCTTAAACGGAAGCAAAACGGGGATGAACATACCTGAATTTGTCCAATAGAAACTCTTGTTTGCAACTGTTGGATTAATAATTACACTTTACGTCAGCTAGATGCAGGCAGGGGTGTGCAAGGTGGTATTGCATGAGTCGCTGTCTGTCCATGTGTCACTGTCTGTCACCTCAACTTTGCCTCTCGACCTTTGTGCACCTACGTTGTAAACTTTCATTCATAGGCTAGGTTG
Source organism: Brachymystax lenok tsinlingensis (assembly GCA_030435695.1). NCBI lineage: Eukaryota > Metazoa > Chordata > Actinopteri > Salmoniformes > Salmonidae > Brachymystax > Brachymystax lenok. The sequence goes on along the minus strand of CM059795.1, from coordinate 2,646,316 downwards.
TAGCAACCTCATGATGGGTGTAGGGACAATTAGGGTATCATGTAGTAACCTAAACCTATTAATGTTACATTGAACTGGGATGACAGTCATCCAATTTGCTGTAATAAGAAAAAGGCCATTCTCATATTTTTTTTTTATTGTAATCCCTCATCTTAAACGGCACTGACCGCCACTGATCTGATGCTGACATGTTCTACAGCCAGTTAGCAAGGTGTCATCCCATCATCACTGACAATTCAATTTGCCAAAATGTGATTAAAACAGGTAACACACGCCGTCAAACTGGCACATTACATCAAACGTTTCTCAAGACAATCCATTCAATTGGCTTCCGTATGACACATCAATGATTTGTTACCTTTTTTCCTTCTTGGCGACAGTCTGCAGTTTATTGTCGTTGAAAGATGTGTTCATAGCTCGATGCAATCTCTGAGGGACAGAGCAGAAACACACCAGACATTAGAAACATATCAGACATTAAACACACCAGACAGAGACACACCAGACAGAAACACACTAGACATTAGAAACACACCAGACATTAGAAACACACCAGATATTAGAAACACACCAGACATTACAAACACACCAGACACTAGAAACACACCAGACAGAAACACACCTGACATTAGAAACAAACCAGACAGAAACACACCAGACATTAGAAAACACCAGATATTAGAAACACACCAGATATTAGAAACACACCGGATATTATAAACACACCAGACATTAGAAACACACCAGACAGAAACAAACCAGACGTTATAAACACACCAGACATTAGAAACACACCAGATATTAGAAACACACGAGACATTAGAAACACACCAGACATTAGAAACACACCAGACATTAGAAACAGACCAGACATTAGAAACACACCAGAGAGAAACAGACCATATATTAGAAACACACCAGACATTACAAACACACCAGACACTAGAAACACACCAGACAGAAACACACCTGACATTAGAAACAAACCAGACAGAAACACACCAGACATTAGAAAACACCAGATATTAGAAACACACCAGATATTATAAACACACCAGACATTAGAAACACACCAGATATTATAAACACACCAGACATTAGAAACACACCAGACATTAGAAACACACCAGACATTAGAAACACACCAAACATTAGATATACACCAGATATTATAAACACACCAGATATTAGAAACACACCATATATTAGAAACACACCAGATATTAGAAACACACCAGACATTAGAAACACACCAGACATTAGAAACACACCAGATATTATAAACACACCAGATATTAGAAACACACCAGATATTAGAAACACACCAGACATTAGAAACACACCAGACATTAGAAACACACCAGATATTAGAAACACACCAAACATTAGAAACACACCAGACAGAAACAAACCAGACATTAGAAACACACCAGACAGAAACACACCAAACATTAGAAACACACCAGACATTACAAACACACCAGACATTACAAACACACCAGATATTAGAAACACACGAGACACTAGAAACACACCAGACATTACAAACACACCAGATATTATAAACACACCAGACATTAGAAACACATACCAGACATTAGAAACACACCAGATATTATAAACACACCAGATATTATAAACACATACCAGACACTAGAAACACACCAGACGTTAGAAACACCAGATATTAGAAACACACCAGATATTAGAAACACACCAGATATTAGAAACACACCAAACATTAGAAACACACCAGACAGAAACAAACCAGACATTAGAAACACACCAGACAGAAACACACCAAACATTAGAAACACACCAGACATTAGAAACACACCAGACATTAGAAACACACCAGACAGAAACAAACCAGACATTAGAAACACACCAGACAGAAACACACCAAACATTAGAAACACACCAGACATTAGAAACACACCAGCTATTAGAAACACTAGACATTAGAAACACACCAGATATTAGAAACACACCAGATATTAGAAACACACCAGACATTAGAAACACACCAGACATTAGAAACACATACCAGACATTAGAAACACATACCAGACATTAGAAACACACCAGATATTAGAAACACAACAGCTATTAGAAACACCAGACATTAGAAACACACCAGATATTATAAACACACCAGATATTATAAACACACCAGACATTAGAAACACACCAGATATTAGAAACACACCAGACATTAGAAACACACCAGACATTAGAAACACACCAGACATTAGAAAGACACCAGAAATTAGAAACACACCAGACATTAGAAACACACCAGACATTAGAAAGACACCAGACATTAGAAACACACCAGACATTAGAAAGACACCAGACATTAGAAAGACACCAGACATTAGAAACACACCAGACATTAGAAACACACCAAACATTAGAAACACACCAGACATTAGAAAGACACCAGACATTAGAAACACACCAGACATTAGAAACACACCAGATATTAGAAACACATACCAGAAATTAGAAACACATCAGACATAAGAAACACATACCAGATATTAGAAACAAGCCAGACATTAGAAACACACCAGACAGACATTAGAAACACACCAGATATTAGAAACACACCAGATATTAGAAACACACCAGATATTAGAAGCACACCAGATATTATAAACACACCAGATATTATAAACACACCAGACATTAGAAACACACCAGACATTAGAAACACACCAGATATTATAAACACACCAGATATTAGAAGCACACCAGATATTAGAAACACATCAGATATTATAAACACACCAGACATTAGAAACACACCAGACATTAGAAACACACCAGATATTAGAAGCACACCAGATATTAGAAACACATCAGATATTATAAACACACCAGACATTAGAAACACACCAGACATTAGAAACACACCAGATATTAGAAACACACCAGGTTTTAGAAGCACACCAGATATTATAAACACGCCAGATATTAGAAGCACACCAGATATTAGAAGCACACCAGACATTAGAAACACACCAGACACTAGAAACACACCAGACATTAGAAACACACCAGATATTAGAAGCACACCAGATATTAGAAGCACACCCGATATTAGAAAGACACCAGACATTAGAAAGACACCAGACATTAGAAACACAACAGACATTAGAAAGACACCAGACATTAGAAAGACACCAGACATTAGAAACACACCAGACATTAGAAAGACACCAGACATTATAAACACACCAGACATTAGAAACACACCAGACATTAGAAAGACACCAGACATTAGAAAGACACCAGATATTATAAACACACCAGACATTAGAAAGACACCAGACATTAGAAAGACACCAGACACTAGAAACACACCAGACATTAGAAAGACACCAGACATTAGAAAGACACCAGGCATTAGAAACACACCAGACATTAGAAAGACACCAGACATTAGAAAGACACCAGACATTAGAAAGACACCAGACATTAGAAAGACACCAGACATTAGAAGCACACCAGACATCAGAAACACACGAGATATTATTGATATTATTATTGATATTATTATTATTATTATTATTATTATTATTATTATTATTATTATTATTATTATTATTATTGATATTGTCTGGTGTCTTTCTAATGTCTGGTGTCTTTCTAATGTCTGGTGTCTTTCTAATGTCTGGTGTGTTTCTAAACGTATACTATGTTTAAATACCAAAAAGTTATATTCCTAAAGTATGATATTCTCAGATTAAGTGTACTTTATTCCATACATACTTTAGCTGTCTGGGTTGGGATCAATTATGTTTTAATTTAGTCCATTTCTCAAATTGAAATGGATTGACCTCAACACATGCAGTTTCTGTTAAATATCTGGAATGTGTATCTAATAAATCAAATCAAATCAAATCAAATCAAATTTTATTTGTGTATGTGACAAATAAAATTTGATTTGATTTGATTTGATTTGATTTATTAGATACACATTCCAGATATTTAACAGAAACTGCATGTGTTGAGGTCAATCCATTTCAATTTGAGAAATGGACTAAATTAAAACATAATTGATCCCAACCCAGACAGCTAAAGTATGTATGGAATAAAGTACACTTAATCTGAGAATATCATACTTTAGGAATATAACTTTTTGGTATTTAAACATAGTATACGTTTATTTAGTTAAGCCAGGCGTACACGTGGCTCTATATTATTTTTTTTAATTGGTAGCATTGGTGCTCCTAACTATAAAAGTAAGGAGCACCAGACAAAATGTAGGCGCACCAGAAACAAAACATTTTTTTACTGACTGTTCGATCATTGTTAATTGTCATCAGTTGTTACCTTATTGATGTAGAACACATCACTAGAGAGTGGGCCAGACATTACAATTAAAACTACCTTTAATCATTGTATTCAAAACTGAAAAAATATTTACATACGTTGAGGGAAAAATGTATTTGATCCCCTGCTGATTTTGTACGTTTGCCCACTGACAAAGAAATTATCAGTCTATAATTTTAATGGTAGGTTTATTTGAACAGTGAGATACAGAATAACAACAACAAAATCCAGAAAAACGCATGTGAAAAATGTTATAAATTGATTTGCATTTTAATGAGGGAAATACGTATTTGACCCCTCTTAGTACTTGGTGGCAAAACCCTTGTTGGCAATCACAGAGGTCAGACGTTTCCTGTAGTTGGCCACCAGGTTTGCACCCCTCAGGAGGGATTTTGTCCCACTGCTCTTTGCAGATCTTCTCCAAGTCATTAAGGTTTCGAGGCTGACGTTTGGCAACTCAAACCTTCATCTCACTCCACAGATTTTCTATGGGATTAAGGTCTGGAGACTGGCTAGGCCACTCCAGGACCTTAATAGGGAGTGGTGGTGCGCTAGCGCCCCACTCCCGACACTACCAGGTGAAATGCAAGGCGCCAAATTCCAAATCCAAAAGTAGAATTATTAAACATGCATCAATATACAAGTGTTTCATACTCATCAAAAGCTCTGCTTCTTGGCAATATCACAGCGTTGTCAGATTTCAAAAAAGCACTACATTTTATTGTTTGAGGGTAACACCATCAATATTTTCCATTACCATGAATTCAGTAGCCAGCGCGGTCCATAGAAAATGCATTTCACAGGGAAAACCTGTGCCTCACCTTTTGTAGATCTTCTGCTGAGGGCTTCCCAAGTGTCCAACGAAGACAATCCATGGGTATTTGGTTAGAAAAAGTCATTTATTATATCCATAAATCTCCGTTTGATTGGCGCCTTGTGTTCAGAAAATCCAATGTGAATAGAACACGTTCAACTAAACCTGTAAACTTTTCCTCAACAAAACAAAAACCAATTAAAATGCATCCTTAGCTATCCTTTTATGAATAAAAGTGATAATATTTCACTTGGATGGTCACCTAAACGTTATATAAGTCAAATAAAGTGGACCGCTCAGCCAAAAACGTGCAACCGAAAAAGGGCTCCTCTCACCAAAACCCCTTCCTATTCAACACATCGCTTTGATACATCGCTTTGATACTTTATAAATAGACTGCTGACATCCAGTGGACGCCATAGGTACTACATTCAGTGTCCTGATATAAGGGGTTTTCAATAGGCAGTCTCTAAAAGTGGGCCATAAGCCACCAGAATGACAATTTTCTCTGGTTTTTGCCTGCCAAATGAGTTCTGTTATACTCACAGACATTATGTTAACACTTTTGGAAACCTCAGAGTGTTTCCTATCCAATAGTACTAATTATGTGCATATCCTATTTTCTGAGCCTGAGTGGCAAGCATTTTACTTTGGGCACGCCAGACGCTACAAAACCGTCACCCCAGCTGCCGCTCCTAGAGAGGTTAATGTGCTTCTTCTTGAGCCACTCCTTTGTTGTCTTGGCCGTGTGTTTTGGGTCATTGTCATGCTGGAATACCCATCCACGACTTATTTTCAATGCCCTGGCTGAGGGAAGGTTCTCCACCAAGATTTGACGGTACACGGCCCCGTCCATCGTCCCTTTGATGCGGTGAAGTTGTCCTGTCCCCTTAGCAGAAAAACACCCCCAAAGCATGTTTCCACCTCCATGTTTAACGGTGGGGATGGTGTTCTTGGGGTCATAGGCAGCATTCCTCTTCCTCCAAACACAGCGAGTTGAGTTGATGCCAAAGAGCTCCATTTTGGTCTCATCTGACCACAACACTTTCACCCAGTTGTCCTCTGAATCATTCAGATGTTCATTGGCAAACTTCAGACGGGCATGTATATGTGCTTTCTTGAGCAGGGGGACCTTACGGGCGCTGCAGGATTTCAGTCCTTCACGGCGTAGTGTGTTACCAATTGTTTTCTTGGTGACTATGGTCCCAGCTGCCTTGAGATCATTGACAAGATCCTCCCGTGTAGTTCTGGGCTGATTCCTCACCGTTCTCATGATCATTGCAACTCCACGAGGTGAGATCTTGCATGGAGCCCCAGGCCGAGGGAGATTGACAGTTCTTTTGTGTTTCTTCCATTTGCGAATAATCGCACCAACTGTTGTCACCTTCTCACCAAGCTGCTTGGCGATGGTCTTGTAGCCCATTCCAGCCTTGTGTAGGTCTACAATCTTGTCCCTGACATCCTTGGAGAGCTCTTTGGTCTTGGCCATGGTGTAGAGTTTGGAATCTGATTGATTGATTGCTTCTGTGGACAGGTGTCTTTTATACAGGTAACAAACTGAGATTAGGAGCACTCCCTTTAAGAGTATGCTCCTAATCTCAGCTCGTTACCTGTATAAAAGACACCTGGGAGCCAGAAATCTTTCTGATTGAGAGGGGGTCAAATACTTATTTCCCAAAATAAAATGCAAATAAATGTATAACATTTTTCACATGCGTTTTTCGGGATTTTGTTGTTGTTATTCTGTCTCTCACTGTTCAAATAAACCTACCATTGAAACTATAGACTGATCATTTATTTCTCAGTGGGCAAACGTACAAAATCAGCAGGGGATCAAAAACTTTTTTCCCTCTTTGTAGGTGATTCGTTTTGGACAAAAAAATGTAATATACAAAACAACATTGATTGTAATTAAAAGTGTAACAGCAAACATATTTATATAGGTAATTAAACATTAATTAAACCAATATTGTATATAAAAGTGTAACTGCAAACAGGAAACTGTTATCCATTATTGCATTCAGCTAACAGACAATAATAATAATAATAACATTCATAATAATACTACTACTACTACTATTAAGAATAATACTAATAATAATATTTATAATAATAATACTAATACGAATAGTAAAATTAATAATACTAATACATAAATGTATTATTATTGATAATAATACTAATAGCAATATGATTATTAATAATAATAATACTACCACTAATACTACTACTAATAATACTATTAATAATACTACCAATAATAATAATATTAATAATCCAATACTAATAATAATATTAATAATACTACTACTAATACTACTACTACTAATAATATTAATAATACTACTACTACTAATAATATTAATAATACTACTACTAATAATAATATTAATAATACTACTACTAATAATAATCTTAATAATACTACTACTAATACTACTACTAATAATAATATTAATACTACTACTAATAATACTATTAATAATACTACTACTAATAATAATATTAATAATACTACTACTAATACATAAAAGTATTATAGTGGTTTTGCTGTAGTCAGTAGACCTGGTGGTGTTGCTGTAGTCAGTAGACCTAGTGGTGTTGCTGTAGTCAGTAGACCTAGTGGTGTTGCTGTAGTTAGTAAACCTAATGGTGTTGCTCTAGTCAGTAGACCTAGTGGTGTTGCTGTAGTTAGTAGACCTAGTGGTGTTGCTGTAGTTAGTAGACCTAGTGGTGTTGCTGTTGTCAGTAGACCTAATGGTGTTGCTGTAGTTAGTAAACCTAGTGGTGTTGCTGTAGTTAATAGACCTAATGGTGTTGCTGTAGTCAATAGACCTAGTGGTGTTGCTGTAGTTAGTAGACCTAGTGGTGTTGCTGTAGTCAGTAGACCTAGTGGTGTTGCTGTAGTCAGTAGACCTAGTGGTGTTGCTGTAGTCAGTAGACCTAATGGTGTTGCTGTAGTCAGTAGACCTAGTGGTGTTGCTGTAGTCAGTAGACCTAATGGTGTTGCTGTAGTCAGTAGACCTAGTGGTGTTGCTGTAGTCAGTAGACCTAGTGGTGTTGCTGTAGTTAGTAAACCTAATGGTGTTGCTCTAGTCAGTAGACCTAGTGGTGTTGCTGTAGTTAGTAGACCTAGTGGTGTTGCTGTAGTTAGTAGACCTAGTGGTGTTGCTGTTGTCAGTAGACCTAATGGTGTTGCTGTAGTTAGTAAACCTAGTGGTGTTGCTGTAGTTAATAGACCTAATGGTGTTGCTGTAGTCAATAGACCTAGTGGTGTTGCTGTAGTTAGTAGACCTAGTGTTGTTGCTGTAGTCAGTAGACCTAGTGGTGTTGCTGTAGTCAGTAGACCTAGTGGTGTTGCTGTAGTCAGTAGACCTAATGGTGTTGCTGTAGTCAGTAGACCTAGTGGTGTTGCTGTAGTCAGTAGACCTAATGGTGTTGCTGTAGTCAGTAGACCTAGTGGTGTTGCTGTAGTTAGTAAACCTAGTGGTGTTTCTGTAGTTAGTAGACCTAGTGGTGTTGCTGTAGTTAGTAGACCTAATGGTGTTTCTGTAGTTAGTAGACCTAGTGGTGTTTCTGTAGTTAGTAGACCTAGTGGTGCTGCTGTAGTCAGTAGACCTAGTGGTGTTCCTGTAGTCAGTAGACCTAGTGGTGTTGCTGTAGTCAGTAGACCTAGTGGTGTTGCTGTAGTCACTGACTGTATGGCAAGCGTGAACGTCTTACTGAAAGGTTTCTGAGACTGCTTTGAGCCACAGCTGCTTGTTGCTTATTCAACAATCTAATCACATCATCACATAATTGTTTTATAGAGACAGCGTGGTATTGAGAATCCTCATGAATCTTGTAGTGTGTGACGTGCCTGTCTGAGCCACAATGTTTAGTGTGAACCACACTATGTCAGCAAAACAAAAAACCACAGGAACGATGTTTGTTTAATGTGAGAGGCTCAGCAACGTTGTCGTGTAGTGTAGTGTACGCCCAGCATTACCTGACTAGTATGCAGCCAATACTTGAACTTGGGGTCCTTGACTCTGGGGATGACGAAGCGGTAGATGATGTGTTCAGCCAGGGTGGTAAGGAGAGACAGAACCAACCCGACACACAGCATCAAAAACAGGCCTGAGAAATGCTTTATGCCCATTTGTAAGGTCTGGAAAGAGACAAGACAGACAGACAGACAGACAGGATCAATATATGTAAGTCCCATCTATACGGTCTGAAGAGAATTGCGCCAAACACACAGGATTTTTTTTACTTCTTAGGGAGCGGCAGCAGAGGTGACGGTTTTGGAGAGTCTGGCGTGCCCAAAGTAAATGCCTGCCACTCAGGCCCAGAAAATAGGATATGCACATAATTAGTACTATTGGATAGGAAACACTCTGAAGTTTCTACAAGTGTTAAAATAATGTGAGTATAACAGAACTGATATAGCAGGCAAAAACCTGATGAAAATCCATCCGGATTTGCAGTTTTTTTTGTACATGACCTTCTTCTCCAGGCTGCCTATTGATTTCTATTTTAACTAGGACTGAGACTGCAGTACCTATGGCTTCCACTAGATGTCAACAGTCTTTATACAGTGTCTGGAGGCTCTAGCACTAAGCAGAACGGATAGGAAGAGGAAGTAGTGAAGGGACCATTTTTGTCAACAACGTCTGACGGGCGCGAGATTGTGAGCGCGCCCCACTTTATTTTCCTTTCCTATTGTTCACGTTATCGTCCGGTTTAAATATTACAGTAATATTACAGTAAATATACATAAAAGGATACCTAAGGATACATTCAAAATGATGTTTGATTTGTTTGTAGAAAGTTTATAGGTATAATTTGAACGTGTTTTTTTCACGGTTCAATGGGCGACGCGATTTTCTGATCATAACGCGCCAACCAAACTGAGATTTTCTAACAAAAGAACCATTGGATGTCTTCGTTGGACACTTGGGAAGCCCTCAGCAGAAGTTCTTCGAAAGGTAAGTGATATTTTTAGCTCTTATAAGGGTTTTGTGTGACCCGCGCTGGATATGAATTTATGCTAAAGTGGAAAATATATGAGGTGCTATACTCAAACAATCAAATGTTGTGCTTTCGCCGTCAAGCCTTTTTGAAAACTCACATCACTATTACACTATTACACATCACTATCCAATATTACACATCACTATACACTATTACACATCACTGTACACTATTACACATCACTGTACACTTACACATCACTATACAATATTACACATTACTATACACTATTACACATCACTGTACACTATTACACATCACTATAGACTATTACACATCACTATACACTATTACACATCACTATACACTATTACACATCACTATACACTATTACACATCACTATACACTATTACACATCCCTATACACTCTTACACATCGTTGTAAACGATTACACATCACTGTACACTATTACACATCACTATACACTATTACACATCCCTATTACACTTCACTATACAATATTGCACGCCACTGTACACTATTACACATCACTATACACAATTACACATCTCTTACACATCACAATGCACTATTACACATCACTATACACTATTCCACATCACTATACACTATTACACATATCTCTACACTATTACACATCACTGTACACTATTACACATCACTGTACACTATTACACATCCGTATTACACATCACTATACAATATTACACATTACTATACACTATTAAACATCACTATCCAATATTACACATCACTATTACACATCACTGTACACTATTACACATCACTATACAATATTACACACCACTATACACTATTACACATCACTGTACACTATTACACATCACAGTACACTAGTACACATCACTATACACTATTACACATCACTGTACACTATTACACATCACTATACACTATTACACATCCCTATTACACTTCACTATACAATATTGCACGCCACTGTACACTATTACACATCACTATACACAATTACACATCTCTTACACATCACAATGCACTATTACACATCACTATACACTATTCCACATCACTATACACTATTACACATATCTCTACACTATTACACATCACTGTACACTATTACACATCACTGTACACTATTACACATCCGTATTACACATCACTATACAATATTACACATTACTATACACTATTAAACATCACTATCCAATATTACACATCACTGTACACTATTCCACATCACTGTACACTATTACACATCACAGTACACTATTACACATCACTATACAATATTACACATCACTATACACTATTACACATCACTGTACACTATTCCACATCACTGTACACTATTACACATCACTGTACACTATTACACATCACTATACACTATTACACATCACTGTACACTATTACACATCACAGTACACTAGTACACATCACTATTACACATCACTATTACACTATTACACATCACTGTACACTATTACACATCACTATACACTATTACACATCACTGTACACTATTACACATCACTATACACTATTACACATCACAGTACACTAGTACACATCACTATTACACATCACTATACACTATTACACATCACTGTACACTATTACACATCACTATACACTATTACACATCACTATTACACATCACTATTACACATCACTATTACACATCACTATACACTATTACACATCACAGTACACTAGTACACATCACTATTACACATCACTATACAATATTACACATCACTGTACACTATTACACATCACTGTACACTATTACACATCACTATTACACATCACTATTACACATTACTATATACTATTACACATCACTATACACTATTCCACATCACTGTACACTATTACACATCACTATATACTATTACACATCACTATATACTATTACACATCACTGTACACTCTTACACATCACTATACACTATTACACATCACTATACACTATTACACATCACTATACAGTATTACACATCACTATACACTATTACACATCACTATACACTATTACACATCCCTCTTACTACAACATCTATTTTTTAGGCCCATTTTTTGTAAGCTTCCATAATTTTTAATGGACTCCATCATTAAGACTTCAAAACACACAAATAAACACAGACTGATTTAGTTGATTTAGTATTGACAGGTATTTCATTAATATTGAAGTAGTGTGATGTACAGTGCCTTGCAAAATTATTCCTCACCCTTGGCGTTTTTCCTATTTTGTTGCATTACAACCTGTAATTTAAACTGATTTTTATTTGGATTTCATGTAATGGACATACACAAGATAGTCCAAAAAGTGGAAATGAAAATACAAATAAAAAACGGAAAAGTGGTACGTGCTTACTGTATTCACCCCTTTTGCTATGAAGCCCCTAAATAAGACCTGGTGCAACCAATTACCTTCAGAAGTCACATAATTAGTTAGATTGCACACAGGTGGACTTTATTTATGACCTGTCACATGATCGCAGTATATATACACCTGTTCTGAGTCTGCAACACCACTAAGCAAGGGGCACCACCAAGCAAGCGGCACCATGAAGACCAAGGAGCTCTCCAAACAGGTCAGGGACAAAGTTGTGGAGATGTACAGATCAGGGTTGGGTTATAAAAAAATTGCTGAAACTTTGAACATCCCACGGAGCACCATTAAATCCATTATTAAAAAAATGGAATGAATATGGCACCACAACAAACCTGCCAAGAGAGGGCTGCCCATCAAAACTCACAGACCAGGCAAGGAGGGCATTAATCAGAGAGGCAACAAATTAGACCAAAGATAACCTTGAAGGAGCTGCAAAGCTCCACCGCGGAGATTGGAGTATCTGTCCATAGGACCACTGTAAGCCATACACTTCACAGAGCTGGGCTTTACGGAAGAGTGGCCAGAAAAAAAGCCATTGTTTGGTGTTTGCCAAAAGACACGTGGGAGACTCCCCAAACATATGGAAGAAGGTACTCTGGTCAGATGAGACTAAAATTGAGCTTTTAGACCATCAAGGAAAATGCAATGTCTGGCGCAAACCCAACTCCTCTCGTCACCCCGAGGTTACCATCCCCACAGTGAAGCATGGTGGTGGCAGCATCATGCTGTGGGGATGTTTTTCATCGGCAGGGACTGGGAAACTGGTCAGAATTGAAGGAATGATGGATGGCGCTAAATACAGGAAAATTCTTGAGGGAAACCTGTTTCAGTCTTTCAGAGATTTGAGACTGGGATGGAGATTCACTTTCCAGCAGGACAATTACCCTAAGCATACTGCTAAAGAAAATGAGTGGTTTAAGGGGAAACATTTAAAATGTCTTGGAATGGCCTAGTCAAAGCCCAGACCTCAATCCAATTGAGAATCTGTGGTATGACTTAAAGATTGCTGTACACCAGCGGAACCCATCCAACTTGAAGGAGCTGGAGCAGTTTTGCCTTGAAGAATGGGCAACAATCCCAGTGGCTAGATGTGCCAAGCTTATAGAGACATACCCCAAGAGACTTGCAAATGTAATTGCTGCAAAAGGTGGCTCTACAAATTATTGACTTTGGGGGGGTTGAATAGTTATGCACGCTCAAGATTGTTTCACAATCAAAAATATTTTGCATCTTCAAAGTGGTAGGCATGCTGTGTAAATCAAATGATACAAACCCCCCAAAAATCTATTTTAATTCCAGGTTGTAAGGCAACAAAATAGGAAAAATGCCAAGGGGGTGAATACTTTCGCATGCCACTGTATTACATTAATGTTGAAGTATTGTGATGTATTTCATTAATATTGAAGTAGTGTGATGTAGGGTACGTAGAACTTTACCTCAGTAACGGCGAAGCTCCGTTTCCCACAGGGCACCACCTTGTACCACTTGTCATGCAGCATGTCCATGAAGCCGTCTGACTTGTACTGGCTCACCAGCTCAGAGATGTTAGAGGTCAGGGGAGAGTTCTGGCGCAGGCCGATGCCATAACCTGGGAACAGATACACACATAGAATGACTTAGAAAACATCATCGTCCCTGTCTTCTTACTCTGTACTTTGTGTATGGTACAGGTGATGAAGATATCAACCTCCCTGTCTTCCTCTGTACTAGGGGTATGGTACGGGTGATGCCCATTGATCAAATGAATTGATGTCATGTTGAAGTTGTACAACTACAGTACATGTATGTGTGCAGGTTGGTCATAGCTTTGATAGTATATGTATTATGTATGTAATAGCTAATACATTATAATGTGTGGGTGTCGGGGTTGTTTCAGTTTCAGGTCAGAATTTTGGAATTGACTCCCATTCAACTCATGTGTTGAAATTCGAATTGAATTTGAATTGAATTGAACCGCAGTGGCGGTTCTAGGTTGTAATGGCTCCCTGGGCAAACCACCCATTCAGCCCCCCAATTCTGCAGTAACTTAATTTTTTATCCTGACATTTGAACAACACAAATAAACATTTAAAACTATATTAATACAAAAAAAATATATACAAAAATAAGTCATAAATATCAAAAAGAAGTAACAGACAAATAGAAACAAATTTTAGTATATAAATACAAATAAAAATTGAATTCTTACACTATTACCCTGTTGCTAACAAAACACACACAAATAAAAGTAAATTGCACAAATCCTATATCACACAACTACACAAATAGAATAACACACTTCTAAAGAAGAGAACCTGATTATTACACTATTGCACTAGAAACACACAAACTAAATTACACAACTAATTGCATTACTCATTGCATTAGTACTGTACAAAGTTAGAGGTGCGCTATTTAATAGATTCCCCCGCTCCCCCTACCTCGGGCTTCCAGCGGGGAGACCTGAGGTCAACCTACCCCCTCCCCATCTCGTACTTCTGAGTGGGAGACCTTCCCAGGCAGTAGCATTCTGGGAAATGTAGTATTTTCCAAATATTGAACAAAATGCAAGTCATTAATGAAATATAACTTATATTTTTATAATTTTCTCATACAGGTCTTGTTTTCCTTGATCATACACTTTGTCCTGAAAATCAATTGTTTCATTAATATTTTATATGCATGTATATAATGATATCGTTGATGTTTTATTTGATTTCAATTCTATTTCCTTTCATTTAAATTATCTTTGAACTTCTGTATCCTGTTTACTACTTAAATTCAAATTCAATTCAAATTCAAGAATTTAACTGGAGTTTGATGCATTCAGTTCTGAATTGAGCACAACCCTGGTGGGTATAGCCCTGTCTTACTGTATTCTTGCTACCAGTGGTTCTATATCTAGTGTGAAAAGGAGAGGGTACAGAGGGCATTCCTGTCTGGTTCCCCTTTAGTATGGATATAACATTAATACGTTATCTCATGTCAGTATACTTGCCTTCAATTGCAAATGGTTTCCCCACAGTGAGTGTCTTGCATTCTGCATCTATAGACACCTCGTAGTCTAGTAAGGCCTTGTCCATGATGAAAGCATCAAGTTGCTGTGGATCATGCCTGAAACAACAGAAGAATATTGACTACTGACATGAACATCAGGAAGGGATGATTCTTTTTTTTCTTCAATTCAAGTCAATTCAACCTTTAAATGGAGACGTTCAAAATACATAATTTTCTGTTTCATGTATGCCTCAAGTACTGGCGGTTCTAGTGTTACCTCAAGTGTCAGAATACTGATGTTCATATTTTTCACATCCCACAGCAGTGACCCAGTAAAAACCTAGTGCTTAGTAATATATTGTGTTGGAAATAGCTATTAACTAGACTGCCTCAGTTATCAATGACTCAAGCCCAGCTCAGTTAATCCCTACCATTGTGTCACTGAGTTGACATTATGCTTCAGCAAATGTACATTATACCAGGGGCATTGTAGGTAACCTAATTGATGTCTCTCTGCCCTGAATGCCTCTGTTGATCCTACAGCTATTGTGTGCAGTAATCATGTGCCTATGAACCAGAGTAATACTGTTATCACTGAGGCGGTGTTCCCTAGCAGGAAGACCACTGTGTGCAGCTCACCCTGCACTAATAAAAAGAACCCGAGCATGTCTACCTCTGCTAAGCTTCCCAGTAAAGCAAGAAAAACAATCAAGCATCCCAGATAAAGTGCTAAAAACAGCCCACATTAACATATGTAGCCTAAGAAACAAAGTTCATGAAGTCAACAACTTGCTAGTAACAGATGATATTCATATTATGACAATCTCTGAAACTCACTTAGATAATACCTTTGATGATACAGTGGTACCAATACATGGTTATAACATCTACAGAAAAGACAGAAATGCCAACAGAGGCGGCGTTGCAGTCTATATTCAGAACCACATTCCTGTAAAGATTAGAGAGGATCTCATGTTCAATACTATTGAAGAAATATGGCTACAGGTTCATTTGCCTCACCTAAAGCACATTCTGGAGGGAAGCTGCTATAGACCACCAAGTTCTGACAGTCAGTATCTGGATAATACGTGTGAAATGCTTGATAATATATGTGATATCAACAGAGAGGTATATTTTCTGGGTGATTACAATATTGACTGGCTTTCATCAAGATGCCCACTGAAGAAAAAGCTTCAAACTGTAACCAGTGCCTGCAACCTGGTTCAGGTTATCAGTCAACCTACCAGGGTAGTTACAAACAGCACAGGAATGAAATCATCAACATGTACTGATCACATCTTTACTAATGCTGCAGAAATGTACTTTAAAGCAGTATCCAAATCCATCGGATGTAGTGACCACAATATAGTAGCCATATCTAGGCATACCAAAGTTCCAAAGGCTTGGCCTAATATAGTGTATTGGAGGACATACAATATGTTTTGTAGTGATTCCTATGTTGTTGATGTAAAGATTATTTGTTGGTCTGTGGTGTGTAATGAGGAACAACCAGATGCTGCACTTGACATATTTATGAAATAGCTTTTTTCAGTTACTAATTAAGAAAATGACTGAAAAGGACTGTAAAACTGTTAAATCCCCGTGGATTGACGAGGATTTGAAAAATTGCAAGTTTGAAGGGATGAGGCAAAAGGAATGGCAAACAAGTCTGGCTGCACAAATGATTGGCAAACATACCGCAAATTGAGAATCATGTGACTAAACTTAATAAAAAGAAGAAGAAACTATACCATAAAATGAAGATAAATTATATAAAGAATGATAGTAAAAAGCTTTAGAGCACCTTAAATAGAATTTTGGGCAAAAAGGCAAACTCAGCTCCATCATTCATTGAATCAGATGGCTCATTCACCACAAAACCCACTATATTGCCAACTACTTTAATTATTTTTTAATTGGCAAGATTAGCAAACTTAGGCCTGACATGCTAGCAATAAACAATAAACACTACACATCCAAGTACAACTGACCAAATTATGAAAGACAAGCGTTGTAGTTTTGAGTGCCGTAAAGTGAGTGTGGAAGAGATTAAACAATTATTGTTGTCTATTAACAATGACAAGCCTGACAACTTGACAACTTGAATAAAATGTTACTGAGGATAATTGCGAATGACATTGCCACTCATATTTTGCCATATCTTCAATCTAAGCCTACTAGAAGCCTTCTCCTCAGGAGAAAAGCAAAAGTCAGTAAAGCCAGTGTGTCAGGAATTCCCCAGGGTAGCTGTTTAGGCCCCTTTCGTTTTTCAATCTTTACTGACGACATGCTACTGGCTTTGAGTAAAGCCAGGATTTATATGTATGCGGGTGACTCAACACTATACACACGTCAGCTACTACAGAGACTGAAATTACTGAAACACTTAACAAAGAGCTGCAATTAGTTTCACAATGGGTGGCAAGGAATAAAATTAGTCCTAAATATTTTAAAACTAAAAGCATGGTATTTGGGACAAATCATTCACTAACCCCTTAATCTCAAATAAATATTGTAATGAATAATGTGTAAATTGAGCAAGTTGATGTGACTAAACTGTTTGGAGTAACACTGTTTGGAGGAACGAATGTTGATCCATAATAAACCCCAGGAAGAGTAGCTGCTGCCTTGGCAGGAACTAATGGGGATCCATAATAAATACACATACAAACTATTAACACTAAATATATTAATGATGTTTTTGAAAGAAACCCAGACAAGCAATTCCTTATCAAAATTAATGGATCTTAACATTGCAAAGCAAGTGCCAGTCTTCCCATAGAATAGTCCTCTCCCCTCACACAATGGGAGAAAGATATTGTATATTCCGTCAACCCGATCACAGCGCCCAGCTCCATTAACTCGGCTCTGCTCCACAGAAGATGTGAGATGACTTGAGAGACTGTTTCAGATTTCAGAAAGCAAGAGCAGAGTTGCAGAGTTGGAGACAGTGTCAGATTGGGTAGCAGAGTTGGAGACAGTGTCAGATTGGGTAGTAGAGTTGGAGACAGTGTCAGATTGGGTAGCAGATTTGGAGACAGTGTCAGATTGGGTAGCAGAGTTGGAGACAGTGTCAGATCGGGTAGCAGAGTTGGAGACAGTGTAAGATTGGGTAGCAGAGTTGGAGACAGTTTCAGATTGGGTTGCAGAGTTGGAGACAGTTTTATATTGGGTAGCAGAGTTGGAGACAGTGTCAGATAGGGTAGCAGAGTCGGAGACAGTTTCAGATTGGAGACAGTCTCAGGTAGGGTTGCAGAGTTGGAGACAGTTTCAGATTGGGTTGCAGAGTTGGAGACAGTTTTATATCGGGTAGCAGAGTTGGAGACAGTTTTATATCAGGTAGCAGAGTTGGAGACAGTTTCAGATTGGGTAGCAGAGTTGGAGACAGTTTCAGATTGGGTTGCAGAGTTGGAGACAGTTTTATATCGGGTAGCAGAGTTGGAGACAGTGTCAGATTGGGTAGCAGAGTTGGAGACAGTGTCAGATCGGGTAGCAGAGTTGGAGACAGTGTCAGATTGGGTAGCAGAGTCGGAGACAGTTTCAGATTGGGTTGCAGAGTTGGAGACAGTTTTATATCGGGTAGCAGAGTCGGAGACAGTGTCAGATTGGGTAGCAGAGTTGGAGACAGTGTCAGATTGGGTAGCAGAGTTGGAGACAGTGTCAGATTGGGTAGCAGAGTTGGAGACAGTTTCAGGTAGGGTTGCAGAGTTGGAGACAGTTTCAGATTGGGTTGCAGAGTTGGAGACAGTTTTATATCGGGTAGCAGAGTTGGAGACAGTTTTATATCAGGTAGCAGAGTTGGAGACAGTTTCAGATTGGGTAGCAGAGTTGGAGACAGTTTCAGATTGGGTAGCAGAGTTGGAGATAGTGTCAGATTGGGTAGCAGAGTTGGAGACAGTTTCAGATTGGGATGCAGAGTTGGAGACAGTTTTATATCGGGTAGCAGAGTTGGAGACAGTTTTATAGCGGGTAGCAGAGTTGGAGACAGTGTCAGATTGGGTAGCAGAGTTGGAGACAGTTTCAGATTGGGTAGCAGAGTTGGAGACAGTTTCAGATTGGGTAGCAGAGTCGGAGACAGTTTTATATCGGGTAGCAGAGTTGGAGACAGTTTTATATCGGGTAGCAGAGTTGGAGACAGTTTCAGATTGGGTAGCAGAGTTGGAGACAGTGTCAGATTGGTTGGCAGAGTTGGAGACAGTGTCAGATTGGGTAGCAGAGTTGGAGACAGTGTCAGATTGGGTAGCAGAGTTGGAGACAGTGTCAGATTGGGTAGCAGAGTTGGAGACAGTGTCAGATTGGGTAGCAGAGTTGGAGACAGTTTCAGATTGGGTAGCAGAGTTGGAGACAGTGTCAGATTGGGTAGCAGAGTTGGAGACAGTTTTATATCGGCTAGCAGAGTTGGAGACAGTTTTATATCAGGTAGCAGAGTTGGAGACAGTTTCAGATTGGGTAGCAGAGTTGGAGACAGTTTCAGATTGGGTTGCAGAGTTGGAGACAGTTTTATATCGGGTAGCAGAGTTGGAGACAGTGTCAGATTGGGTAGCAGAGTTGGAGACAGTGTCAGATCGGGTAGCAGAGTTGGAGACAGTGTCAGATTGGGTAGCAGAGTTGGAGACAGTTTCAGATTGGGTTGCAGAGTTGGAGACAGTTTTATATCGGGTAGCAGAGTCGGAGACAGTGTCAGATTGGGTAGCAGAGTTGGAGACAGTGTCAGATTGGGTAGCAGAGTTGGAGACAGTGTCAGATTGGGTAGCAGAGTTGGAGACAGTTTCAGGTAGGGTTGCAGAGTTGGAGACAGTTTCAGATTGGGTTGCAGAGTTGGAGACAGTTTTATATCGGGTAGCAGAGTTGGAGACAGTTTTATATCAGGTAGCAGAGTTGGAGACAGTTTCAGATTGGGTAGCAGAGTTGGAGACAGTTTCAGATTGGGTAGCAGAGTTGGAGACAGTTTCAGATTGGGTAGCAGAGTTGGAGACAGTGTCAGATTGGGTAGCAGAGTTGGAGACAGTTTCAGATTGGGTAGCAGAGTTGGAGACAGTTTTATATCGGGTAGCAGAGTTGGAGACAGTTTTAGATTGGGTAGCAGAGTTGGAGACAGTGTCAGATTGGGTAGCAGAGTTGGAGACAGTTTCAGATTGGGTAGCAGAGTTGGAGACAGTGTCAGATTGGGTAGCAGAGTTGGAGACAGTGTCAGATTGGGTAGCAGAGTTGGAGACAGTTTCAGATTGGGTAGCAGAGTTGGAGACAGTTTCAGATTGGGTAGCAGAGTTGGAGACAGTTTTATATTGGGTAGCAGAGTTGGAGACAGTGTCAGATTGGGTAGCAGAGTTGGAGACAGTTTCAGATTGGGTTGCAGAGTTGGAGACAGTTTTATATCGGGTAGCAGAGTTGGAGACAGTTTTATATCGGGTAGCAGAGTTGGAGACAGTTTTATATCAGGTAGCAGAGTTGGAGACAGTTTCAGATTGGGTAGCAGAGTTGGAGACAGTTTCAGATTGGGTTGCAGAGTTGGAGACAGTTTTATATTGGGTAGCAGAGTTGGAGACAGTGTCAGATTGGGTAGCAGAGTTGGAGACAGTTTTATATCAGGTAGCAGAGTTGGAGACAGTGTCAGATTGGGTAGCAGAGTTGGAGACAGTTTCAGATTGGGTTGCAGAGTTGGAGACAGTTTTATATCGGGTAGCAGAGTCGGAGACAGTGTCAGATTGGGTAGCAGAGTTGGAGACAGTGTCAGATTGGGTAGCAGAGTTGGAGACAGTGTCAGATTGGGTAGCAGAGTTGGAGACAGTTTCAGATTGGGTTGCAGAGTTGGAGACAGTTTCAGATAGGGTAGCAGAGTTGGAGACAGTTTTATATTGGGTAGCAGAGTTGGAGACAGTGTCAGATTGGGTAGCAGAGTTGGAGACAGTGTCAGATTGGGTAGCAGAGTTGGAGACAGTTTCAGGTAGGGTTGCAGAGTTGGAGACAGTTTCAGATTGGGTTGCAGAGTTGGAGACAGTTTTATATCGGGTAGCAGAGTTGGAGACAGTTTTATATCAGGTAGCAGAGTTGGAGACAGTGTCAGATTGGGTAGCAGAGTCGGAGACAGTTTTATATCGGGTAGCAGAGTTGGAGACAGTTTTATATCGGGTAGCAGAGTTGGAGACAGTTTCAGATTGGGTAGCAGAGTTGGAGACAGTTTCAGTTTGGGTAGCAGAGTTGGAGACAGTTTCAGATTGGGTAGCAGAGTTGGGGACAGTGTCAGATTGGGTAGCAGAGTTGGAGACAGTTTCAGATTGGGTAGCAGAGTTGGAGACAGTGTCAGATTGGGTAGCAGAGTTGGAGACAGTGTCAGATTGGGTAGCAGAGTCGGAGACAGTTTCAGATTGGGTTGCAGAGTTGGAGACAGTTTTATATTGGGTAGCAGAGTTGGAGACAGTGTCAGATTGGGTAGCAGAGTCGGAGACAATTTCAGGTTGGAGACAGTCTCAGGTAGGGTTGCAGAGTTGGAGACAGTTTCAGATTGTGTTGCAGAGTTGGAGACAGTTTTATATCGGGTAGCAGAGTTGGAGACAGTTTTATATCAGGTAGCAGAGTTGGAGACAGTTTCAGATTGGGTAGCAGAGTTGGAGACAGTTTCAGATTGGGTTGCAGAGTTGGAGACAGTTTTATATCGGGTAGCAGAGTTGGAGACAGTGTCAGATTGGGTAGCAGAGTTGGAGACAGTGTCAGATCGGGTAGCAGAGTTGGAGACAGTGTCAGATTGGGTAGCAGAGTCGGAGACAGTTTCAGATTGGGTTGCAGAGTTGGAGACAGTTTTATATCGGGTAGCAGAGTCGGAGACAGTGTCAGATTGGGTAGCAGAGTTGGAGACAGTGTCAGATTGGGTAGCAGAGTTGGAGACAGTGTCAGATTGGGTAGCAGAGTTGGAGACAGTTTCAGGTAGGGTTGCAGAGTTGGAGACAGTTTCAGATTGGGTTGCAGAGTTGGAGACAGTTTTATATCGGGTAGCAGAGTTGGAGACAGTGTCAGATTGGGTAGCAGAGTTGGAGACAGTGTCAGATTGGGTAGCAGAGTTGGAGACAGTGTCAGATTGGGTAGCAGAGTTGGAGACAGTTTCAGGTAGGGTTGCAGAGTTGGAGACAGTTTCAGATTGGGTTGCAGAGTTGGAGACAGTTTTATATCGGGTAGCAGAGTTGGAGACAGTGTCAGATTGGGTAGCAGAGTTGGAGACAGTGTCAGATTGGGTAGCAGAGTTGGAGACAGTGTCAGATTGGGTAGCAGAGTTGGAGACAGTTTCAGGTAGGGTTGCAGAGTTGGAGACAGTTTCAGATTGGGTTGCAGAGTTGGAGACAGTTTTATATCGGGTAGCAGAGTCGGAGACAGTGTCAGATTGGGTAGCAGAGTTGGAGACAGTGTCAGATTGGGTAGCAGAGTTGGAGACAGTGTCAGATTGGGTAGCAGAGTTGGAGACAGTTTCAGGTAGGGTTGCAGAGTTGGAGACAGTTTCAGATTGGGTTGCAGAGTTGGAGACAGTTTTATATCGGGTAGCAGAGTTGGAGACAGTTTTATATCAGGTAGCAGAGTTGGAGACAGTTTCAGATTGGGTAGCAGAGTTGGAGACAGTTTCAGATTGGGTAGCAGAGTTGGAGACAGTTTCAGATTGGGTAGCAGAGTTGGAGATAGTGTCAGATTGGGTAGCAGAGTTGGAGACAGTTTCAGATTGGGATGCAGAGTTGGAGACAGTTTTATATCGGGTAGCAGAGTTGGAGACAGTTTTATAGCGGGTAGCAGAGTTGGAGACAGTGTCAGATTGGGTAGCAGAGTTGGAGACAGTTTCAGATTGGGTAGCAGAGTTGGAGACAGTGTCAGATTGGGTAGCAGAGTTGGAGACAGTGTCAGATCGGGTAGCAGAGTTGGAGACAGTGTCAGATTGGGTAGCAGAGTCGGAGACAGTTTCAGATTGGGTTGCAGAGTTGGAGACAGTTTTATATTGGGTAGCAGAGTTGGAGACAGTGTCAGATTGGGTAGCAGAGTCGGAGACAATTTCAGGTTGGAGACAGTCTCAGGTAGGGTTGCAGAGTTGGAGACAGTTTCAGATTGGGTTGCAGAGTTGGAGACAGTTTTATATCGGGTAGCAGAGTTGGAGACAGTTTTATATCAGGTAGCAGAGTTGGAGACAGTTTCAGATTGGGTAGCAGAGTTGGAGACAGTTTCAGATTGGGTTGCAGAGTTGGAGACAGTTTTATATCGGGTAGCAGAGTTGGAGACAGTGTCAGATTGGGTAGCAGAGTTGGAGACAGTGTCAGATTGGGTAGCAGAGTTGGAGACAGTGTCAGATTGGGTAGCAGAGTTGGAGACAGTTTCAGGTAGGGTTGCAGAGTTGGAGACAGTTTCAGATTGGGTTGCAGAGTTGGAGACAGTTTTATATCGGGTAGCAGAGTCGGAGACAGTGTCAGATTGGGTAGCAGAGTTGGAGACAGTGTCAGATTGGGTAGCAGAGTTGGAGACAGTGTCAGATTGGGTAGCAGAGTTGGAGACAGTTTCAGGTAGGGTTGCAGAGTTGGAGACAGTTTCAGATTGGGTTGCAGAGTTGGAGACAGTTTTATATCGGGTAGCAGAGTTGGAGACAGTGTCAGATTGGGTAGCAGAGTTGGAGACAGTGTCAGATTGGGTAGCAGAGTTGGAGACAGTGTCAGATTGGGTAGCAGAGTTGGAGACAGTTTCAGGTAGGGTTGCAGAGTTGGAGACAGTTTCAGATTGGGTTGCAGAGTTGGAGACAGTTTTATATCGGGTAGCAGAGTCGGAGACAGTGTCAGATTGGGTAGCAGAGTTGGAGACAGTGTCAGATTGGGTAGCAGAGTTGGAGACAGTGTCAGATTGGGTAGCAGAGTTGGAGACAGTTTCAGGTAGGGTTGCAGAGTTGGAGACAGTTTCAGATTGGGTTGCAGAGTTGGAGACAGTTTTATATCGGGTAGCAGAGTTGGAGACAGTTTTATATCAGGTAGCAGAGTTGGAGACAGTTTCAGATTGGGTAGCAGAGTTGGAGACAGTTTCAGATTGGGTAGCAGAGTTGGAGACAGTTTCAGATTGGGTAGCAGAGTTGGAGATAGTGTCAGATTGGGTAGCAGAGTTGGAGACAGTTTCAGATTGGGATGCAGAGTTGGAGACAGTTTTATATCGGGTAGCAGAGTTGGAGACAGTTTTATAGCGGGTAGCAGAGTTGGAGACAGTGTCAGATTGGGTAGCAGAGTTGGAGACAGTTTCAGATTGGGTAGCAGAGTTGGAGACAGTGTCAGATTGGGTAGCAGAGTTGGAGACAGTGTCAGATCGGGTAGCAGAGTTGGAGACAGTGTCAGATTGGGTAGCAGAGTCGGAGACAGTTTCAGATTGGGTTGCAGAGTTGGAGACAGTTTTATATTGGGTAGCAGAGTTGGAGACAGTGTCAGATTGGGTAGCAGAGTCGGAGACAATTTCAGGTTGGAGACAGTCTCAGGTAGGGTTGCAGAGTTGGAGACAGTTTCAGATTGGGTTGCAGAGTTGGAGACAGTTTTATATCGGGTAGCAGAGTTGGAGACAGTTTTATATCAGGTAGCAGAGTTGGAGACAGTTTCAGATTGGGTAGCAGAGTTGGAGACAGTTTCAGATTGGGTTGCAGAGTTGGAGACAGTTTTATATCGGGTAGCAGAGTTGGAGACAGTGTCAGATTGGGTAGCAGAGTTGGAGACAGTGTCAGATCGGGTAGCAGAGTTGGAGACAGTGTCAGATTGGGTAGCAGAGTCGGAGACAGTTTCAGATTGGGTTGCAGAGTTGGAGACAGTTTTATATCGGGTAGCAGAGTCGGAGACAGTGTCAGATTGGGTAGCAGAGTTGGAGACAGTGTCAGATTGGGTAGCAGAGTTGGAGACAGTGTCAGATTGGGTAGCAGAGTTGGAGACAGTTTCAGGTAGGGTTGCAGAGTTGGAGACAGTTTCAGATTGGGTTGCAGAGTTGGAGACAGTTTTATATCGGGTAGCAGAGTTGGAGACAGTGTCAGATTGGGTAGCAGAGTTGGAGACAGTGTCAGATTGGGTAGCAGAGTTGGAGACAGTGTCAGATTGGGTAGCAGAGTTGGAGACAGTTTCAGGTAGGGTTGCAGAGTTG
The DNA here is from genome assembly GCA_030435695.1 of Brachymystax lenok tsinlingensis. Lineage (NCBI taxonomy): Eukaryota > Metazoa > Chordata > Actinopteri > Salmoniformes > Salmonidae > Brachymystax > Brachymystax lenok. The sequence continues at coordinate 2,620,701 of CM059795.1, read as the reverse complement.
GAGACAGTTTCAGATTGGGTTGCAGAGTTGGAGACAGTTTTATATCGGGTAGCAGAGTTGGAGACAGTTTCAGATTGGGTAGCAGAGTTGGAGACAGTGTCAGATTGGGTAGCAGAGTTGGAGACAGTGTCAGATTGGGTAGCAGAGTTGGAGACAGTTTCAGGTAGGGTTGCAGAGTTGGAGACAGTTTCAGATTGGGTTGCAGAGTTGGAGACAGTTTTATATCGGGTAGCAGAGTTGGAGACAGTTTTATATCAGGTAGCAGAGTTGGAGACAGTGTCAGATTGGGTAGCAGAGTCGGAGACAGTTTTATATCGGGTAGCAGAGTTGGAGACAGTTTTATATTGGGTAGCAGAGTTGGAGACAGTTTCAGATTGGGTAGCAGAGTTGGAGACAGTTTCAGTTTGGGTAGCAGAGTTGGAGACAGTTTCAGATTGGGTAGCAGAGTTGGGGACAGTGTCAGATTGGGTAGCAGAGTTGGAGACAGTTTCAGATTGGGTAGCAGAGTTGGAGACAGTGTCAGATTGGGTAGCAGAGTTGGAGACAGTGTCAGATTGGGTAGCAGAGTTGGAGACAGTTTCAGATTGGGTAGCAGAGTCGGAGACAGTTTTATATCGGGTAGCAGAGTTGGAGACAGTTTTATATCGGGTAGCAGAGTTGGAGACAGTTTCAGATTGGGTAGCAGAGTTGGAGACAGTTTCAGTTTGGGTAGCAGAGTTGGAGACAGTTTCAGATTGGGTAGCAGAGTTGGGGACAGTGTCAGATTGGGTAGCAGAGTTGGAGACAGTTTCAGATTGGGTAGCAGAGTTGGAGACAGTGTCAGATTGGGTAGCAGAGTTGGAGACAGTGTCAGATTGGGTAGCAGAGTTGGAGACAGTTTCAGATTGGGTAGCAGAGTTGGAGACAGTGTCAGATTGGGTAGCAGAGTTGGAGACAGTGTCAGATCGGGTAGCAGAGTTGGAGACAGTGTCAGATTGGGTAGCAGAGTCGGAGACAGTTTCAGATTGGGTTGCAGAGTTGGAGACAGTTTTATATTGGGTAGCAGAGTTGGAGACAGTGTCAGATTGGGTAGCAGAGTCGGAGACAATTTCAGGTTGGAGACAGTCTCAGGTAGGGTTGCAGAGTTGGAGACAGTTTCAGATTGGGTTGCAGAGTTGGAGACAGTTTTATATCGGGTAGCAGAGTTGGAGACAGTTTTATATCAGGTAGCAGAGTTGGAGACAGTTTCAGATTGGGTAGCAGAGTTGGAGACAGTTTCAGATTGGGTTGCAGAGTTGGAGACAGTTTTATATCGGGTAGCAGAGTTGGAGACAGTGTCAGATTGGGTAGCAGAGTTGGAGACAGTGTCAGATCGGGTAGCAGAGTTGGAGACAGTGTCAGATTGGGTAGCAGAGTCGGAGACAGTTTCAGATTGGGTTGCAGAGTTGGAGACAGTTTTATATCGGGTAGCAGAGTCGGAGACAGTGTCAGATTGGGTAGCAGAGTTGGAGACAGTGTCAGATTGGGTAGCAGAGTTGGAGACAGTGTCAGATTGGGTAGCAGAGTTGGAGACAGTTTCAGGTAGGGTTGCAGAGTTGGAGACAGTTTCAGATTGGGTTGCAGAGTTGGAGACAGTTTTATATCGGGTAGCAGAGTTGGAGACAGTGTCAGATTGGGTAGCAGAGTTGGAGACAGTGTCAGATTGGGTAGCAGAGTTGGAGACAGTTTTATATCGGGTAGCAGAGTTGGAGACAGTGTCAGATTGGGTAGCAGAGTTGGAGACAGTGTCAGATTGGGTAGCAGAGTTGGAGACAGTGTCAGATTGGGTGAGTTGGAGACAGTTTCAGGTAGGGTTGCAGAGTTGGAGACAGTTTCAGATTGGGTTGCAGAGTTGGAGACAGTTTTATATCGGGTAGCAGAGTCGAGACAGTGTCAGATTGGGTAGCAGAGTTGGAGACAGTGTCAGATTGGGTAGCAGAGTTGGAGACAGTGTCAGATTGGGTAGCAGAGTTGGAGACAGTTTCAGGTAGGGTTGCAGAGTTGGAGACAGTTTCAGATTGGGTTGCAGAGTTGGAGACAGTTTTATATCGGGTAGCAGAGTTGGAGACAGTTTTATATCAGGTAGCAGAGTTGGAGACAGTGTCAGATTGGGTAGCAGAGTTGGAGACAGTTTCAGATTGGGTAGCAGAGTTGGAGACAGTTTTATATCGGGTAGCAGAGTTGGAGACAGTTTCAGATTGGGTAGCAGAGTTGGAGACAGTTTCAGATTGGGTAGCAGAGTTGGAGACAGTTTCAGATTGGGTAGCAGAGTTGGAGACAGTGTCAGATTGGGTAGCAGAGTTGGAGACAGTTTCAGATTGGGTAGCAGAGTTGGAGACAGTGTCAGATTGGGTAGCAGAGTTGGAGACAGTGTCAGATTGGGTAGCAGAGTTGGAGACAGTTTCAGATTGGGTAGCAGAGTTGGAGACAGTTTTATATTGGGTAGCAGAGTTGGAGACAGTGTCAGATTGGGTAGCAGAGTTGGAGACAGTGTCAGATTGGGTAGCAGAGTTGGAGACAGTTTCAGATTGGGTAGCAGAGTTGGAGACAGTTTTATATTGGGTAGCAGAGTTGGAGACAGTTTCAGATTGGGTAGCAGAGTTGGAGACAGTTTCAGATTGGGTAGCAGAGTTGGAGACAGTTTCAGATTGGGTAGCAGAGTTGTGGACAGTGTCAGATTGGGTAGCAGAGTTGGAGACAGTTTCAGATTGGGTAGCAGAGTTGGAGACAGTGTCAGATTGGGTAGCAGAGTTGGAGACAGTGTCAGATTGGGTAGCAGAGTTGGAGACAGTTTTATATTGGGTAGCAGAGTTGGAGACAGTTTTATATCGGGTAGCAGAGTTGGAGACAGTTTCAGATTGGGTAGCAGATTTGGAGACAGTGTCAGATTGGGTAGCAGAGTTGGAGACAGTGTCAGATCGGGTAGCAGAGTTGGAGACAGTGTCAGATTGGGTAGCAGAGTTGGAGACAGTTTCAGATTGGGTTGCAGAGTTGGAGACAGTTTTATATTGGGTAGCAGAGTTGGAGACAGTGTCAGATTGGGTAGCAGAGTCGGAGACAGTTTCAGATTGGAGACAGTCTCAGGTAGGGTTGCAGAGTTGGAGACAGTTTCAGATTGGGTTGCAGAGTTGGAGACAGTTTTATATCGGGTAGCAGAGTTGGAGACAGTTTTATATCAGGTAGCAGAGTTGGAGACAGTTTCAGATTGGGTAGCAGAGTTGGAGACAGTTTCAGATTGGGTTGCAGAGTTGGAGACAGTTTTATATCGGGTAGCAGAGTTGGAGACAGTGTCAGATTGGGTAGCAGAGTTGGAGACAGTGTCAGATCGGGTAGCAGAGTTGGAGACAGTGTCAGATTGGGTAGCAGAGTTCGGAGACAGTTTCAGATTGGGTTGCAGAGTTGGAGACAGTTTTATATCGGGTAGCAGAGTCGGAGACAGTGTCAGATTGGGTAGCAGAGTTGGAGACAGTGTCAGATTGGGTAGCAGAGTTGGAGACAGTGTCAGATTGGGTAGCAGAGTTGGAGACAGTTTCAGGTAGGGTTGCAGAGTTGGAGACAGTTTCAGATTGGGTTGCAGAGTTGGAGACAGTTTTATATCGGGTAGCAGAGTTGGAGACAGTTTTATATCAGGTAGCAGAGTTGGAGACAGTTTCAGATTGGGTAGCAGAGTTGGAGACAGTTTCAGATTGGGTAGCAGAGTTGGAGACAGTGTCAGATTGGGTAGCAGAGTTGGAGACAGTTTCAGATTGGGATGCAGAGTTGGAGACAGTTTTATATCGGGTAGCAGAGTTGGAGACAGTTTTATAGCGGGTAGCAGAGTTGGAGACAGTGTCAGATTGGGTAGCAGAGTTGGAGACAGTTTCAGATTGGGTAGCAGAGTTGGAGACAGTTTCAGATTGGGTAGCAGAGTCGGAGACAGTTTTATATCGGGTAGCAGAGTTGGAGACAGTTTTATATCGGGTAGCAGAGTTGGAGACAGTTTCAGATTGGGTAGCAGAGTTGGAGACAGTGTCAGATTGGGTAGCAGAGTTGGAGACAGTGTCAGATTGGGTAGCAGAGTTGGAGACAGTGTCAGATTGGGTAGCAGAGTTGGAGACAGTGTCAGATTGGGTAGCAGAGTTGGAGACAGTGTCAGATTGGGTAGCAGAGTTGGAGACAGTTTCAGATTGGGTAGCAGAGTTGGAGACAGTGTCAGATTGGGTAGCAGAGTTGGAGACAGTTTTATATCGGGTAGCAGAGTTGGAGACAGTTTTATATCAGGTAGCAGAGTTGGAGACAGTTTCAGATTGGGTAGCAGAGTTGGAGACAGTTTCAGATTGGGTTGCAGAGTTGGAGACAGTTTTATATCGGGTAGCAGAGTTGGAGACAGTGTCAGATTGGGTAGCAGAGTTGGAGACAGTGTCAGATCGGGTAGCAGAGTTGGAGACAGTGTCAGATTGGGTAGCAGAGTCGGAGACAGTTTCAGATTGGGTTGCAGAGTTGGAGACAGTTTTATATCGGGTAGCAGAGTCGGAGACAGTGTCAGATTGGGTAGCAGAGTTGGAGACAGTGTCAGATTGGGTAGCAGAGTTGGAGACAGTGTCAGATTGGGTAGCAGAGTTGGAGACAGTTTCAGGTAGGGTTGCAGAGTTGGAGACAGTTTCAGATTGGGTTGCAGAGTTGGAGACAGTTTTATATCGGGTAGCAGAGTTGGAGACAGTTTTATATCAGGTAGCAGAGTTGGAGACAGTTTCAGATTGGGTAGCAGAGTTGGAGACAGTTTCAGATTGGGTAGCAGAGTTGGAGACAGTTTCAGATTGGGTAGCAGAGTTGGAGATAGTGTCAGATTGGGTAGCAGAGTTGGAGACAGTTTCAGATTGGGATGCAGAGTTGGAGACAGTTTTATATCGGGTAGCAGAGTTGGAGACAGTTTTATAGCGGGTAGCAGAGTTGGAGACAGTGTCAGATTGGGTAGCAGAGTTGGAGACAGTTTCAGATTGGGTAGCAGAGTTGGAGACAGTGTCAGATTGGGTAGCAGAGTTGGAGACAGTGTCAGATCGGGTAGCAGAGTTGGAGACAGTGTCAGATTGGGTAGCAGAGTCGGAGACAGTTTCAGATTGGGTTGCAGAGTTGGAGACAGTTTTATATTGGGTAGCAGAGTTGGAGACAGTGTCAGATTGGGTAGCAGAGTCGGAGACAATTTCAGGTTGGAGACAGTCTCAGGTAGGGTTGCAGAGTTGGAGACAGTTTCAGATTGGGTTGCAGAGTTGGAGACAGTTTTATATCGGGTAGCAGAGTTGGAGACAGTTTTATATCAGGTAGCAGAGTTGGAGACAGTTTCAGATTGGGTAGCAGAGTTGGAGACAGTTTCAGATTGGGTAGCAGAGTTGGAGACAGTTTCAGATTGGGTAGCAGAGTTGGAGACAGTGTCAGATTGGGTAGCAGAGTTGGAGACAGTTTCAGATTGGGATGCAGAGTTGGAGACAGTTTTATATCGGGTAGCAGAGTTGGAGACAGTTTTATAGCGGGTAGCAGAGTTGGAGACAGTGTCAGATTGGGTAGCAGAGTTGGAGACAGTTTCAGATTGGGTAGCAGAGTTGGAGACAGTGTCAGATTGGGTAGCAGAGTTGGAGACAGTGTCAGATTGGGTAGCAGAGTTGGAGACAGTTTCAGGTAGGGTTGCAGAGTTGGAGACAGTTTCAGATTGGGTTGCAGAGTTGGAGACAGTTTTATATCGGGTAGCAGAGTCGGAGACAGTGTCAGATTGGGTAGCAGAGTTGGAGACAGTGTCAGATTGGGTAGCAGAGTTGGAGACAGTGTCAGATTGGGTAGCAGAGTTGGAGACAGTTTCAGGTAGGGTTGCAGAGTTGGAGACAGTTTCAGATTGGGTTGCAGAGTTGGAGACAGTTTTATATCGGGTAGCAGAGTTGGAGACAGTGTCAGATTGGGTAGCAGAGTTGGAGACAGTGTCAGATTGGGTAGCAGAGTTGGAGACAGTGTCAGATTGGGTAGCAGAGTTGGAGACAGTTTCAGGTAGGGTTGCAGAGTTGGAGACAGTTTCAGATTGGGTTGCAGAGTTGGAGACAGTTTTATATCGGGTAGCAGAGTCGGAGACAGTGTCAGATTGGGTAGCAGAGTTGGAGACAGTGTCAGATTGGGTAGCAGAGTTGGAGACAGTGTCAGATTGGGTAGCAGAGTTGGAGACAGTTTCAGGTAGGGTTGCAGAGTTGGAGACAGTTTCAGATTGGGTTGCAGAGTTGGAGACAGTTTTATATCGGGTAGCAGAGTTGGAGACAGTTTTATATCAGGTAGCAGAGTTGGAGACAGTTTCAGATTGGGTAGCAGAGTTGGAGACAGTTTCAGATTGGGTAGCAGAGTTGGAGACAGTTTCAGATTGGGTAGCAGAGTTGGAGATAGTGTCAGATTGGGTAGCAGAGTTGGAGACAGTTTCAGATTGGGATGCAGAGTTGGAGACAGTTTTATATCGGGTAGCAGAGTTGGAGACAGTTTTATAGCGGGTAGCAGAGTTGGAGACAGTGTCAGATTGGGTAGCAGAGTTGGAGACAGTTTCAGATTGGGTAGCAGAGTTGGAGACAGTGTCAGATTGGGTAGCAGAGTTGGAGACAGTGTCAGATCGGGTAGCAGAGTTGGAGACAGTGTCAGATTGGGTAGCAGAGTCGGAGACAGTTTCAGATTGGGTTGCAGAGTTGGAGACAGTTTTATATTGGGTAGCAGAGTTGGAGACAGTGTCAGATTGGGTAGCAGAGTCGGAGACAATTTCAGGTTGGAGACAGTCTCAGGTAGGGTTGCAGAGTTGGAGACAGTTTCAGATTGGGTTGCAGAGTTGGAGACAGTTTTATATCGGGTAGCAGAGTTGGAGACAGTTTTATATCAGGTAGCAGAGTTGGAGACAGTTTCAGATTGGGTAGCAGAGTTGGAGACAGTTTCAGATTGGGTTGCAGAGTTGGAGACAGTTTTATATCGGGTAGCAGAGTTGGAGACAGTGTCAGATTGGGTAGCAGAGTTGGAGACAGTGTCAGATCGGGTAGCAGAGTTGGAGACAGTGTCAGATTGGGTAGCAGAGTTGGAGACAGTTTCAGATTGGGTTGCAGAGTTGGAGACAGTTTTATATCGGGTAGCAGAGTTGGAGACAGTGTCAGATTGGGTAGCAGAGTTGGAGACAGTGTCAGATCGGGTAGCAGAGTTGGAGACAGTGTCAGATTGGGTAGCAGAGTCGGAGACAGTTTCAGATTGGGTTGCAGAGTTGGAGACAGTTTTATATTGGGTAGCAGAGTTGGAGACAGTGTCAGATTGGGTAGCAGAGTCGGAGACAATTTCAGGTTGGAGACAGTCTCAGGTAGGGTTGCAGAGTTGGAGACAGTTTCAGATTGGGTTGCAGAGTTGGAGACAGTTTTATATCGGGTAGCAGAGTTGGAGACAGTTTTATATCAGGTAGCAGAGTTGGAGACAGTTTCAGATTGGGTAGCAGAGTTGGAGACAGTTTCAGATTGGGTTGCAGAGTTGGAGACAGTTTTATATCGGGTAGCAGAGTTGGAGACAGTGTCAGATTGGGTAGCAGAGTTGGAGACAGTGTCAGATCGGGTAGCAGAGTTGGAGACAGTGTCAGATTGGGTAGCAGAGTCGGAGACAGTTTCAGATTGGGTTGCAGAGTTGGAGACAGTTTTATATCGGGTAGCAGAGTTGGAGACAGTGTCAGATTGGGTAGCAGAGTTGGAGACAGTGTCAGATTGGGTAGCAGAGTTGGAGACAGTGTCAGATTGGGTAGCAGAGTTGGAGACAGTTTCAGGTAGGGTTGCAGAGTTGGAGACAGTTTCAGATTGGGTTGCAGAGTTGGAGACAGTTTTATATCGGGTAGCAGAGTTGGAGACAGTGTCAGATTGGGTAGCAGAGTTGGAGACAGTGTCAGATTGGGTAGCAGAGTTGGAGACAGTGTCAGATTGGGTAGCAGAGTTGGAGACAGTTTCAGGTAGGGTTGCAGAGTTGGAGACAGTTTCAGATTGGGTTGCAGAGTTGGAGACAGTTTTATATCGGGTAGCAGAGTCGGAGACAGTGTCAGATTGGGTAGCAGAGTTGGAGACAGTGTCAGATTGGGTAGCAGAGTTGGAGACAGTGTCAGATTGGGTAGCAGAGTTGGAGACAGTTTCAGGTAGGGTTGCAGAGTTGGAGACAGTTTCAGATTGGGTTGCAGAGTTGGAGACAGTTTTATATCGGGTAGCAGAGTTGGAGACAGTGTCAGATTGGGTAGCAGAGTTGGAGACAGTGTCAGATTGGGTAGCAGAGTTGGAGACAGTGTCAGATTGGGTAGCAGAGTTGGAGACAGTTTCAGGTAGGGTTGCAGAGTTGGAGACAGTTTCAGATTGGGTTGCAGAGTTGGAGACAGTTTTATATCGGGTAGCAGAGTTGGAGACAGTTTTATATCAGGTAGCAGAGTTGGAGACAGTTTCAGATTGGGTAGCAGAGTTGGAGACAGTTTCAGATTGGGTAGCAGAGTTGGAGACAGTTTCAGATTGGGTAGCAGAGTTGGAGACAGTGTCAGATTGGGTAGCAGAGTTGGAGACAGTTTCAGATTGGGATGCAGAGTTGGAGACAGTTTTATATCGGGTAGCAGAGTTGGAGACAGTTTTATAGCGGGTAGCAGAGTTGGAGACAGTGTCAGATTGGGTAGCAGAGTTGGAGACAGTTTCAGATTGGGTAGCAGAGTTGGAGACAGTGTCAGATTGGGTAGCAGAGTTGGAGACAGTGTCAGATCGGGTAGCAGAGTTGGAGACAGTGTCAGATTGGGTAGCAGAGTCGGAGACAGTTTCAGATTGGGTTGCAGAGTTGGAGACAGTTTTATATTGGGTAGCAGAGTTGGAGACAGTGTCAGATTGGGTAGCAGAGTCGGAGACAATTTCAGGTTGGAGACAGTCTCAGGTAGGGTTGCAGAGTTGGAGACAGTTTCAGATTGGGTTGCAGAGTTGGAGACAGTTTTATATCGGGTAGCAGAGTTGGAGACAGTTTTATATCAGGTAGCAGAGTTGGAGACAGTTTCAGATTGGGTAGCAGAGTTGGAGACAGTTTCAGATTGGGTTGCAGAGTTGGAGACAGTTTTATATCGGGTAGCAGAGTTGGAGACAGTGTCAGATTGGGTAGCAGAGTTGGAGACAGTGTCAGATCGGGTAGCAGAGTTGGAGACAGTGTCAGATTGGGTAGCAGAGTCGGAGACAGTTTCAGATTGGGTTGCAGAGTTGGAGACAGTTTTATATCGGGTAGCAGAGTCGGAGACAGTGTCAGATTGGGTAGCAGAGTTGGAGACAGTGTCAGATTGGGTAGCAGAGTTGGAGACAGTGTCAGATTGGGTAGCAGAGTTGGAGACAGTTTCAGGTAGGGTAGCAGAGTTGGAGACAGTTTCAGATTGGGTTGCAGAGTTGGAGACAGTTTCAGATTGGGTTGCAGAGTTGGAGACAGTTTTATATCGGGTAGCAGAGTCGGAGACAGTGTCAGATTGGGTAGCAGAGTTGGAGACAGTGTCAGATTGGGTAGCAGAGTTGGAGACAGTGTCAGATTGGGTAGCAGAGTTGGAGACAGTTTCAGGTAGGGTTGCAGAGTTGGAGACAGTTTCAGATTGGGTTGCAGAGTTGGAGACAGTTTTATATCGGGTAGCAGAGTTGGAGACAGTTTTATATCAGGTAGCAGAGTTGGAGACAGTTTCAGATTGGGTAGCAGAGTTGGAGACAGTTTCAGATTGGGTAGCAGAGTTGGAGACAGTTTCAGATTGGGTAGCAGAGTTGGAGATAGTGTCAGATTGGGTAGCAGAGTTGGAGACAGTTTCAGATTGGGATGCAGAGTTGGAGACAGTTTTATATCGGGTAGCAGAGTTGGAGACAGTTTTATAGCGGGTAGCAGAGTTGGAGACAGTGTCAGATTGGGTAGCAGAGTTGGAGACAGTTTCAGATTGGGTAGCAGAGTTGGAGACAGTGTCAGATTGGGTAGCAGAGTTGGAGACAGTGTCAGATCGGGTAGCAGAGTTGGAGACAGTGTCAGATTGGGTAGCAGAGTCGGAGACAGTTTCAGATTGGGTTGCAGAGTTGGAGACAGTTTTATATTGGGTAGCAGAGTTGGAGACAGTGTCAGATTGGGTAGCAGAGTTGGAGACAGTTTCAGATTGGGTAGCAGAGTTGGAGACAGTGTCAGATTGGGTAGCAGAGTTGGAGACAGTTTCAGGTAGGGTTGCAGAGTTGGAGACAGTTTCAGATTGGGTTGCAGAGTTGGAGACAGTTTTATATCGGGTAGCAGAGTTGGAGACAGTTTTATATCAGGTAGCAGAGTTGGAGACAGTTTCAGATTGGGTAGCAGAGTTGGAGACAGTTTCAGATTGGGTAGCAGAGTTGGAGACAGTGTCAGATTGGGTAGCAGAGTTGGAGACAGTTTCAGATTGGGATGCAGAGTTGGAGACAGTTTTATATCGGGTAGCAGAGTTGGAGACAGTTTTATAGCGGGTAGCAGAGTTGGAGACAGTGTCAGATTGGGTAGCAGAGTTGGAGACAGTTTCAGATTGGGTAGCAGAGTTGGAGACAGTTTCAGATTGGGTAGCAGAGTTGGAGACAGTTTTATATCGGGTAGCAGAGTTGGAGACAGTTTTATATCGGGTAGCAGAGTTGGAGACAGTTTCAGATTGGGTAGCAGAGTTGGAGACAGTGTCAGATTGGGTAGCAGAGTTGGAGACAGTGTCAGATTGGGTAGCAGAGTTGGAGACAGTGTCAGATTGGGTAGCAGAGTTGGAGACAGTGTCAGATTGGGTAGCAGAGTTGGAGACAGTGTCAGATTGGGTAGCAGAGTTGGAGACAGTTTCAGATTGGGTAGCAGAGTTGGAGACAGTGTCAGATTGGGTAGCAGAGTTGGAGACAGTTTTATATCGGGTAGCAGAGTTGGAGACAGTTTTATATCAGGTAGCAGAGTTGGAGACAGTTTCAGATTGGGTAGCAGAGTTGGAGACAGTTTCAGATTGGGTTGCAGAGTTGGAGACAGTTTTATATCGGGTAGCAGAGTTGGAGACAGTGTCAGATTGGGTAGCAGAGTTGGAGACAGTGTCAGATCGGGTAGCAGAGTTGGAGACAGTGTCAGATTGGGTAGCAGAGTCGGAGACAGTTTCAGATTGGGTTGCAGAGTTGGAGACAGTTTTATATCGGGTAGCAGAGTCGGAGACAGTGTCAGATTGGGTAGCAGAGTTGGAGACAGTGTCAGATTGGGTAGCAGAGTTGGAGACAGTGTCAGATTGGGTAGCAGAGTTGGAGACAGTTTCAGGTAGGGTTGCAGAGTTGGAGACAGTTTCAGATTGGGTTGCAGAGTTGGAGACAGTTTTATATCGGGTAGCAGAGTTGGAGACAGTTTTATATCAGGTAGCAGAGTTGGAGACAGTTTCAGATTGGGTAGCAGAGTTGGAGACAGTTTCAGATTGGGTAGCAGAGTTGGAGACAGTTTCAGATTGGGTAGCAGAGTTGGAGATAGTGTCAGATTGGGTAGCAGAGTTGGAGACAGTTTCAGATTGGGATGCAGAGTTGGAGACAGTTTTATATCGGGTAGCAGAGTTGGAGACAGTTTTATAGCGGGTAGCAGAGTTGGAGACAGTGTCAGATTGGGTAGCAGAGTTGGAGACAGTTTCAGATTGGGTAGCAGAGTTGGAGACAGTGTCAGATTGGGTAGCAGAGTTGGAGACAGTGTCAGATCGGGTAGCAGAGTTGGAGACAGTGTCAGATTGGGTAGCAGAGTCGGAGACAGTTTCAGATTGGGTTGCAGAGTTGGAGACAGTTTTATATTGGGTAGCAGAGTTGGAGACAGTGTCAGATTGGGTAGCAGAGTCGGAGACAATTTCAGGTTGGAGACAGTCTCAGGTAGGGTTGCAGAGTTGGAGACAGTTTCAGATTGGGTTGCAGAGTTGGAGACAGTTTTATATCGGGTAGCAGAGTTGGAGACAGTTTTATATCAGGTAGCAGAGTTGGAGACAGTTTCAGATTGGGTAGCAGAGTTGGAGACAGTTTCAGATTGGGTAGCAGAGTTGGAGACAGTTTCAGATTGGGTAGCAGAGTTGGAGATAGTGTCAGATTGGGTAGCAGAGTTGGAGACAGTTTCAGATTGGGATGCAGAGTTGGAGACAGTTTTATATCGGGTAGCAGAGTTGGAGACAGTTTTATAGCGTGTAGCAGAGTTGGAGACAGTGTCAGATTGGGTAGCAGAGTTGGAGACAGTTTCAGATTGGGTAGCAGAGTTGGAGACAGTGTCAGATTGGGTAGCAGAGTTGGAGACAGTGTCAGATTGGGTAGCAGAGTCGGAGACAGTTTCAGATTGGGTTGCAGAGTTGGAGACAGTTTCAGATTGGGTTGCAGAGTTGGAGACAGTTTTATATCGGGTAGCAGAGTCGGAGACAGTGTCAGATTGGGTAGCAGAGTTGGAGACAGTGTCAGATTGGGTAGCAGAGTTGGAGACAGTGTCAGATTGGGTAGCAGAGTTGGAGACAGTTTCAGGTAGGGTTGCAGAGTTGGAGACAGTTTCAGATTGGGTTGCAGAGTTGGAGACAGTTTTATATCGGGTAGCAGAGTTGGAGACAGTGTCAGATTGGGTAGCAGAGTTGGAGACAGTGTCAGATTGGGTAGCAGAGTTGGAGACAGTGTCAGATTGGGTAGCAGAGTTGGAGACAGTTTCAGGTAGGGTTGCAGAGTTGGAGACAGTTTCAGATTGGGTTGCAGAGTTGGAGACAGTTTTATATCGGGTAGCAGAGTCGGAGACAGTGTCAGATTGGGTAGCAGAGTTGGAGACAGTGTCAGATTGGGTAGCAGAGTTGGAGACAGTGTCAGATTGGGTAGCAGAGTTGGAGACAGTTTCAGGTAGGGTTGCAGAGTTGGAGACAGTTTCAGATTGGGTTGCAGAGTTGGAGACAGTTTTATATCGGGTAGCAGAGTTGGAGACAGTTTTATATCAGGTAGCAGAGTTGGAGACAGTTTCAGATTGGGTAGCAGAGTTGGAGACAGTTTCAGATTGGGTAGCAGAGTTGGAGACAGTTTCAGATTGGGTAGCAGAGTTGGAGATAGTGTCAGATTGGGTAGCAGAGTTGGAGACAGTTTCAGATTGGGATGCAGAGTTGGAGACAGTTTTATATCGGGTAGCAGAGTTGGAGACAGTTTTATAGCGGGTAGCAGAGTTGGAGACAGTGTCAGATTGGGTAGCAGAGTTGGAGACAGTTTCAGATTGGGTAGCAGAGTTGGAGACAGTGTCAGATTGGGTAGCAGAGTTGGAGACAGTGTCAGATCGGGTAGCAGAGTTGGAGACAGTGTCAGATTGGGTAGCAGAGTCGGAGACAGTTTCAGATTGGGTTGCAGAGTTGGAGACAGTTTTATATTGGGTAGCAGAGTTGGAGACAGTGTCAGATTGGGTAGCAGAGTCGGAGACAATTTCAGGTTGGAGACAGTCTCAGGTAGGGTTGCAGAGTTGGAGACAGTTTCAGATTGGGTTGCAGAGTTGGAGACAGTTTTATATCGGGTAGCAGAGTTGGAGACAGTTTTATATCAGGTAGCAGAGTTGGAGACAGTTTCAGATTGGGTAGCAGAGTTGGAGACAGTTTCAGATTGGGTTGCAGAGTTGGAGACAGTTTTATATCGGGTAGCAGAGTTGGAGACAGTGTCAGATTGGGTAGCAGAGTTGGAGACAGTGTCAGATCGGGTAGCAGAGTTGGAGACAGTGTCAGATTGGGTAGCAGAGTCGGAGACAGTTTCAGATTGGGTTGCAGAGTTGGAGACAGTTTTATATCGGGTAGCAGAGTCGGAGACAGTGTCAGATTGGGTAGCAGAGTTGGAGACAGTGTCAGATCGGGTAGCAGAGTTGGAGACAGTGTCAGATTGGGTAGCAGAGTTGGAGACAGTTTCAGATTGGGTTGCAGAGTTGGAGACAGTTTTATATTGGGTAGCAGAGTTGGAGACAGTGTCAGATTGGGTAGCAGAGTCGGAGACAATTTCAGGTTGGAGACAGTCTCAGGTAGGGTTGCAGAGTTGGAGACAGTTTCAGATTGGGTTGCAGAGTTGGAGACAGTTTTATATCGGGTAGCAGAGTTGGAGACAGTTTTATATCAGGTAGCAGAGTTGGAGACAGTTTCAGATTGGGTAGCAGAGTTGGAGACAGTTTCAGATTGGGTTGCAGAGTTGGAGACAGTTTTATATCGGGTAGCAGAGTTGGAGACAGTGTCAGATTGGGTAGCAGAGTTGGAGACAGTGTCAGATCGGGTAGCAGAGTTGGAGACAGTGTCAGATTGGGTAGCAGAGTCGGAGACAGTTTCAGATTGGGTTGCAGAGTTGGAGACAGTTTTATATCGGGTAGCAGAGTCGGAGACAGTGTCAGATTGGGTAGCAGAGTTGGAGACAGTGTCAGATTGGGTAGCAGAGTTGGAGACAGTGTCAGATTGGGTAGCAGAGTTGGAGACAGTTTCAGGTAGGGTTGCAGAGTTGGAGACAGTTTCAGATTGGGTTGCAGAGTTGGAGACAGTTTTATATCGGGTAGCAGAGTTGGAGACAGTGTCAGATTGGGTAGCAGAGTTGGAGACAGTGTCAGATTGGGTAGCAGAGTTGGAGACAGTGTCAGATTGGGTAGCAGAGTTGGAGACAGTTTCAGGTAGGGTTGCAGAGTTGGAGACAGTTTCAGATTGGGTTGCAGAGTTGGAGACAGTTTTATATCGGGTAGCAGAGTTGGAGACAGTGTCAGATTGGGTAGCAGAGTTGGAGACAGTGTCAGATTGGGTAGCAGAGTTGGAGACAGTGTCAGATTGGGTAGCAGAGTTGGAGACAGTTTCAGGTAGGGTTGCAGAGTTGGAGACAGTTTCAGATTGGGTTGCAGAGTTGGAGACAGTTTTATATCGGGTAGCAGAGTTGGAGACAGTGTCAGATTGGGTAGCAGAGTTGGAGACAGTGTCAGATTGGGTAGCAGAGTTGGAGACAGTGTCAGATTGGGTAGCAGAGTTGGAGACAGTTTCAGGTAGGGTTGCAGAGTTGGAGACAGTTTCAGATTGGGTTGCAGAGTTGGAGACAGTTTTATATCGGGTAGCAGAGTTGGAGACAGTTTTATATCAGGTAGCAGAGTTGGAGACAGTTTCAGATTGGGTAGCAGAGTTGGAGACAGTTTCAGATTGGGTAGCAGAGTTGGAGACAGTTTCAGATTGGGTAGCAGAGTTGGAGATAGTGTCAGATTGGGTAGCAGAGTTGGAGACAGTTTCAGATTGGGATGCAGAGTTGGAGACAGTTTTATATCGGGTAGCAGAGTTGGAGACAGTTTTATAGCGGGTAGCAGAGTTGGAGACAGTGTCAGATTGGGTAGCAGAGTTGGAGACAGTTTCAGATTGGGTAGCAGAGTTGGAGACAGTGTCAGATTGGGTAGCAGAGTTGGAGACAGTGTCAGATCGGGTAGCAGAGTTGGAGACAGTGTCAGATTGGGTAGCAGAGTCGGAGACAGTTTCAGATTGGGTTGCAGAGTTGGAGACAGTTTTATATTGGGTAGCAGAGTTGGAGACAGTGTCAGATTGGGTAGCAGAGTCGGAGACAATTTCAGGTTGGAGACAGTCTCAGGTAGGGTTGCAGAGTTGGAGACAGTTTCAGATTGGGTTGCAGAGTTGGAGACAGTTTTATATCGGGTAGCAGAGTTGGAGACAGTTTTATATCAGGTAGCAGAGTTGGAGACAGTTTCAGATTGGGTAGCAGAGTTGGAGACAGTTTCAGATTGGGTTGCAGAGTTGGAGACAGTTTTATATCGGGTAGCAGAGTTGGAGACAGTGTCAGATTGGGTAGCAGAGTTGGAGACAGTGTCAGATCGGGTAGCAGAGTTGGAGACAGTGTCAGATTGGGTAGCAGAGTCGGAGACAGTTTCAGATTGGGTTGCAGAGTTGGAGACAGTTTTATATCGGGTAGCAGAGTCGGAGACAGTGTCAGATTGGGTAGCAGAGTTGGAGACAGTGTCAGATTGGGTAGCAGAGTTGGAGACAGTGTCAGATTGGGTAGCAGAGTTGGAGACAGTTTCAGGTAGGGTAGCAGAGTTGGAGACAGTTTCAGGTAGGGTTGCAGAGTTGGAGACAGTTTCAGATTGGGTTGCAGAGTTGGAGACAGTTTTATATCGGGTAGCAGAGTCGGAGACAGTGTCAGATTGGGTAGCAGAGTTGGAGACAGTGTCAGATTGGGTAGCAGAGTTGGAGACAGTGTCAGATTGGGTAGCAGAGTTGGAGACAGTTTCAGGTAGGGTTGCAGAGTTGGAGACAGTTTCAGATTGGGTTGCAGAGTTGGAGACAGTTTTATATCGGGTAGCAGAGTTGGAGACAGTTTTATATCAGGTAGCAGAGTTGGAGACAGTTTCAGATTGGGTAGCAGAGTTGGAGACAGTTTCAGATTGGGTAGCAGAGTTGGAGACAGTTTCAGATTGGGTAGCAGAGTTGGAGATAGTGTCAGATTGGGTAGCAGAGTTGGAGACAGTTTCAGATTGGGATGCAGAGTTGGAGACAGTTTTATATCGGGTAGCAGAGTTGGAGACAGTTTTATAGCGGGTAGCAGAGTTGGAGACAGTGTCAGATTGGGTAGCAGAGTTGGAGACAGTTTCAGATTGGGTAGCAGAGTTGGAGACAGTGTCAGATTGGGTAGCAGAGTTGGAGACAGTGTCAGATCGGGTAGCAGAGTTGGAGACAGTGTCAGATTGGGTAGCAGAGTCGGAGACAGTTTCAGATTGGGTTGCAGAGTTGGAGACAGTTTTATATTGGGTAGCAGAGTTGGAGACAGTGTCAGATTGGGTAGCAGAGTCGGAGACAATTTCAGGTTGGAGACAGTCTCAGGTAGGGTTGCAGAGTTGGAGACAGTTTCAGATTGGGTTGCAGAGTTGGAGACAGTTTTATATCGGGTAGCAGAGTTGGAGACAGTTTTATATCAGGTAGCAGAGTTGGAGACAGTTTCAGATTGGGTAGCAGAGTTGGAGACAGTTTCAGATTGGGTTGCAGAGTTGGAGACAGTTTTATATCGGGTAGCAGAGTTGGAGACAGTGTCAGATTGGGTAGCAGAGTTGGAGACAGTGTCAGATCGGGTAGCAGAGTTGGAGACAGTGTCAGATTGGGTAGCAGAGTCGGAGACAGTTTCAGATTGGGTTGCAGAGTTGGAGACAGTTTTATATCGGGTAGCAGAGTCGGAGACAGTGTCAGATTGGGTAGCAGAGTTGGAGACAGTGTCAGATTGGGTAGCAGAGTTGGAGACAGTGTCAGATTGGGTAGCAGAGTTGGAGACAGTTTCAGGTAGGGTAGCAGAGTTGGAGACAGTTTCAGGTAGGGTTGCAGAGTTGGAGACAGTTTCAGATTGGGTTGCAGAGTTGGAGACAGTTTTATATCGGGTAGCAGAGTCGGAGACAGTGTCAGATTGGGTAGCAGAGTTGGAGACAGTGTCAGATTGGGTAGCAGAGTTGGAGACAGTGTCAGATTGGGTAGCAGAGTTGGAGACAGTTTCAGGTAGGGTTGCAGAGTTGGAGACAGTTTCAGATTGGGTTGCAGAGTTGGAGACAGTTTTATATCGGGTAGCAGAGTTGGAGACAGTTTTATATCAGGTAGCAGAGTTGGAGACAGTTTCAGATTGGGTAGCAGAGTTGGAGACAGTTTCAGATTGGGTAGCAGAGTTGGAGACAGTTTCAGATTGGGTAGCAGAGTTGGAGATAGTGTCAGATTGGGTAGCAGAGTTGGAGACAGTTTCAGATTGGGATGCAGAGTTGGAGACAGTTTTATATCGGGTAGCAGAGTTGGAGACAGTTTTATAGCGGGTAGCAGAGTTGGAGACAGTGTCAGATTGGGTAGCAGAGTTGGAGACAGTTTCAGATTGGGTAGCAGAGTTGGAGACAGTGTCAGATTGGGTAGCAGAGTTGGAGACAGTGTCAGATCGGGTAGCAGAGTTGGAGACAGTGTCAGATTGGGTTGCAGAGTTGGAGACAGTTTTATATTGGGTAGCAGAGTTGGAGACAGTGTCAGATTGGGTAGCAGAGTCGGAGACAATTTCAGGTTGGAGACAGTCTCAGGTAGGGTTGCAGAGTTGGAGACAGTTTCAGATTGGGTTGCAGAGTTGGAGACAGTTTTATATCGGGTAGCAGAGTTGGAGACAGTTTTATATCAGGTAGCAGAGTTGGAGACAGTTTCAGATTGGGTAGCAGAGTTGGAGACAGTTTCAGATTGGGTTGCAGAGTTGGAGACAGTTTTATATCGGGTAGCAGAGTTGGAGACAGTGTCAGATCGGGTAGCAGAGTTGGAGACAGTGTCAGATTGGGTAGCAGAGTCGGAGACAGTTTCAGATTGGGTAGCAGAGTTGGAGACAGTTTTATATCAGGTAGCAGAGTTGGAGACAGTTTCAGATTGGGTAGCAGAGTTGGAGACAGTTTTATATCGGGTAGCAGAGTTGGAGACAGTGTCAGATCGGGTAGCAGAGTTGGAGACAGTGTCAGATTGGGTAGCAGAGTTGGAGACAGTTTCAGATTGGGTTGCAGAGTTGGAGACAGTTTTATATCGGGTAGCAGAGTCGGAGACAGTGTCAGATTGGGTAGCAGAGTTGGAGACAGTGTCAGATTGGGTAGCAGAGTTGGAGACAGTGTCAGATTGGGTAGCAGAGTTGGAGACAGTTTCAGGTAGGGTTGCAGAGTTGGAGACAGTTTCAGATTGGGTTGCAGAGTTGGAGACAGTTTTATATCGGGTAGCAGAGTTGGAGACAGTTTTATATCAGGTAGCAGAGTTGGAGACAGTGTCAGATTGGGTAGCAGAGTTGGAGACAGTGTCAGATTGGGTAGCAGAGTTGGAGACAGTTTCAGGTAGGGTTGCAGAGTTGGAGACAGTTTCAGATTGGGTTGCAGAGTTGGAGACAGTTTCAGATTGGGTAGCAGAGTTGGAGACAGTTTCAGATTGGGTAGCAGAGTTGGAGACAGTTTCAGATTGGGTAGAAGAGTTGTGGACAGTGTCAGATTGGGTAGCAGAGTTGGAGACAGTTTCAGATTGGGTAGCAGAGTTGGAGACAGTGTCAGATTGGGTAGCAGAGTTGGAGACAGTGTCAGATCGGGTAGCAGAGTTGGAGACAGTGTCAGATTGGGTAGCAGAGTCGGAGACAGTTTCAGATTGGGTTGCAGAGTTGGAGACAGTTTTATATCGGGTAGCAGAGTCGGAGACAGTGTCAGATTGGGTAGCAGAGTTGGAGACAGTGTCAGATTGGGTAGCAGAGTTGGAGACAGTGTCAGATTGGGTAGCAGAGTTGGAGACAGTTTCAGGTAGGGTTGCAGAGTTGGAGACAGTTTCAGATTGGGTTGCAGAGTTGGAGACAGTTTTATATCGGGTAGCAGAGTTGGAGACAGTTTTATATCAGGTAGCAGAGTTGGAGACAGTTTCAGATTGGGTAGCAGAGTTGGAGACAGTTTCAGATTGGGTAGCAGAGTTGGAGACAGTTTCAGATTGGGTAGCAGAGTTGGAGATAGTGTCAGATTGGGTAGCAGAGTTGGAGACAGTTTCAGATTGGGATGCAGAGTTGGAGACAGTTTTATATCGGGTAGCAGAGTTGGAGACAGTTTTATAGCGGGTAGCAGAGTTGGAGACAGTGTCAGATTGGGTAGCAGAGTTGGAGACAGTTTCAGATTGGGTAGCAGAGTTGGAGACAGTTTCAGATTGGGTAGCAGAGTCGGAGACAGTTTTATATCGGGTAGCAGAGTTGGAGACAGTTTTATATTGGGTAGCAGAGTTGGAGACAGTTTCAGATTGGGTAGCAGAGTTGGAGACAGTGTCAGATTGGGTAGCAGAGTTGGAGACAGTGTCAGATTGGGTAGCAGAGTTGGAGACAGTGTCAGATTGGGTAGCAGAGTTGGAGACAGTTTTATATCAGCTAGCAGAGTTGGAGACAGTTTTATATCAGGTAGCAGAGTTGGAGACAGTTTCAGATTGGGTAGCAGAGTTGGAGACAGTTTCAGATTGGGTTGCAGAGTTGGAGACAGTTTTATATCGGGTAGCAGAGTTGGAGACAGTGTCAGATTGGGTAGCAGAGTTGGAGACAGTGTCAGATCGGGTAGCAGAGTTGGAGACAGTGTCAGATTGGGTAGCAGAGTCGGAGACAGTTTCAGATTGGGTTGCAGAGTTGGAGACAGTTTTATATCGGGTAGCAGAGTCGGAGACAGTGTCAGATTGGGTAGCAGAGTTGGAGACAGTGTCAGATTGGGTAGCAGAGTTGGAGACAGTGTCAGATTGGGTAGCAGAGTTGGAGACAGTTTCAGGTAGGGTTGCAGAGTTGGAGACAGTTTCAGATTGGGTTGCAGAGTTGGAGACAGTTTTATATCGGGTAGCAGAGTTGGAGACAGTGTCAGATTGGGTAGCAGAGTTGGAGACAGTGTCAGATTGGGTAGCAGAGTTGGAGACAGTGTCAGATTGGGTAGCAGAGTTGGAGACAGTTTCAGGTAGGGTTGCAGAGTTGGAGACAGTGTCAGATTGGGTAGCAGAGTCGGAGACAGTTTCAGATTGGGTTGCAGAGTTGGAGACAGTTTTATATTGGGTAGCAGAGTTGGAGACAGTGTCAGATTGGGTAGCAGAGTTGGAGACAGTTTCAGATTTGCAGAGTTGGAGACAGTCTCAGGTAGGGTTGCAGAGTTGGAGACAGTTTCAGATTGGGTTGCAGAGTTGGAGACAGTTTTATATCGGGTAGAAGAGTTGGAGACAGTTTTATATCAGGTAGCAGAGTTGGAGACAGTTTCAGATTGGGTAGCAGAGTTGGAGACAGTTTCAGATTGGGTTGCAGAGTTGGAGACAGTTTTATATCGGGTAGCAGAGTTGGAGACAGTGTCAGATTGGGTAGCAGAGTTGGAGACAGTGTCAGATCGGGTAGCAGAGTTGGAGACAGTTTCAGATTGGGTTGCAGAGTTGGAGACAGTTTTATATCGGGTAGCAGAGTTGGAGACAGTTTTATAGCGGGTAGCAGAGTTGGAGACAGTGTCAGATTGGGTAGCAGAGTTGGAGACAGTTTCAGATTGGGTAGCAGAGTTGGAGACAGTTTCAGATTGGGTAGCAGAGTCGGAGACAGTTTTATATCGGGTAGCAGAGTTGGAGACAGTTTTATATCGGGTAGCAGAGTTGGAGACAGTTTCAGATTGGGTAGCAGAGTTGGAGACAGTGTCAGATTGGGTAGCAGAGTTGGAGACAGTGTCAGATTGGGTAGCAGAGTTGGAGACAGTGTCAGATTGGGTAGCAGAGTTGGAGACAGTTTTATATCGGCTAGCAGAGTTGGAGACAGT
Organism: Brachymystax lenok tsinlingensis; assembly: GCA_030435695.1. Taxonomy (NCBI): domain Eukaryota; kingdom Metazoa; phylum Chordata; class Actinopteri; order Salmoniformes; family Salmonidae; genus Brachymystax; species Brachymystax lenok. Next base: position 2,599,407 of record CM059795.1, on the reverse strand, counting down.
TTTATATCAGGTAGCAGAGTTGGAGACAGTTTCAGATTGGGTAGCAGAGTTGGAGACAGTTTCAGATTGGGTTGCAGAGTTGGAGACAGTTTTATATCGGGTAGCAGAGTTGGAGACAGTGTCAGATTGGGTAGCAGAGTTGGAGACAGTGTCAGATCGGGTAGCAGAGTTGGAGACAGTGTCAGATTGGGTAGCAGAGTCGGAGACAGTTTCAGATTGGGTTGCAGAGTTGGAGACAGTTTTATATCGGGTAGCAGAGTCGGAGACAGTGTCAGATTGGGTAGCAGAGTTGGAGACAGTGTCAGATTGGGTAGCAGAGTTGGAGACAGTGTCAGATTGGGTAGCAGAGTTGGAGACAGTTTCAGGTAGGGTTGCAGAGTTGGAGACAGTTTCAGATTGGGTTGCAGAGTTGGAGACAGTTTTATATCGGGTAGCAGAGTCGGAGACAGTGTCAGATTGGGTAGCAGAGTTGGAGACAGTGTCAGATTGGGTAGCAGAGTTGGAGACAGTGTCAGATTGGGTAGCAGAGTTGGAGACAGTTTCAGGTAGGGTTGCAGAGTTGGAGACAGTTTCAGATTGGGTTGCAGAGTTGGAGACAGTTTTATATCGGGTAGCAGAGTTGGAGACAGTTTTACATCGGGTAGCAGAGTTGGAGACAGTTTTATATCAGGTAGCAGAGTTGGAGACAGTTTCAGATTGGGTAGCAGAGTTGGAGACAGTTTCAGATTGGGTAGCAGAGTTGGAGACAGTTTCAGATTGGGTAGCAGAGTTGGAGATAGTGTCAGATTGGGTAGCAGAGTTGGAGACAGTTTCAGATTGGGATGCAGAGTTGGAGACAGTTTTATATCGGGTAGCAGAGTTGGAGACAGTTTTATAGCGGGTAGCAGAGTTGGAGACAGTGTCAGATTGGGTAGCAGAGTTGGAGACAGTTTCAGATTGGGTAGCAGAGTTGGAGACAGTGTCAGATTGGGTAGCAGAGTTGGAGACAGTGTCAGATCGGGTAGCAGAGTTGGAGACAGTGTCAGATTGGGTAGCAGAGTCGGAGACAGTTTCAGATTGGGTTGCAGAGTTGGAGACAGTTTTATATTGGGTAGCAGAGTTGGAGACAGTGTCAGATTGGGTAGCAGAGTCGGAGACAATTTCAGGTTGGAGACAGTCTCAGGTAGGGTTGCAGAGTTGGAGACAGTTTCAGATTGGGTTGCAGAGTTGGAGACAGTTTTATATCGGGTAGCAGAGTTGGAGACAGTTTTATATCAGGTAGCAGAGTTGGAGACAGTTTCAGATTGGGTAGCAGAGTTGGAGACAGTTTCAGATTGGGTTGCAGAGTTGGAGACAGTTTTATATCGGGTAGCAGAGTTGGAGACAGTGTCAGATTGGGTAGCAGAGTTGGAGACAGTGTCAGATCGGGTAGCAGAGTTGGAGACAGTGTCAGATTGGGTAGCAGAGTCGGAGACAGTTTCAGATTGGGTTGCAGAGTTGGAGACAGTTTTATATCGGGTAGCAGAGTCGGAGACAGTGTCAGATTGGGTAGCAGAGTTGGAGACAGTGTCAGATTGGGTAGCAGAGTTGGAGACAGTGTCAGATTGGGTAGCAGAGTTGGAGACAGTTTCAGGTAGGGTTGCAGAGTTGGAGACAGTTTCAGATTGGGATGCAGAGTTGGAGACAGTTTTATATCGGGTAGCAGAGTTGGAGACAGTTTTATAGCGGGTAGCAGAGTTGGAGACAGTGTCAGATTGGGTAGCAGAGTTGGAGACAGTGTCAGATTGGGTAGCAGAGTTGGAGACAGTTTCAGATTGGGTAGCAGAGTTGGAGACAGTTTTATATCAGGTAGCAGAGTTGGAGACAGTTTCAGATTGGGTAGCAGAGTTGGAGACAGTTTCAGATTGGGTAGCAGAGTTGGAGACAGTTTTATATCGGGTAGCAGAGTTGGAGATAGTGTCAGATTGGGTAGCAGAGTTGGAGACAGTTTCAGATTGGGATGCAGAGTTGGAGACAGTTTTATATCGGGTAGCAGAGTTGGAGACAGTTTTATAGCGGGTAGCAGAGTTGGAGACAGTTTTATATCGGGTAGCAGAGTTGGAGACAGTTTTATATCAGGTAGCAGAGTTGGAGACAGTTTCAGATTGGGTAGCAGAGTTGGAGACAGTTTCAGATTGGGTAGCAGAGTTGGAGACAGTTTCAGATTGGGTAGCAGAGTTGGAGATAGTGTCAGATTGGGTAGCAGAGTTGGAGACAGTTTCAGATTGGGATGCAGAGTTGGAGACAGTTTTATATCGGGTAGCAGAGTTGGAGACAGTTTTATAGCGGGTAGCAGAGTTGGAGACAGTGTCAGATTGGGTAGCAGAGTTGGAGACAGTTTCAGATTGGGTAGCAGAGTTGGAGACAGTGTCAGATTGGGTAGCAGAGTTGGAGACAGTGTCAGATCGGGTAGCAGAGTTGGAGACAGTGTCAGATTGGGTAGCAGAGTCGGAGACAGTTTCAGATTGGGTTGCAGAGTTGGAGACAGTTTTATATTGGGTAGCAGAGTTGGAGACAGTGTCAGATTGGGTAGCAGAGTCGGAGACAATTTCAGGTTGGAGACAGTCTCAGGTAGGGTTGCAGAGTTGGAGACAGTTTCAGATTGGGTTGCAGAGTTGGAGACAGTTTTATATCGGGTAGCAGAGTTGGAGACAGTTTTATATCAGGTAGCAGAGTTGGAGACAGTTTCAGATTGGGTAGCAGAGTTGGAGACAGTTTCAGATTGGGTTGCAGAGTTGGAGACAGTTTTATATCGGGTAGCAGAGTTGGAGACAGTGTCAGATTGGGTAGCAGAGTTGGAGACAGTGTCAGATCGGGTAGCAGAGTTGGAGACAGTGTCAGATTGGGTAGCAGAGTCGGAGACAGTTTCAGATTGGGTTGCAGAGTTGGAGACAGTTTTATATCGGGTAGCAGAGTCGGAGACAGTGTCAGATTGGGTAGCAGAGTTGGAGACAGTGTCAGATTGGGTAGCAGAGTTGGAGACAGTGTCAGATTGGGTAGCAGAGTTGGAGACAGTTTCAGGTAGGGTTGCAGAGTTGGAGACAGTTTCAGATTGGGTTGCAGAGTTGGAGACAGTTTTATATCGGGTAGCAGAGTCGGAGACAGTGTCAGATTGGGTAGCAGAGTTGGAGACAGTGTCAGATTGGGTAGCAGAGTTGGAGACAGTGTCAGATTGGGTAGCAGAGTTGGAGACAGTTTCAGGTAGGGTTGCAGAGTTGGAGACAGTTTCAGATTGGGTTGCAGAGTTGGAGACAGTTTTATATCGGGTAGCAGAGTTGGAGACAGTTTTATATCAGGTAGCAGAGTTGGAGACAGTTTCAGATTGGGTAGCAGAGTTGGAGACAGTTTCAGATTGGGTAGCAGAGTTGGAGACAGTTTCAGATTGGGTAGCAGAGTTGGAGATAGTGTCAGATTGGGTAGCAGAGTTGGAGACAGTTTCAGATTGGGATGCAGAGTTGGAGACAGTTTTATATCGGGTAGCAGAGTTGGAGACAGTTTTATAGCGGGTAGCAGAGTTGGAGACAGTGTCAGATTGGGTAGCAGAGTTGGAGACAGTTTCAGATTGGGTAGCAGAGTTGGAGACAGTGTCAGATTGGGTAGCAGAGTTGGAGACAGTGTCAGATCGGGTAGCAGAGTTGGAGACAGTGTCAGATTGGGTAGCAGAGTCGGAGACAGTTTCAGATTGGGTTGCAGAGTTGGAGACAGTTTTATATTGGGTAGCAGAGTTGGAGACAGTGTCAGATTGGGTAGCAGAGTCGGAGACAATTTCAGGTTGGAGACAGTCTCAGGTAGGGTTGCAGAGTTGGAGACAGTTTCAGATTGGGTTGCAGAGTTGGAGACAGTTTTATATCAGGTAGCAGAGTTGGAGACAGTTTTATATCAGGTAGCAGAGTTGGAGACAGTTTCAGATTGGGTAGCAGAGTTGGAGACAGTTTCAGATTGGGTTGCAGAGTTGGAGACAGTTTTATATCGGGTAGCAGAGTTGGAGACAGTGTCAGATTGGGTAGCAGAGTTGGAGACAGTGTCAGATCGGGTAGCAGAGTTGGAGACAGTGTCAGATTGGGTAGCAGAGTCGGAGACAGTTTCAGATTGGGTTGCAGAGTTGGAGACAGTTTTATATCGGGTAGCAGAGTCGGAGACAGTGTCAGATTGGGTAGCAGAGTTGGAGACAGTGTCAGATTGGGTAGCAGAGTTGGAGACAGTTTCAGATTGGGATGCAGAGTTGGAGACAGTTTTATATCGGGTAGCAGAGTTGGAGACAGTTTTATAGCGGGTAGCAGAGTTGGAGACAGTGTCAGATTGGGTAGCAGAGTTGGAGACAGTTTCAGATTGGGTAGCAGAGTTGGAGACAGTGTCAGATTGGGTAGCAGAGTTGGAGACAGTGTCAGATCGGGTAGCAGAGTTGGAGACAGTGTCAGATTGGGTAGCAGAGTCGGAGACAGTTTCAGATTGGGTTGCAGAGTTGGAGACAGTTTTATATTGGGTAGCAGAGTTGGAGACAGTGTCAGATTGGGTAGCAGAGTCGGAGACAATTTCAGGTTGGAGACAGTCTCAGGTAGGGTTGCAGAGTTGGAGACAGTTTCAGATTGGGTTGCAGAGTTGGAGACAGTTTTATATCGGGTAGCAGAGTTGGAGACAGTTTTATATCAGGTAGCAGAGTTGGAGACAGTTTCAGATTGGGTAGCAGAGTTGGAGACAGTTTCAGATTGGGTTGCAGAGTTGGAGACAGTTTTATATCGGGTAGCAGAGTTGGAGACAGTGTCAGATTGGGTAGCAGAGTTGGAGACAGTGTCAGATCGGGTAGCAGAGTTGGAGACAGTGTCAGATTGGGTAGCAGAGTCGGAGACAGTTTCAGATTGGGTTGCAGAGTTGGAGACAGTTTTATATCGGGTAGCAGAGTCGGAGACAGTGTCAGATTGGGTAGCAGAGTTGGAGACAGTGTCAGATTGGGTAGCAGAGTTGGAGACAGTGTCAGATTGGGTAGCAGAGTTGGAGACAGTTTCAGGTAGGGTAGCAGAGTTGGAGACAGTTTCAGGTAGGGTTGCAGAGTTGGAGACAGTTTCAGATTGGGTTGCAGAGTTGGAGACAGTTTTATATCGGGTAGCAGAGTCGGAGACAGTGTCAGATTGGGTAGCAGAGTTGGAGACAGTGTCAGATTGGGTAGCAGAGTTGGAGACAGTGTCAGATTGGGTAGCAGAGTTGGAGACAGTTTCAGGTAGGGTTGCAGAGTTGGAGACAGTTTCAGATTGGGTTGCAGAGTTGGAGACAGTTTTATATCGGGTAGCAGAGTTGGAGACAGTTTTATATCAGGTAGCAGAGTTGGAGACAGTTTCAGATTGGGTAGCAGAGTTGGAGACAGTTTCAGATTGGGTAGCAGAGTTGGAGACAGTTTCAGATTGGGTAGCAGAGTTGGAGATAGTGTCAGATTGGGTAGCAGAGTTGGAGACAGTTTCAGATTGGGATGCAGAGTTGGAGACAGTTTTATATCGGGTAGCAGAGTTGGAGACAGTTTTATAGCGGGTAGCAGAGTTGGAGACAGTGTCAGATTGGGTAGCAGAGTTGGAGACAGTTTCAGATTGGGTAGCAGAGTTGGAGACAGTGTCAGATTGGGTAGCAGAGTTGGAGACAGTGTCAGATCGGGTAGCAGAGTTGGAGACAGTGTCAGATTGGGTAGCAGAGTCGGAGACAGTTTCAGATTGGGTTGCAGAGTTGGAGACAGTTTTATATTGGGTAGCAGAGTTGGAGACAGTGTCAGATTGGGTAGCAGAGTCGGAGACAATTTCAGGTTGGAGACAGTCTCAGGTAGGGTTGCAGAGTTGGAGACAGTTTCAGATTGGGTTGCAGAGTTGGAGACAGTTTTATATCGGGTAGCAGAGTTGGAGACAGTTTTATATCAGGTAGCAGAGTTGGAGACAGTTTCAGATTGGGTAGCAGAGTTGGAGACAGTTTCAGATTGGGTTGCAGAGTTGGAGACAGTTTTATATCGGGTAGCAGAGTTGGAGACAGTGTCAGATTGGGTAGCAGAGTTGGAGACAGTGTCAGATCGGGTAGCAGAGTTGGAGACAGTGTCAGATTGGGTAGCAGAGTTGGAGACAGTTTCAGATTGGGTTGCAGAGTTGGAGACAGTTTTATATCGGGTAGCAGAGTTGGAGACAGTGTCAGATTGGGTAGCAGAGTTGGAGACAGTGTCAGATTGGGTAGCAGAGTTGGAGACAGTGTCAGATTGGGTAGCAGAGTTGGAGACAGTTTCAGGTAGGGTAGCAGAGTTGGAGACAGTTTCAGATTGGGTTGCAGAGTTGGAGACAGTTTCAGATTGGGTTGCAGAGTTGGAGACAGTTTTATATCGGGTAGCAGAGTTGGAGACAGTGTCAGATTGGGTAGCAGAGTTGGAGACAGTGTCAGATTGGGTAGCAGAGTTGGAGACAGTGTCAGATTGGGTAGCAGAGTTGGAGACAGTTTCAGATTGGGTAGCAGAGTTGGAGACAGTGTCAGATTGGGTAGCAGAGTCGGAGACAGTTTTAGATTGGGTAGCAGAGTTGGAGACAGTCTCAGGTAGGGTTGCAGAGTTGGAGACAGTTTCAGATTGGGTTGCAGAGTTGGAGACAGTTTTATATCGGGTAGCAGAGTTGGAGACAGTTTTATATCAGGTAGCAGAGTTGGAGACAGTTTCAGATTGGGTAGCAGAGTTGGAGACAGTTTCAGATTGGGTTGCAGAGTTGGAGACAGTTTTATATCGGGTAGCAGAGTTGGAGACAGTGTCAGATCGGGTAGCAGAGTTGGAGACAGTGTCAGATTGGGTAGCAGAGTCGGAGACAGTTTCAGATTGGGTAGCAGAGTTGGAGACAGTTTTATATCAGGTAGCAGAGTTGGAGACAGTTTCAGATTGGGTAGCAGAGTTGGAGACAGTTTCAGATTGGGTTGCAGAGTTGGAGACAGTTTTATATCGGGTAGCAGAGTTGGAGACAGTGTCAGATCGGGTAGCAGAGTTGGAGACAGTGTCAGATCGGGTAGCAGAGTTGGAGACAGTGTCAGATTGGGTAGCAGAGTCGGAGACAGTTTCAGATTGGGTTGCAGAGTTGGAGACAGTTTTATATCGGGTAGCAGAGTCGGAGACAGTGTCAGATTGGGTAGCAGAGTTGGAGACAGTGTCAGATTGGGTAGCAGAGTTGGAGACAGTGTCAGATTGGGTAGCAGAGTTGGAGACAGTTTCAGGTAGGGTTGCAGAGTTGGAGACAGTTTCAGATTGGGTTGCAGAGTTGGAGACAGTTTTATATCGGGTAGCAGAGTTGGAGACAGTTTTATATCAGGTAGCAGAGTTGGAGACAGTTTCAGATTGGGTAGCAGAGTTGGAGACAGTTTCAGTTTGGGTAGCAGAGTTGGAGACAGTTTCAGATTGGGTAGCAGAGTTGTAGACAGTGTCAGATTGGGTAGCAGAGTCGGAGACAGTTTCAGATTGGGTTGCAGAGTTGGAGACAGTTTTATATCGGGTAGCAGAGTCGGAGACAGTGTCAGATTGGGTAGCAGAGTTGGAGACAGTGTCAGATTGGGTAGCAGAGTTGGAGACAGTGTCAGATTGGGTAGCAGAGTTGGAGACAGTTTCAGGTAGGGTAGCAGAGTTGGAGACAGTTTCAGGTAGGGTTGCAGAGTTGGAGACAGTTTCAGATTGGGTTGCAGAGTTGGAGACAGTTTTATATCGGGTAGCAGAGTCGGAGACAGTGTCAGATTGGGTAGCAGAGTTGGAGACAGTGTCAGATTGGGTAGCAGAGTTGGAGACAGTGTCAGATTGGGTAGCAGAGTTGGAGACAGTTTCAGGTAGGGTTGCAGAGTTGGAGACAGTTTCAGATTGGGTTGCAGAGTTGGAGACAGTTTTATATCGGGTAGCAGAGTTGGAGACAGTTTTATATCAGGTAGCAGAGTTGGAGACAGTTTCAGATTGGGTAGCAGAGTTGGAGACAGTTTCAGATTGGGTAGCAGAGTTGGAGACAGTTTCAGATTGGGTAGCAGAGTTGGAGATAGTGTCAGATTGGGTAGCAGAGTTGGAGACAGTTTCAGATTGGGATGCAGAGTTGGAGACAGTTTTATATCGGGTAGCAGAGTTGGAGACAGTTTTATAGCGGGTAGCAGAGTTGGAGACAGTGTCAGATTGGGTTGCAGAGTTGGAGACAGTTTTATATCGGGTAGCAGAGTTGGAGACAGTGTCAGATTGGGTAGCAGAGTTGGAGACAGTGTCAGATCGGGTAGCAGAGTTGGAGACAGTGTCAGATTGGGTAGCAGAGTCGGAGACAGTTTCAGATTGGGTTGCAGAGTTGGAGACAGTTTTATATTGGGTAGCAGAGTTGGAGACAGTGTCAGATTGGGTAGCAGAGTTGGAGACAGTGTCAGATTGGGTAGCAGAGTTGGAGACAGTGTCAGATTGGGTAGCAGAGTTGGAGACAGTTTCAGGTAGGGTTGCAGAGTTGGAGACAGTTTCAGATTGGGTTGCAGAGTTGGAGACAGTTTTATATCGGGTAGCAGAGTTGGAGACAGTGTCAGATTGGGTAGCAGAGTTGGAGACAGTGTCAGATTGGGTAGCAGAGTTGGAGACAGTGTCAGATTGGGTAGCAGAGTTGGAGACAGTTTCAGGTAGGGTTGCAGAGTTGGAGACAGTTTCAGATTGGGTTGCAGAGTTGGAGACAGTTTTATATCGGGTAGCAGAGTTGGAGACAGTTTTATATCAGGTAGCAGAGTTGGAGACAGTTTCAGATTGGGTAGCAGAGTTGGAGACAGTTTCAGATTGGGTAGCAGAGTTGGAGACAGTTTCAGATTGGGTAGCAGAGTTGGAGATAGTGTCAGATTGGGTAGCAGAGTTGGAGACAGTTTCAGATTGGGATGCAGAGTTGGAGACAGTTTTATATCGGGTAGCAGAGTTGGAGACAGTTTCAGATTGGGTTGCAGAGTTGGAGACAGTTTCAGATTGGGTAGCAGAGTTGGAGACAGTTTCAGATTGGGTAGCAGAGTTGGAGACAGTTTCAGATTGGGTAGCAGAGTTGGAGACAGTTTCAGATTGGGTAGCAGATTGGGTAGCAGAGTTGGAGACAGTGTCAGATCGGGTAGCAGAGTTGGAGACAGTGTCAGATTGGGTAGCAGAGTTGGAGACAGTTTCAGATTGGGTTGCAGAGTTGGAGACAGTTTTATATTGGGTAGCAGAGTTGGAGACAGTGTCAGATTGGGTAGCAGAGTCGGAGACAATTGGGTCAGGTTGGAGACAGTCTCAGGTAGGGTTGCAGAGTTGGAGACAGTTTCAGATTGGGTTGCAGAGTTGGAGACAGTTTTATATCGGGTAGCAGAGTTGGAGACAGTTTTATATTGGGTAGCAGAGTTGGAGACAGTGTCAGATTGGGTAGCAGAGTTGGAGACAGTTTCAGATTGGGTAGCAGAGTTGGAGACAGTTTCAGGTAGGGTTGCAGAGTTGGAGACAGTTTCAGATTGGGTTGCAGAGTTGGAGACAGTTTTATATCGGGTAGCAGAGTTGGAGACAGTTTTATATCAGGTAGCAGAGTTGGAGACAGTTTCAGATTGGGTAGCAGAGTTGGAGACAGTTTCAGATTGGGTTGCAGAGTTGGAGACAGTTTTAGATTGGGTAGCAGAGTTGGAGACAGTGTCAGATTGGGTAGCAGAGTTGGAGACAGTGTCAGATTGGGTAGCAGAGTTGGAGACAGTGTCAGATTGGGTAGCAGAGTTGGAGACAGTGTCAGATCGGGTAGCAGAGTTGGAGACAGTGTCAGATTGGGTAGCAGAGTTGGAGACAGTTTCAGATTGGGTTGCAGAGTTGGAGACAGTTTTATATCGGGTAGCAGAGTTGGAGACAGTGTCAGATTGGGTAGCAGAGTTGGAGACAGTGTCAGATTGGGTAGCAGAGTTGGAGACAGTTTCAGATTGGGTAGCAGAGTTGGAGACAGTTTCAGATTGGGTAGCAGAGTTGGGAGACAGTTTCAGATTGGGTAGCAGAGTTGGAGACAGTTTTATGTCAGATTGGGTAGCAGAGTTGGAGACAGTTTTATATCAGGTAGCAGAGTTGGAGACAGTTTCAGATTGGGTAGCAGAGTTGGAGACAGTTTCAGATTGGGTAGCAGAGTTGGAGACAGTTTCAGATTGGGTAGCAGAGTTGGAGACAGTTTCAGATTGGGTAGCAGAGTTGGAGACAGTTTCAGATTGGGTAGCAGAGTTGGAGACAGTTTTATATCGGGTAGCAGAGTTGGAGACAGTTTCAGATTGGGTAGCAGAGTTGGAGACAGTTTCAGATTGGGTAGCAGAGTTGGAGACAGTGTCAGATTGGGTAGCAGAGTTGGAGACAGTTTCAGGTTGGGTTGCAGAGTTGGAGACAGTTTCAGATTGGGTTGCAGAGTTGGAGACAGTTTCAGATTGGGTAGCAGAGTTGGAGACAGTTTTATATCGGGTAGCAGAGTTGGAGACAGTGTTTATAGCGGGTAGCAGAGTTGGAGACAGTTTCAGATTGGGTAGCAGAGTTGGAGACAGTTTCAGATTGGGTAGCAGAGTTGGAGACAGTGTCAGATTGGGTAGCAGAGTTGGAGACAGTGTCAGATTGGGTAGCAGAGTTGGAGACAGTGTCAGATTGGGTAGCAGAGTCGGAGACAGTTTCAGATTGGGTAGCAGAGTTGGAGACAGTTTTATATTGGGTAGCAGAGTTGGAGACAGTGTCAGATTGGGTAGCAGAGTTGGAGACAGTTTCAGATTGGGTAGCAGAGTTGGAGACAGTTTCAGATTGGGTTGCAGAGTTGGAGACAGTTTTATATCGGGTAGCAGAGTTGGAGACAGTTTTATATCGGGTAGCAGAGTTGGAGACAGTTTCAGATTGGGTAGCAGAGTTGGAGACAGTTTCAGATTGGGTAGCAGAGTTGGAGACAGTTTCAGATTGGGTAGCAGAGTTGGAGACAGTGTCAGATTGGGTAGCAGAGTTGGAGACAGTTTCAGATTGGGTTGCAGAGTTGGAGACAGTTTTATATCGGGTAGCAGAGTTGGAGACAGTTTTATATTGGGTAGCAGAGTTGGAGACAGTGTCAGATTGGGTAGCAGAGTTGGAGACAGTGTCAGATTGGGTAGCAGAGTTGGAGACAGTGTCAGATTGGGTAGCAGAGTTGGAGACAGTTTCAGATTGGGTAGCAGAGTTGGAGACAGTTTTCATATGGGTAGCAGAGTTGGAGACAGTTTTATATCAGGTAGCAGAGTTGGAGACAGTGTCAGATTGGGTAGCAGAGTTGGAGACAGTGTCAGATTGGGTAGCAGAGTTGGAGACAGTTTCAGATTGGGTAGCAGAGTTGGAGACAGTGTCAGATTGGGTAGCAGAGTTGGAGACAGTCAGATTGGGTAGCAGAGTTGGAGACAGTTTATATTGGGTAGCAGAGTTGGAACAGTTTTAGATTGGGTAGCAGAGTTGGAGACAGTGTCAGATTGGGTAGCAGAGTTGGAGACAGTTCAGGTTGGAGACAGTCTCAGGTAGGGTTGCAGAGTTGGAGACAGTTTCAGATTGGGTTGCAGAGTTGGAGACAGTTTTATATCGGGTAGCAGAGTTGGAGACAGTTTTATCAGGTAGCAGAGTTGGGAGACAGTTTCAGATTGGGTAGCAGAGTTGGAGACAGTTTCAGATTGGGTTGCAGAGTTGGAGACAGTTTTATCGGGTAGCAGAGTTGGGAGACAGTGTCAGATTGGGTAGCAGAGTTGGAGACAGTGTCAGATTGGGTAGCAGAGTTGGAGACAGTGTCAGATTGGGTAGCAGAGTTGGAGACAGTTTCAGATTGGGTAGCAGAGTTGGAGACAGTTTTATATCAGGTAGCAGAGTTGGAGACAGTGTCAGATTGGGTAGCAGAGTTGGAGACAGTGTCAGATTGGGTAGCAGAGTTGGAGACAGTTTCAGATTGGGTAGCAGAGTTGGAGACAGTGTCAGATTGGGTAGCAGAGTTGGAGACAGTGTCAGATTGGGTGCAGAGTTGGAGACAGTTTCAGATTGGGTAGCAGAGTTGGAGACAGTTTTCAGATTGGGTAGCAGAGTTGGAGACAGTTTCAGATTGGGTTAGCAGAGTTGGAGACAGTTTATATCAGGTAGCAGAGTTGGAGACAGTTTCAGATTGGGTAGCAGAGTTGGAGACAGTTTCAGATTGGGTTGCAGAGTTGAGACAGTTTTATCATTGGGTAGCAGAGTTGGAGACAGTGTCAGATTGGGTAGCAGAGTTGAGATAGTGTCAGATTGGGCAGCAGAGTTGGAGACAGTTTCAGATTGGGTAGCAGAGTTGGAGACAGTTTTCATATTGGGTAGCAGAGTTGGAGACAGTTTTATATCAGGGTAGCAGAGTTGGAGACAGTTTCAGATTGGGTAGCAGAGTTGGAGA